>CM072810.1:105534897-106134897 GCA_037013495.1 Hippophae tibetana
AAGAAAAGTAGGACCCAAAAGCATCAAAGTGTATGTTCTTGGGGTATCCTAGTAATGATTAGAGTTGAAGTATGGCTAGAGATCCTAAGAGGTTGAACCTTATAGCCTATGCATTGAGTATGGAGTCAAAAATCTTAGGACTTGAGCCAAGATCCTATAAAGAATCCATAAGTAGGAATGGTGCTGTTAAATGAATGAATGTTATTAAAGAAGAAATGAGTTCTTTATGTAAGAATAAGACATAGATGCTAGTTACTTGACCGAAAGGTTGTAAAGTTGTAGGAAATAAATGGGTCTACAAAGTGAAGGAAGGTGTGTCAAGCTAGCTTGCTAGAAGTCTGGAGTTGTTGCAAAGGGGTTTGCCCAAGAGAAGGTATTAACTATTGGAATTTTTGTACATGTCGTTAAGCATAATTCCATAAAGATTATTGTTGTCTATAGTTATGCATAATAATATGAATCTTGACCAAATAAATGAGAAAACTACTTTTTTGCCTAGATATCTTCAGGAAGAAATTTTCATGGAGTAACCCAAGGGATTTGTTGAAAAGAACAAGGGTGAAATTTTTGTTGGCCTCAAACTCTCCTTCAACTAATGAGGAGAATAAAGAAATAAAGAAGGTGCCTTATGTAAGTACGGTGGGTAGTTTGATGTATTTGATGATTTTTACAAGACCGAATGTTGTAGTTGGTGCAAGTTTGGTGAATTACTACATGGCTAATTCGGAGAAAAATCTTTGGGGGGTGGTGAATGATTGATGAGGTATCTACAAGGTATAACTAGAGTTAGTCTTTGCTATGATTGCTTTGAGGAGTTAATTTTAGTGTGATGTGTTATGTGGATTCTGACTTTATCGATGATTGTGATAAAAGGCGATCTATGACAAGATACTTGTTTGGATTTGGAGAAAACTTGGTGAATTGGCAGACCAATTCACAATCAATGGTGAATTTTTCTTCTATATAGACAAAATTTGTTGCCATAATGGAAGCGATAAAAGAAGCTATATAGTTGATGGGTTTGGAAAATGAACTTAGTTTTGAACGAAATAATGTCATAGTTCATTGGAAAAATCAAGTGAAAATTTCTTGATTGAGAATATTTAATTTAATGATTGTACGAAACATGTAGATGCGAAGCTACATTTCAAATGAGAGATGACAAAACAAGGTGTGGTGGAGTTGGTGAAAATTCACACGGATGATAACTCGGCAGACATGACAACAAAACCGACTCCCTTGGCAAAGTTTGTGAAGTTTCAAACTTTGGTCAAGGTGACAATCTATCTAAATGATGTTAAAAGAGTGGGTATCCATCCAAGAGAGTGAGTTCAAAGGATTGGTATCAAGACGGAGAATTGTAATATTCTAATGCAAATTCATGGGGAATGATTGAAAACCATTGTGGGTGATTAAGCATCAAATTTTGGATTAGGAGCATCATAAGGAATGAAGAAAATTAGTTTTTGGTAATCTCAATTGATTGAGAAGGGATTTGATCGATTAAGCATCAATCAAGCATTAAAGGTTGGACTAAGAGCATTGCAAGGAATGAAAAAAATTGGTTTTTGGGGTTCTCGATTGATCGAAAAGGGAGTCGATCGATCAAGCATGATAGATCGATTATACTTTTCTCAAGGAATTTCTACTTGAATTTTGGTACCTTATTTCAATAGCTAAATTGATTAAGAAATGGCTCGATCGATTAAGCATGTAAAATTTATAGAGCAAATGGCGAAAAAGGGCACAAAATTTAGTTAATTGAGGCTTGGAACATATTGGAAATTTTCATAATTGCCTATTTGGGCATGTATAAGCACACATTCTATGTCTTATAAGATTTAAGAGAGCATTTTAAGCTAGAGAGAAAAGGGTCAGAGAAGTTAGAATAGAATTTCCACCATTGTTAAGTGTGAGAGCATTAAGAGGTCTCGTTGAATGTGTTTTCTCTTCAAGATTTTTTTGTTGTATTTGTAATTTCCACCTTTGAAGTTAGTGGAAATAATCTCTATTGGAGGGGTGAAGAAGTAGATTAGAGTTATCACATTGGTTGAGTTAATCCACTATAATTCTTGGTATGTTACATTTTTATATAAGTGTTTATTTCAAGTATTTGCAATATTGTGCTTGGATTAGTCAATATTAGTAATATATAGTAGGCTCATTTTCATAGCACTATTAGTGGTTAATGTTCATGGGAAAAGCTATCAAAACATTTTGAGGGGGGTTGAAGTATAATGTTTTTTTGTACAAAATAGAGAATTGTATTTAAATATTTAGGAGTAAAAAATATATCATGATATAGATGTAATAAGAGGCTAAGAGCTATGGTGTAGTCTTCTAAATTAAAGATAAAACTTTCATGTTATGTTACAATAGAGATTTAGAGTTAGCACATTATAACTTATACAAAAATTATCTAATATAAATAAAAATATAAAAATATAATAATTTAATAAGTATTAATATTATTTATGTATAAATGTTAAAAATTAAAACTAAAATAAATGTATTAAAATATAAAGAATAAGTTTTGATTTAGTATTTTAAGCTTGAAAATATATTTGAAAATATATATTGTTAAAAATAAAACACTAATAAATACAATTTTTTTTGCGCTTGTTGCATATATTTTCTTGAACTATCGAAATGAGTCGGTTTTGGAGTAGTGATAAAAATAAATGAAAAAATATTGAAAAAATACTAAAATTTTCGTATTACAAATTTTCAAATAAAATATGAAACAAGATAATATTAGAGAAAATACAAATTTAGAGTTAAACAAAATATAAGAAACTTTAAAGATATGAGTGAAAACCCTTAAAAGTTTTAATTTTAAGTTTATTATCATACTCCTTATTTTATTTTAATTTTTATAATGTTTGACGCTAGTATTTTATTATTCTAAATTAAAGTTAAATATATGAAATATTTTTGAATTATATTATATTGAGTTAAGAATTATTTTTATATAACATATACTAATATAATTCAATACTAAATATGTGAATAAAAATACCTATGTTTAACCAATATTCTTAAGATTTATTTATATCACTTTTCTTCTTATATTTATTAAATGTTATTAATACATATATTAATATATTAAAATATGCACATAAAAATTAAACTTAATACATTATTATAAACAAATTTTTTTATTTAATACTAAAACTATACATACAATTAACTTTAAATTTGTTTTGACCGAGATTACAGCCCCGACTAGCACCTCGTATAGCTCCGGCCATGTTAATGTTTTATTGAGTTATTCGCCGATTGGTCTATTGCTGGAGTTTACACGTGTTGCTTCTTTTAGATTATCGATCATATCTATTATGTTTAGTACATCGGTTGAATTTAAAGCATTATTTTTTTAGAAGACTTTTATTAATAGTTTCTATCGTTTCCCGTAATAATATTTGATTGATGATTGCATGAATCGTTTGGAGCCAAAAGTTGGCATACTTTTCAACTGTGATAATGAGAATAAAATGATAGATATCTTTTCCAGCTGCAATGGGTGTCACTTTGATTTGAATACCTTAATCAATGAACTTAGCTTTTCCATGTGTTTTGTGCTTAGCTTTTATATAATTTGTATACATGCATGCTTACAATGATGGTTGAATATCTTTTCTTTCTATATGATGAGTGTATGACTGTATGTATATGAGATATTTGTATGAAAAATTCTCTAATATAATTACATATTAAAATAAAACAAGATAAAATTTTGAATGTTTTTTTTTAAATATAATAGATGAGATCGAGGCAATTATATATATATATACAATCTAGTAGCAGAACCTAGTCTTCAAGTTGCGTACGTAAAACCCATTCTACCACTGTATTAGTACCATGCCAATGCATTTATATACATCAGAACATAATCCTCAGACCTTCCCTTATGTTAAGTGAAGAGATAAGATAATTCCATAGAATAAATGCTCTTAATCTCCATCACATCTATCAATGCACACTACTAATTGGAATATGTATTGCTACGTGCCACCATTATTAATTGCATCAAATTTAGATTGCTAAGTGATGTCGGCAAAGAAAAATGTCGCTTTCACAGAGAATATATAGTAAGAAGGAAAAATGAATTTGAATAATAGTGTGTCTAGGAATTACTGTAGTACCGGTGGTTTTCCCATTATTGTTTGGACTTAAATATACAATAAATGTTAACCTTGTGTTTGAAGTTGTTTGAGGGCGAGGAAGAAGAGTTGTTATTTTTGCACAAACTCGCACACAGAAAGAGATGAAGAGATGAAGATGGAAAAATAAATTATTAGTGTGACAAAAAAAAAATATGTTTGTGACGTCGTGAGAGATCAAGAGATTATATAAACCAGTATTGCAATTATATATTATAATATAAATATAGCATAAAATGGAACAAATTTTGGAAGTTTATTTTTTTCTTCTCCTTTCTGTCCAAATAGTTTGCCTATTCCCAATTATGTACGAGTTCATCAAGATTATAAGGAACATTTTTAAGGTAAATTCCATCATCTTTAGCAGTCCAAATACAATTACCACCTTGACATTTATTTAGTTTCCAAGGACCAAAAACAAGTTTTTCCCGAAACACAACCAAAGATGCATGCTTAAAGCCTGTATGCATATAACACCAGAAAAGTGAAGTTCTTAAGAAATTTGTCCTAAAATGCCAATTGAATTCAGCTCCTACAGTTATATTATGAGCTCCCAAGTCATCGTCTTTAGACTTGCAGTGAATAAACAACACTTGTTGTCCACTCAGACCATTAACAACATGCACGGTATATTTTGGAAAAAATAATATACGATTTTCTGGGACTGGAGCTGGAGCAAGATCTCCTAAACATGGGTCACTTAAAAAAACTACTACTGCTAACAATATCGAAAAAACCCTACAGTAGTTTGATGAACCCATGTTTTGACTTTTGTCTTAAATTTTTTTTCTCCTTTTTTCTAAATTTCTAAACTTCTACTTTTCAAGTGACAATTCATTATATATATATTTGTAAAAACATTTTAATAAGGCTCCCTTTTGCAATCAATATTAAAAACCTTACTAAATAAGTAAAGATATTAAATTATTCTATTTTCTTCTTATGGTATAAAAATCAATGTGTGTATATATATATCTTTATTTATTTATTTTTATCCCTTTTGTAATCAATATTAAAAATCTTACCAAATTAGTAAAGATATTAAAAATAAATGTGTGCATGTGATACGATTAATAGCCATAATTTTTTACCTAATTTTTTTATACCATTATAATTCAACATTTGATAATTATAATGGATAATAAAGAAAAAATTATTTAGTTTATGTATATATATGTATTATATGTATGTGTGATCAATAACCCTAATTTTTATGCAATTATATTTCAATGATTGAGATTTATAAAGAATAAAAGATAATTATTTTTTTAAATCGCAATCATTAAGATATGATTGTGAAAAAATTATGCAATAAATTAGGACCATTGATCTTGATTTTTGTTAACACTTAATATGATTATTCTCTGTGAATCCGAGAGATGAAATAAATTATTATAACGATATTAGACTATGAGAGTGGTATTTGTCTTTCAATACTTATCAATAACAATATGACTAAGTATATAACATACATATGTTATAGCTTTGTGATAATTAACCCTAAATAATATTGCAATGCCTAAAAAGTCCAAGCTAGTAAACAGGCAAGACTTTGCACCCAGTTACAAAGTACATTAGAGAATAAATTAAGAGATTAAAGCCTATAATATGTATTTAACTAAAGGAGTTGTGATTTTCGTAAAAGATGGTTACTCTAGTATAGTTTAGTGTTTTCTATTCTAAGGAGATTACAGGTCATCTAGCTATAGTTTTGTATTTGTATATAAGTAATATATGTTATTTCTTATAAAAGGTACAATCTGTAGTTAATTATTGAAACTGAAGAAAGTGTAAAATGAAGTTAGAAACTCAAAGATGTAAATTGAGTTTCCTCAATTGAATAATCTGCACATGTTTTCAACACAAGTACTTATAGTTTCTATGGTATTGTTAACAGCCAATCATAGATAATGATTGCTAACGAATTGATAACAAACTTATATTCCACTAAATCACACGTGTTACTACTAGTCTGATTTTGACCTTAAGATAATGAAATTGTGAAGAAGGCAAAGGTTTACTAAGAATGTCAATCACTTGATCAAAAGACAAAGCATGTTTAATTACTAGATGATTCTATATGACTTGATCACAAATAAAATATTGGATAGTGTGGGAGAAGTAACAACATTTAAGTACAGTTCAAAAATCAACGACCTTAACCATAACAAGTCAACTGTGGCATTGACCATAGCATAGTATTCGAACTCAATGTTGGACCTAAACACATTCTTTTGTTTTGTAGGGTGCCAAAGATGAGATTGTTACCCAAAAATATAGAGTAAGCATTAGTAGAATGCCTATCATCTAAAGAAGAGGTTCAATTTGCATCACTAAATGCAAACAAATGAAGAGGAGATGATGATAAAATGGCTGGTACCCTTAAGATACCTAATTAATCTTTTAACAACAACCTAATGTGTATTAGTAGGGTGTTTTATGAATTGAAAATGTAATTCATTCTAAAAAAGAAATATGGATGTGTAATAAAGTAGTTTTGAGCCTCCGTTATACTTCTATAAAATTGGCATTAGTTGCCTCTAGCATAATGCCATTAGCTTGGCTTAAGCCTTTTCTTGTAGCCATAGGTGTGTCACATTTCTTAAAGTCAAGTAAATCACACTTAGAGAGTAGGTCATGAATATATTTTTGCTGATTATGCTGAAGCATATCTCTATGTTATACTACCTTGAAACCTAGAAAATAGTTGACGTGACTCAAATCCTTCAATGCAAACATGTTGTTCAGCTTAGAAATGATCTTGTCAATACTAGTACAATAATTTCTAGTAATAATAATATCATCAACATGAACCAATACAATAAGATACACATTAGTAATATCCAAAACAAATAGTAAGGAGTCTATTATAGAAGTTGAAAAATCAACCTCCACAAGGCAACGATAAGTTTGGAAAACCAAGCACGAGGGGCTTATTTAAGGTCATATGATGCTTTTTTTAGTTTTTGCACTAAACCACATCGTTGCTCAAAACCAGGGGGTTGAATCATATACACATATTTAAATAGCTTTCCATTTAGGAAATCATTGTTGATATCAACCTCTCTCAACTTTCAACCCTATGAAACGACCAAAGCAAGAGCCACTCTAATGGAAGTTGGCTTGACTATTATAGAAAATTTTCAAAGAAATCCAGTCTTTCAATCTACAAGAACCTCTTAATATATCTTGCTTTGTATTTGTCCAAAGTTCTATATACTTTCAATTTGATTTTAAAAATACACTATAACGAATAACATTCTTACCCTCGAGCAAAATCACTAGCTCCTAGGTACAATTCTAGAGTTGGGCTTTAAATTCTAGTTACTTATCACGATGTCATTCATAAAATTTAAGAGCTTCTTTATAAGACTTAGGTTATGGTAGAATAGGCATACCATATATTATAAAAGAAAAAAAACCTGGTTTAGCTATTCCAACCTTTGATCGAGTATCATGTTTTATGTATTGAAAAAAAAACATATGAGGTAGAAATAAGGATGTTATCATTTGATAAGGGGAAGGGATTTTAAAGAAAGAGAAATAGATAAATTCAATTGATTTGAGAGTAAAAATGAAATGTGTATAGAAGTAAGAGAAGACGAAGTATTTCCATCAATAGATGAAGGACTTGATTCAAAAAAATCATTAGACATATTTAGCTTAGAAGACATCGACAAACTAGTATAGCTAGAACTTGGTAAAGTAGATGCTAATTCTGAGGAGACTTCATTAGGGATAGGAATATGTTCGGAGAGATGCAAACTAGAAAGTAGATGTAGTAATGTAGGTGTAAATGTAACAAATGAGTTATAGGGTAAACGAGATTGAACATGGATTATGGATTCACTAACAATCTCAAAAGAAGGGACATCAGAATTACTTAAGGAAGAAAAAGGAAAAGTTCACTTATTGAACACTACTTTCCTACTCATATAAAACCTATCATTTCTTCTTCTCCTCCTCGTAGTGCTTATTAGAGTGAAAGACTTTAATTCTCTCACTCTTCAACAAGTAGATGTCATATATGTGGAACTACTGGCTACATTTCTTGGTAGTGTTCTAGTTATGTCTACAACTTTATTAGGAGATCCCCTCCTAGCTTACCTCCCTATGTCTTTTTTGAGTGTAGCTACTATTGATCATAGAGAATGTTTAAGCTAGGTCTATCATGCACTTAAGGCATAGCGTGGAACGGAATAAATCTTCTTCTAAAAGTCCAATAGCCATGTGTGTATATATCACATGAATGGGTTCTTGAGAATTTCTTAACAAGAAGAACCTCGTGTATGAAATACACTACATGCTTATGTAAATTCAAGACTACACTTTGAGTATGCTTCTTTTCATAAATATTTTAAGAAATGTGAGGATGTAGTTTAATCACTCTTTCGAGTGAGCTTGCCTTTTCCCTCTTCCTTTTGATGTAGTGCTTTAATTCTTGTTCAATTTTGTAATTATTTCCTTTTCTTTTAAGTAAAAATAAAAATATGATTTTTTTGCATTATTTCCCTCTTTCTCTCTCATCTTGGACATGTTGCCATGGGGAACTGTTCCTCAGCATCCCTTTGTCGGGGTTCTTACTAGGGTTTCCTTTTCCCACCTGACATAGCCTTGTTGGGAACCTAGGTGAGGTGATGATGACGTAGTCAGCAAGCTCTCTTTTTATTATTTTTAGATCCTTCTTGCCTCACTTCTTCAAACCATAATTTTTCTAAACATTTTTCTACCTTATAAACACTTTCTTACCCAAGAAACCCTTATCCTACTTTTTATGTTTCTAAAGTACTCACCCGAAGGAGAATTAGAAGAAACCAAATTTTTGATGAAGAATAAGAATATCAAAATCATGGCTCTATTGATACTCTAACTGCTTGGCTCGGTTCTCTATGAGCATTCTATGCAGATAGATTAGTTCCCATTTATCTAAGAATGGTTTCATACATTTTATTTTCTTACCTTGTGTTATCTTACTTACAAGTATAATTCCACCTTTTTTTGAGAATTTTATTATGCTATTACTCCATATCGCATGACTCATTTCTTTCATATGTTTGATTTGATATGACATATGGTCACTTTCTCTCACAATGATATCATTATGATATTATCTCTTCCGGATTATAGAACC
Organism: Hippophae tibetana; assembly: GCA_037013495.1. NCBI lineage: Eukaryota > Viridiplantae > Streptophyta > Magnoliopsida > Rosales > Elaeagnaceae > Hippophae > Hippophae tibetana. The sequence goes on from CM072810.1 coordinate 105,544,192, forward strand.
CACCTTTTTCCTATCATTCCTTTGGAGTTTGGTAATCTCATTGCTTTGGATCTTGCACACAAATTTTCATACATTTTTGCTAGCAATCCCACTAAGATAATGAATGTTCTAATTGGTCTTGATCATCTTTTTAATGGCTATAAATTTTTATTGGGTGCTAATGACCCTGGTTGATGTCTCAGTGACATTGTAAGTGTTATAATGCATCCTTTCACTTATTTTACTTCTATGACTGCCTCTTGTTGTCACTTTCCTCATGCTATTCTTAACGATAAGATTATAGATCTTGCTAGCATGATCTTTAGGACCATCATTTTTTGTTCAATTACTTTTACTCTTTCCACTCTTCTTTATCCTTCTTTAATAACTCAGTAGGGACTTCATCGTTCCCTGATGTTATTGGTACAAATAGAGGAAAATGTATTGTTTGGGCTTTTCACTTTGCTTTTGACCATGTTTCTTTCTTCAGAAAATCTACCATTTTTTTTACTTTCTTTAATAGCATTTCTTAGTCAGTTTCTTATCCTTTTAGTTCTATTAGGTCATGCTTGTTTTTATAATTCTCCTTCTAAGATTTCTCTCTTGTATTATGATTTCTCTTCTTTTACTACTAATATTTAGTCCTTGTTAAGAGAGTGTGTTTCTTCTTTGTAAACTCATAATTTGTCTACATAATTCCTTGTTGGTCATGGTGAGTAGGTTTTGAGACCTGACCTTCAATCTTAAAGATTTGGTCCTACTCGTTCTTCTAGTTCTCTCCCTTTTGTTTGACCTATTGGTAATACCTCTCGTGCTGCTGCTTCTTTTCAACTTTCTACTACCTCTCTTAGTCATCACTTTAATAAATTTGGGAGACTTGAGTCCTCATGTTCTTTTGGCTAAATGACTAGTTTCTCCAAACTAACATCCCCAAACAAAACTCTATTGTTCCCCAAACAACTAAGACTTTGTTAGCTCTTCCCGTTTCATAGCTCTTGATGATCATGGAAAGGGTGGGTAAGAATGTTGAATTTATTATTTTGTTTCTATTGTACCTTTTCTTTTCTTTTACATAAAAATTAATGATGTAAATTTTTATCCAAAAGTCCTCTAATGAAAGTTTTTGTGTCATGTAGGGGTATTTCTTTAACTTTCTGTCTCAAAAAAAGGAGAAGTTTGTTTGCACAATCACCATTTGTTGTTTTTTTTATATGTTGCATGAGTTGTGAAAGTATAACACCCTACATGTTATTGCTTGACTTTTATACACACAAGAGTGTAGCCTATTAATATGTCTCTGTAGGGGTAACAAGATAGTTTTCCTGGTTAAACTACACATAGATTTGTATGATACATTCACAAATATATGTTATTTCATGTGCATAATACTGGTTTAACTAGAGACCTTTTTGCTCTATTGAAGCTAGAGTTTAGTCATACAACATGTATGTATTGACTTGTGAATATGGTTGGGGCACAACAAGATGGTTGCACTTGGTATAATTTTTTGGGGTGTCTTGGTTGTGTGTTATTGTTTGTTCACAGGAAAACAATTCTTAGGCCTTCTTGGATGATTGTATTATGTTCAGATGAGATTTGTTTAGTTGTACAATGTAAGTTATGTAAGTTTTTGTGTCTTGTTGGCATTCCCGTAAGCAAAATATGGAGTTTGTTTTGTTTAGTTAGTGTTTTATATTCCTATGTGTAAGGTTAGTTACTGATAACCAGTACTGCATACACACGCATACTTGGTTATCCTTTTATTGATTGCATATTTTACACACAATATAGGGATTGGTTTACTAGTATATATGCTAGTTATTTTTCATGTTTTTATTTAAGTTGGAAAGTATTTTTGGAATTTACTTGACAAATTTTGAAAATAAAAAAATGAAACTTTGGTATGCTCAGCGGGGATCTTGCCACTCCTTCACTACCTTGGCCAGGAAGGCTTACCACCATAGGTAGCAAGGTATATGGATTTCCCAATTTTTTCCAAAAATGACCCTTTTCTTTTTATTGTTTCATTAAGTACAAAAGTATAGGTATACTCTTACACTTTTGAAATTTGATCTTTTCAAAAACTTAAATTGTTTTCAGATTCTAGATTATTAATACCTTAAGAATCTATTTGGTATTAGTGGTTTGTGTTAGTGTTGAAGAAAAAACTTTTATCAGCTTCGGTTGAATTGTTATTTTAACTCACAAAACTTAGATTGTTGGTTTTTGAGTTTGGTTTCTCCTACCATTGGGATTCACTTGTATTGATTGTTAGAGACTGATTGTAACACGAGGTATTAGTAGAGTTCAGGACAAGAACCTGATCCATCTTGGATCATAGTGGTTACAAAGTTAGCTAGCGAGGGTAGCATATGAGTACTAAGAGTAGGAGTCCTTATTGATAGAGGTATTGGAATAATTTTGTCAAGTTATAAAATGTTTTCATTCTATTAATGGATTATTTGCTACAAGTGGTTGTCATAAACAACCTGAAGATTTTACAACACTGGTAGGGGTTTATATGGTTTTACGTTATTATATTGACATGATTGCATGCTCTTGTTTTTTAACTAGTACAATCACTTTCCAATCCGAGTATGTGAAACATATATGGATTTCTTAGTGATTGGAAAGCTTCTTTTTTCTTTTATTCTATCTTTTGTTCCATTCTATTTTCTCTCATACTTTTGCTTAGGTTGCTTACTTGTTTAAATTATTTCTTTCTACTTGATATTCTACTTACCTTACTATTCTACCTATTATCTATTTATCCTAGTTTTCTATTGAGTAGGAAACTTTATTAGGTTTAAATTGGAGAACTAACAAATATTTAATCAACTTGAAGATTGCAAGGATGCTTAAATATCCAATCCATCATCATCGGGAGACAAGATCTGGAAGCTTGAAGGTTCCAACAATTGTTCACACGTTATAAGTTTATGATTATCTTATTCTAATTTGTGACTAAATTATAAATATCATAAGGATCATATTGGGAAATGTTTTTGTTGCCTATTACCACAAACTTTCACAATTTTTATATTAAATATTTTGTATTTTATATAAAAAAAATTTAAAAAAAATAAATAGTAATATCAAGGGGTTGCAATGGAAACCACTGGTAACAAAAAATTCAATATAATATGCAAATCAATAGTTCATAGATAAAAGAAATATAAGATCTATACCAATATTAGTTGGAACAAATACACTCAACTATGCCTAAGCTGCCTTCCTTGATGTATGCACATCAACTACAATCAAGTGTATCAACATATCCTTTATAACTCGACCACTAAGTGATATGGAATAATCACTACATACTCATATATTGAATAGCATAGGTTATGGTAACTCCCTACACACAAACCTAGATACAAATTATGTCTTTGTGTTTAATTCATTTAAATTAAACCCACCCAAAAAATAAGTTTTTTTAGAAAACACTCCAAGTATCACTAATATAAAGCCATATGTATCAATGATATATAACTTGAAACCAATTTTTAAAAACTATAAGTTTTCAAACTCTAAGAGTTTTCTCACGTTTTATAATTAATTCAAATTAAAAAAAATAAAAGTGTATTTACAAAAAAGAAATTCAACATCTATATATCTCATCGACCACATCAGCGAGCCATTGTCGAACTTGTTGAGGGTAATAGCCATAATAGCTCATTGGTCACCTTAGTGAACCCTCATTGACCACTCGTCGAGGTCTCGACAAGCACACAAAACTAACCATTTTTTGTTTGAAAAATGGTGAATAATTTTCCTCAAATACTTGCAAAAATAACTATGCAAACACACAACTTAACATTTCAATTACATGCTCCAAATCCTAAAGTGTTATGTGTATAATGCAAACATAAAACTGTAATTATGTGAGTGGGTGAAATACTAAATCCTTTGAACTTACATAAGAGATGACAAATATATAAAGTAAAATACGAACTCTGTGTTTTGCACACAAGAATTCCAACGTCAAAATAGCATAACTTAAAGATTCAAACTTTCAATATTTACGTGTCATATTATATTTGATAGAATTACAAACCATTTCCAAAAGAAACTTTATAAAAAAATTATGAAAACTATAAAAACTCAATCAAACTTATGGAATTTTTATATGAAACTTCATGTATCATCAAACAATAAATTATTTATAGATATATTTTAAATTAGATTTTTTATTTAATACATATATTTATAAAAACTTGTAATATTTATTTTGATCATAAGAATAATTGTAGAATTAGTAGTCAAATGTTTAAATGATTATTTATACTAAGGTTATGATCTAAAAACTAATAATTTTAACTAGTAAATTTAAACAATGATATCTATGTGATGTATTACTCAAGTCATATGTTATTATGTATTAATTGGTTTTCTTCTTGATTTTAGAAGTTATTAAATAATGATAATATTTGCACATATATTTAAATTATTTTATTAATTAAGATCATTGGTATCTTAAAAACTCTCTTTAGATTATAATATGACATAATTATAGATAGATAAAACTCGACATTATTTAATTTGAATTATACAATGATAAGAATTACGATTAAGACTAACAAAGCAAATGTGATAGTGAAATAGAAATTAAAAAAATTGAAAAGAACTGCAAATATTGTCCCAAATTAAAATTTTAGTTCATTAAGAATCATGTTTTTTAAAATCTTTTCTCTCCATTAATTTTTCTTTATTTGTGAACATAGACAACGCACACAAAACATGAAGAAATTAAGATATTTATACAAGTATTCACTTTATAGAGATATGGCTGAAATTCCTGGGACCAGATTTCCAATTCCATTCAGCCAGTAGCTAGCTTTATAATCAGAATAGAATATTATGGAACTCTTTGCGGTTCAGAAAGTTCCCAATAAAAGCAGCTCAATTTTTCCAATAAGGATCATCCACATATATATATTATATATTCCAAAAGGAACAATGCTAAAAAAGCAACCATGCACCTATTTTAATGATGTATTATCATATATGTTTTCATCAAGACTCTTCTTGCTTTTTTGGGGTTCTTGAATTGAAGAATCTTTTGGGATAAAGCTAGCTCATCAAGGTGCATGGTTGAAAAATCTAAACGTTATTTGGAGTATTTTTTAAATGTTTACTAAAAATTAATGGAATTTGAATAGAAGACCTTTAATTCTAATGCATTTTATCAAAAAAGTAATAATTTAATGTTATAAGTATATTACAACATTTTAAAGAAAAAATAATTTACACAAAAAAAAACATGTAATTTATGTAAAATATCATGCCATCATCTTCAATTGGACATCTCTGTTCATGGAGATTAAATCTTTGAATATATAATTAATAATGAATATTCACCATTGACTTTATTGATCGAAGAAGCAAAACTATGATAACATTCAAGGAAAATGGTGGTGCTTTTCTGGCGTAAGTGAGCACTCAATTACTGCTTCATTTTCATATAAATCCAAAGGCATTTAGGTATCTTATTGTTCCTACTAGAAATGGTCTCTTTTCATAAAATCGGTCATTTTTATTTTTCTAATACACTTTCTTTTATATTAGTTTACTTTTTAAGTGGAAAAGTGCATCATATTGTGTTGTGTGGCGTATTAATTTCTCCTCAAAATATAAATAAGTGTTTTGACTTTTGAGAAGTTATTGGGAGCTAGGTTCGTGAATATGATTTAAATTTTATTTTTTGTTGAATATTCATAGTGAATTATATATCTTTACCTCCTTTGGACTCTTATTTATTTTTTTTGATTTATTTTTATTTTTCTCTAACTGAGTACATACTCCTCCCGATAATACCAAAATATTCTCTATACTGTCAGGTTTATTAACACTTGAAGGTTTTAATTGTTTGTAATAAGAAGAGGGCAGTTCAATTTTTATAGGTTTTTATTTGAAATACTAACCGAATTAATATATACCGATTTATTATGTTAAAAACCAAAATCAACTGTTAAGAAAATAAGTCTCACATTGACCAGGGAGAAGGCAACAATACTACTTATAAGATCAGGGTACCCCTTAACCTACAAGTTAGCTTTTGGGTTAAGAGAAGGGTCCGATTGATTAAGATTATTGTTACCACGGGTGATAGTGTAGGGTGGCTCCTCCACCGAATCACTTGTTGGGAGAATCGTAAGCAAAATGGTGAAGTACTCCAGAGAGCCTGATAACCCCACCAAGTCTTGCAAGGCAAGGGGATCCGACCTTAGAGTTCATTTCAAGAACACAAGGGAGACCGCTCATGCAATCAGAAAATTGCCGTTAGGCAAGGCAAAAAGATATTTGGAGGATGTTTTAGCCCATAAACAAGCTATTCCCTTCCGTCGTTTCTGTCGTGGTGTTGGGCGTACTGCACAAGCAAAGACACAGGCATTCCAATGGGCAAGGTCGATAGCCCGTCAAATCTGCAAAATTCATTCTTGATTTGCTGAAGAATGTTGAAAGTAATGCTGAGGTGGAAGGTTTGGATGTTGATTCACTTCATGTTTCTCGCATTCAAGTCAACCAAGCTCAGAAGCAAAGGCGTCGGACCTACAGAGCTCATGGGAGAATAAACCCCTACATGTCATCTCTATGCCATATTTAGTTGACATTGTCAGAGAAGGAGGAGCCTGTCAAAAAGAAGTCGGAGAGTCAGTTGGCAACTAGCAAAACAAAGAAGTCTTCAGCATTACGTAGTGGTGCATCTTCCTGAGTTAACTTGTTGATCCATTAGACTAAGCATCAACAACAATATTTTTGCTTATCTAGTGATGGTATGTCTTATGTTTTTCATTTAGTAAAAAATGTTATGGAACGAGCTTGGATTGTTTGTTTTTTAAATCCAGATATTATTTAGCTCAATGCTATCCGATTATCTTTCAAGACTGAACGACACTTGATGACTATAGACATTTGGTTTGCCTGAGTCCATGGTTTAATGCTAGTAGATGAGTCGTTGGTTTTAAAAAAAAAAGGACCCATATGCGATGGAGAAGCTACCCAACACTACCACCCGTGGCAACAATAAGACCACCACCGTTCGTCAACACAATATCTTAATCAGTTGGGTCTTTCTCTTAACCCAAAATCCAGCTTGTAGGTTAAGGGGTGCCCTGGTCTTATAAGCAGCACTACTGCCTTTTCCCTAGACGATGTGGGACTTATTTCCTCAACACTCCCCCTCACATCGACCGTGTCGACGAACGGTGGTGGTCTTATTATTGCCACGGGTGGTAGTGTTGGGTAGCTCCTCCACCGTCTAGGAGTCCTGCTCTGATACCAATCTTAATCAACCGGGCCCTTCTCTTAACCTAAAAGTCAGCTTGTAGGTTCAGGGGTGCCCTGGTCTTATAAGCAGCACTACTGCCTTCTCCCTCGTCGATGTGGAACTTATTTCCTCAACACTCCCCCTCATATCGACAGTGTCGACATACGGTGGTGGTCTTATTGTTGCCACGAGTGGTAGTGCAGGGTGGCTCCTCCACCGCCAGGGGTCCTGCTCTGATACCATGTTAATTCACTTGGGCCTAACTCATCCCTTGAAAATGCGCTTACAATGGTGAGGACTGCCCAGACTTATAACCAGCTCTTCTACTGGTTCCCTGGTCGATGTGGGACTTATTTCCTCAACACTCCCCCTCACATCGACTGTGTCGACGGACGGTGGTGGTCTTATTATTGCCACAGGTGGTAGTGCAACGTGGCTCCTCCACCGCCAGGGGTCTTGCTCTGATACCAATCTTAATCAACCGGGCCCTTCTCTTAACCCAAAGTCAATTTGTAGGTTAAGGAGTGCCTTGGTCTTATAAGCAGTATTGTTGCCTTCTTTCTGGTCGATGTGAGACTTATTTCTCAACATCAACTTATGAAAAGTTAGTTGAAAAATATTAGATTAAAAATGTATTGGCACAATTTTAATTATTGCTTAAGATCGATGAGCATTTAGTATAAATAGTGATAATATTTCTTATTTTTTATGAAGTCAAAATTGAAGAATTTATAACGAGACTAGTCTTTCATTAAATTAAATGAATGCCATTTTTTGTTTCTTTCAAACTCCACTAAGTCAAATAAGAGAGTAATTGAGAATTCTATTTAGAAATATTTTGATGAATAATTCTAGTGTTTGGTTTTAAAAATATACTAAATATTGGGTTTTAAAACGAAAATTAGGATAAAGATCGAATCTTTGATGGAGCAATACTAGTGTGTAACAACAATACTTTAAGCCAAATAAGATTCTTATGATATAATTAACTTAACTATAAAGATAAGTAAACATACCCAATAAAAAGTTTAATATTTGAAGTAGAGATTGATACCTACAATCTTCCAAGAATTTATCCAACGATTGTGGACAAAACATGTGAGCACTCTTATCCTTCAAGTTGATGAAATTTTAGTTAGTAACTCACTTGAATAAATTTCTACTTGTTTTTTCAAGGGTCGTTCAAAATATAAAAATATTTTAAGACACTCATTTGATCGAAACACTACTTAGTAAGGGTCTTAGATGACTTTCTAAATTGCGTTGGCCTTGGATCGGCCTTAGTTTGCTTATTTCATGGATTTCTATTTGTTTACCTAGATTGTTATTAATAATGATTCCATATTTTGAACAAACTAAACCACTTTGAGCACATGCGTTTCCTTAACTACAATTCAAAAACTAGAAATTAAAACAAGTCATAACATTAAAAAAAAAAAAAAACAAAGCAAGTGAAAGATCTATGGAACAAGTAAATGCGAAAATTAAGTCAACTAAATCAAGATTTAGGTGAAAATATACACTAGCTACTAGCTACCTCAGGTGATTTTATTATAGTAAAACGTAAAATAAAGAATGTAATTAAAATATAAAGCTACCTGATAAGAGAACAATTCCTACCAAAAGAGAACTCTTCCCGAAATTATAGGGTGAAAGCAAAATAGATACTATAAAGGAGGAAGGCAAGGAAGAAAAGAGAGAGATCGAGGTACAGCCGTACAGGGTTGATGGTGTCGCTCTTAGAAAATGTTTTATAATATATATATAATATATATCTTGAATTGTGTGTTTTCACATGCAATATAATTCAGTTACTTACCCGCATAAGTGATGTACACATTCATATATATAACTCAAATTCATGCTTGTGTACGTAGTTAAACTGTATAAATACTATATTAATTGTAAACCAATTAATATATCTTATGCTACATTTCAAAATTGTTGTAAAAAAGAAAAAGAAAAAGGGTGTATAAAACTTCTTTATAGGAATAAATAAATAGAAAAAGGAAATAAAGTTTATCATATGGCTTCTTTACTTCAACTTTAACCTTTCTCTCGTTTTCTTCTTTATTTAATTCTCTCTCTCTCTCTCTCTTTCTTTCTTTCTTTTACGAGGAGCGAAAGGGGAATTGAACTTATCCACTTAACATTAATTTTCAATCTGTTTTAATTACCTTGATATTTATAATAGTGATCTATAAAACAAAAAAGATGTCTCATCCTAATCTTCTTCCGCTTTATATCTATCCTTAACTATCTTAATAATTATAAATAAATTATTAATCCTACTATTCATAAGTTTAAGTTTTGAATGAATTAATAATTAATATTTTTATATACTATCAAAGTAATTAGGTTAATGAGTAATAATTACTTGATATTTTTATACGATATTATAATCGTAATGTCTAAAGTTCAAGTGATTTTCTTTGTAAAAATAAAATATCACGTATTTAAAAGAAAATGCATGTTAAGAATTATAAATGATTTGTTAAATTTATCTCTTACAAACTTAAATTTTTGGGAAAATTAATGTCATATACCTAAAAATTAAAATTAAAAGAAGTTAATGGTATTTAAAAATGAAAAAGAAGCAGCTAATAAGTAATAAACTCTATATGATCCCTGATTTTACCACATATGTAGCCCCTTCTCTTCCTAGATTTCCGAAGTACTGCCAGTGTCAGCAAGCCCATTTCAAAAATACATCATTAGCATAACAGTTTAAGAAAGAAGAATCCCGTGAAATAGTTGGAAATTTTTTTGAAAGGCTCTAAAAGTTTCCTAGCTTTTCAAAAAGGTATATAAATCTCTTTTGTACTAATCTGTACATCACCATTCTTCTAGCTTTTCAGAATGTATATATATACATATTATATATTATGATGAGTGGTTATTGACTTTTTTTTCTGAGTAACCTTATATATCTATTTTTTTTACTAAAAAATAAGCATAAATAAAAATAGTTAAATACTTTTAATTTTTAATCAAATAGTTCAATCTAAGTAATGAAATAATTACATAATATTTAATTTGATTTTCTCTACATTCAATGTAAAATTTATAGAAACAGTTTAAAATAATAAGAAAAATATTTAGAAGAGTAAATAAAAAATCATCACTCTGAATAAAACATTTTTGGCTCAATAATCTTACAAAATATTATCTTCATTTTGGTTCTTACATCTCAATTTCAACATCCAAGCATTAAACCTAAATCATAAATAGAATTAATTCTTACAATAATCCTTGAACATGTTTAACACATCAAACAAGCAATATAAAGACTCAATTATTCACTTTAAATTAACTAAAAATATAATATTTTCATAGTTAATTTATTTTTATTTATTAAAAAGTAGAATACATGCTAAGAAATAAATTTCACAAAAATACTAGACAAAAATACAATAAAATAAACAAATAAGAGAAAATAACAAAAAATTAAAATAACCCCAAAATCTAAACAACCCATAAATAGTTACAAAAATTGCAAAAGTAAAATCAAAAATATTAACAAAGAGTTTTTAATCATTTTGATAATGAAAATCTAAAACCCTATTTGTCACCTATAACGATGTCAAAAACTTGATACACAAAGTTATGATTATAAAAAGTTCGTAACTGCACAAATCACTTATAATAAGTTATAAGTATACTTCTAAAGTCAATCTCAAAAGCAAAAAGTGTAATTTTAGATAATTCTTCAATTTTCTTAAAAAGTTGAACAAATACGAACATAAAACCTAAAAATCTTATCAGAATGATTAGGTTTTTTACATCCTAATCTAATAATTAAATACTTAAATATTGATTCTATTCAAATAAAATCAAGATAGAAATATATTTAATACTCAATAAAGAATTTTTGAAAATATTTAGCTAGCTAACTTTGTTTTCTTATAAATATTTAGGTTAATTAAAGTAAAAATTCAGATTATTGATTTTTTCTTTTAAATATAAAAAACTATTTTGGTGGGGAACATTTTTTTCATTAATCAAAACAATTAAATGTTTTTGGTGGAGATCATTAACTCGTTGATTAAATTATGCATTACGCATGAGAAAATAGAAAATCATTTAAATTAATATTTTTGATAGAATCACAATTTAAACTCTTATTCAAATTGTTCAAATTAGATTTAAATAACATTTTTTGAAATCTAATTCTCATATTTAAAATCCATTATAAAAAATTAATAGCTAATAAATTATTCATAAATAATTTTTTAAGCGAATCTTGAATAAAGAAATAATATTTTTTCATTTTATTATAAAAAAGTTCATCAAAATAATCTACATAAACATGGAAACAAATCTAAATTTTCATAGTAAAAATCAACCAAATGAAATTAAATTCCTTGGTCAATAGTTTAAAATTAGTATTCAAATATTCAGAAAGCATAAAAAGATTAATATAAAGATAAAATATTACAAAACATATCTAAATACCAATTAAGGATGGATGATCTATCCTGCTCACAAATTATGATCTTAATCTTCAAAGCGTTCTTGAATATTTAAGTATATTTTCTTCAATTCTTGATCTGAAAAATCTCACAAAGAAACTGCATTTAATCTGTAATAAATCTAATCTATATTATGTTTAGCAAAAATTATTCTAAAACTAAGAAAAATGATGGCTGAAAATTATATGTAAAAAGCTATATTTAAAGACCTAATGCTTAATGCTTATTTATAAGAAAATGTCGTGTAGAGAGAGCTTTGGATCAAAATTACATTTATGTATCGTGGCACAACACTTTTTCTCACTATAGTATAGAGTTTAATCACCTTGTACAATTTCAACTCAAGAAGGCCTCGTCGTTGCATACTATATTTCACGCCCTCACATGGAAAGTTCAACATGCCTAGTTATTCTTCCCGAGAGGTGTGTGCTATGGAACACTTAATTCTTTATTACAACATGCTTTGTTTGTCTTGAATTTTTCCTTGTACAACTTACACATTGGTTGTTTTTTGATGTAACACTTACATGCCTTAATCTTTTAAGCTATTAAGGTGCAAAATAAATGTTACAAGTGTTGTTCTTCGTGTGTTAACAAGTTTGTCTATTTTGATGCTAAAAATACCTAAAATACAACAAAAGATATATGTGATTCCGATCAAATAGATCTACATAAATAATTATATAAACATACTACAATTAAAACTATTTATTTCAATTAATCACAATAAAATTACGAAATATGAATATTTTTTAAGCACTTATGAGTCACCAAGAAGAACAAAGATAAACAACCTACAATCCACTAAAGAGTTGGATAAAATGATTTTTATGTACGGGAGAAGGTCCAACTCACAAAAGGTTTATTTTCTCTCAATTGCTTAACACAAGAGCTACACAAAATGATGAGACAAAAGTTAGGTTCTAATTTAAGAATTGTTGTATATGTATACATAGCTTTAGATATCTTAGGGTTTGTGTTTCACAAGTCCAACATCAAATAGGATAAAATCCCAAATCAAAACGAGTGAAAAACATATGGATTAATAGTCGAAAAGGTATTGTAATTTAAAAAGTGAAGCCTAGTCTCTTCACTTTTTACTTAAGAATATTTAGTCCACAAAATTTCTAAAAGTTTTATTTAAGTACAATTTTGGAAAGAAAAAAAGTTTATTAACGGAAAAATTAATGAAAACTTTATTTAAAAACCAAAAATTTAATTAAAATAATTTTTCCTCTCCAATGCATCTCTTTTCTCTCATTCTCACTCTCTCCCCTCACTAAGCACCCATTCCAGCCAGTGATCACTAAACACAATAAGTGGTCAGTGGTGATGGTTTGTGCTATCAATAATTAGTTTGTGAAAGTTTTCTCAATGATGATGGTTTGTGCATAAGAGGGAGAAAAGAAGAGAGAAGAAAAAATATTTAGTTAAATTTCAATTTTATCCTTCAAAAGGTCAAATTTTGTAAAATTGTACTTTCATTGAACTTTTTTGGAAATTTAGTGAACTTGAAATGCTTACCTCAACAGTTACTAGACTAAAATGGCTCGGATTTCACATTGGGCCACTCGAGTACTTGGCATAGCTCAACCAGTTATAAAAGTAAGATCGCTTGGGTTCCTCATAGGTTGCAAGAATACCAATATTCTTTTCTCATTGACAATTTTACATTTCTTCACGTAACCCAACCCAAAGCCCAATATGTTATTATTTCATCAAACGATGGCATTCTTCATAATAAGTACTCGGATAATCTCAACTACCTTGAGGATCAATTGAACTATATTATGAAGCTTACAATATTACATTAAATATTAATCTTGATACTATTAATCTAAAATCTTGAGACTATAAATCATGTTAACATAATCATCTAATAGTAAATAATTTTGTATTTCATACTAAAATAGTTTATTTAACTCTTCATGTATGTATCCCATTTGTGTGATGCTCGAAAACACTAATTAAGAGTATCAACTAAAAGAAGTTTCTTATGCCATTGAGTCTTCAATTCCTATAAAGATTACCATCAATATGTCCATTTTGCAATTGGACATCTCAAGTATCACATCTTACAAAAAAGCATCTTATCTTGTATAAAAATCCACTATTGTCATTTTATCCATCCTAGGTTTCATTTGTCTCCAGTACCGACGTACCTAAAACATGGGCATACTAGTCTTGAAAAATACTATAACTTCACCCCTAAGAATCTAATGAATATCAAATCTTTTCAGTTGAAGTTGTAATTGACTCAAGATTAAGAATACACCCAACATAATGTCTTATGTTATTCAATGAGATATACTCATTTAATCTAATTCAATTCCAAAAATTTAATATTTTCTCATGTTTTTAGCTTTTGATCAAAATAACCAAATCACAACATAACACCTCGATCTATTAACTAAAAAAAACTATCTAAAATTATTTATCAACCTCGAACTAGTTTATCGAATGTATGATGATACAATGTCCTTGTATTTTATTAGTCACACTTAAAAGCAACATACACATTAACAATTGATTGGATATAATATTGTTAGAATCAAATATATGTATTTAAAACAATACATTTTATTTATTTAACTAATGTAATGTTATTACATTAACTAATTTTAAATCAAGTAACATACATATTTAAATAAGAGCACACATCCCAACAATTAATGTATGTGGTTGAGCTTCTCAATGTTCTAGGGTTTTCTTGAGGGTATATATGCTCAATTTGAATATTATATAGATGGATTTTTTTTTAGATTTTGTGAAAATTAATATTCCAAAATCACGTATATGATTTATATATACATAATATATAACTTGTGTCCATCCTGTATATTATCACAAACAACCTAAACATATATAAACAATATTGGTATATTTTTTTACTTGCATTCTACAAACCTAGGATTTTGGGTCCTCATTTCATATGCTTTGGGTTTTCCTGGGGCTAGAATTTTTTTATTTACATCCATTAGATTCACAATTTCTTGAATAAATTGAGAGATTGAGAGAGTTCATATCAATATAGTATGTTTGTGACAAGTTTTGAGAATATCGATTCCTAACAAAAGTATATAAGTAGAAAATTCAATTAATGTATTTACAAGGTTGTAGTTCATGAAGATCAATACATGTATAAATATAGAAAAAAAAGAATCTACTTTTCCTAAAAGTGCTTTTAAGAAAAGTAGATTAGTTGCATACAACTAATATACAGCTTATAAAGTATATTAGTTGTATACAACTAATATGCTATATAATGATTTATTAACACTCCCCCTCAAGTTGGCGCGTAGATATCAATCATGCCCAACTTGCTTAGTGAGCCATATAATGACTTTTTGGAGACTCCCTTGGTAAGCATATCTGCAAGTTGCTCTTCTGTGGGAACAAAAGGAAAACTAATAAGTGACGGCATCTAATTTCTCTTTTATAAAGTGACGATCAACCTCTACATGCTTAGTGCCATCATGTTGTACTAGATTTTGTGATATATCAATGGCTGCCCGATTGTCACAATACATCTGCATAGTATTTTTGAGTTCGAAACTCAAATCTAATAACAAAGTTCTTATCCACAGCAATTCACAAACCCCATGAGCCATACCTCTATACTCGACCTCAGCACTAGATCGTGCCACCACTTTCTGCTTCTTACTTTTCCATGTAACCAAATTTCCTCCCACAAAGGTGAAATAACCCGATGTTGACTTTCTATCTGTAATACTTCCTACCCAATCTGCATCTTAGAATCCACGGACTTTAAGAGTATTGTTGTGTTTAGAAAACATTACTCCCCTTCCTGGAGCCAATTTCAAATTCCTTAAAATTCTCAAAACAGCATTCATATGGTTCTCACTTGGATTGTGCATGAACTGACTCACCACACTTACTGCATATGCAACATCTGGTCTAGTATGTGCTAAGTAAATCAAACGTCCAACCAATCTCTGATAGCGAGCTCGATCAGTTGGTATCTGATCTGGATACTCTGCTAAACAATGGTTTTGCTCAATAGGAGTGTCAATAGGTTTGCAATCCAACATACCTGTCTCTGTTAGCATATCAATAATGTACTTCCTCTGACACAGATATATTCCTTCTCTTCCCCTGGCTACCTCAATTCCTAAGAAATACTTTAGTTCACCTAAGTCCATTTCGAATTCAGAGGCTAGCTGTCTTTGTAATTTATCCATCTCAATAGTATCATCACTAGTGATTACCATATCATCAACATAAATGATTAGGGTTGTTACCTTCCCTCGTTGATGTTTGAGAAATAGAGTGTGGTCTGAATTACTCTGTCTGTAACCAACCTTTTGCATGAACTGTGAAAACCTTCCAAACCAGGCTCGAGGGGATTGCTTGAGGCCATACAAAGACTTCCTCAATTTGCATACAAAATTACCAAGAGAATCAACTACATACCTAGGTGGAAGACTCATGTACAATTCCTCGGCTAATTCTCCATGAAGAAACGCATTCTTGACATCAAACTGTTGAAGTGGCCAGTTTAGGTTAACAGCAAGTGAGAGCAGAACCCGAATCGTGTTCATTTTGGCAACAGGAGAAAAAGTCTCATCATAGTCTACACCATACGTTTGAGTAAACTCTTTTGCTACAAGACGAGCTTTATATCGATTTACGGATCCATCACCATTATGTTTTATAGTAAACACCCATCGACAACCAACTGCCTTTTTTCCTTGTGGTGGTGACACAAGTTGCCAAGTATCATTCTTCTTTAACGCATCCATCTCTTCAGTCATTGCCTTCCTCCATATTGGATCTCCCAACGCATCCTGCACTTTATTAGGTACTGATACACCAGATATTTGATTCACAAATGATTTATATGACTTAGATAATCTTTTAGTGGACATGTAATTGGCTACTAGGTATTTTGATTTTGCATGAATATTTGGTTCATACCTTTTGGCTGGTTGACCTCGAGTAGACCTATTTGGTAACACATACTGTCCAATATTAGACTCGATACTATTAGTATCAGTAGGCGTACATACCTCAGATGAGTGACCTTCAGTACCAGGGAGTTGTTGATCAAGGGTTTCTGAGGGTACAATTGTGTCTTCAATGTCATTTGTTGTAAGTGAATTTGGTGCTTGAATACTTGAAGCATCTGCTTCTGCAATGACTTGTCTCTTTGAAACATCAGTTGGTGATTCACCTAATGTCTCCCCCTCACCATGATACAGTTCTTCGAAATATGTATTCTCCCCCTGACGAGCAGTATCAGGTGAGGAAAAATAACTCATGTCCTCAAAGAAAGTGACATCCATAGTAACATAATACTTTCTGGTTGGTGGATGAAAGCACTTGTACCCTTTCTGATAACTTCCATAACCAACAAACACACATTTAATTGCTCAGGCATCTAATTTAGACCTTTGATTTTTAGGAATATGCACAAAAGCAACACAACCAAATACACGGGTAGGAAGATTATGAAAGGATGATAAGGTGACGTAAGATGCGAGAATCTGAAATGGGATGTTTTCCTTAAGGACACTAGACGGGAGACGATTGATGAGATGGGCAGAAGCCTGTACAGCATCACCCCAAAGGTATTTTGGCATATAAGCACTAAATAATAGTGCACGAGCCATATCAAGTAAATGACGATTTTTTCTTTCAGACACTCCATTTTTTTCTGGTGTTTGTGGACAAGTAGTTTGGTGAATAATCCCATGTGTTTTAAAAAAATTTTGAAAGACATGATTAACATATTCCCCACCATTGTCAGAACGGAGGATCCGAATGATGGCATTATATTGTGTTTGAACGAAGGTATGAAAATTTTGAAAAACTGAAAAAACTTCATCTTTTGTTCTAAGAAGAGAAATCCACGATAACCTTGTACAGTCATCGATAAAGGAAACAAAATATTTCATACCCGATATAGTTGGCTCTTTAGATGGTCCCCAAACATCAGAATGAATTAATTCAAAAGGAATAGTACTTTTATTAGAAATACTAGGAGAATAAGTAATACGATGGCTCTTGGCCAAAACACAAGTCTCACAATGTAAAACAGTCTCACTAACACCAATAAATAAAGTGGGCATAGTTTTTTTCATAAGACTAAAACACGGATGCCCTAAGCGGCGATGCCACAACCAAATTTCACTTAGCTTATTGGAACTAGAAGTCAATGCAGTGCTTGCCCTTGCTCCTGGTTTCTCCCATTCCGTAGTTCTGATCTAAACGGAACAATCTGCCCCTCAGATACCCTCGACCAATTATTGCCCTGGTAAGAAGATCCTGAAAAATCACATACATAGGATAAAAGGTTACAAAGCATTTAGACTCAAGGTTTAACTGTGGGACAGAGATTAAGTGATGAGATAGGTCAGGTACATATAAAACATTATGGAGCTGTAAAGATGGAGTGATATAAACTGACCCATTTGCTAAGACAGGAAAGGCCTCACCATTAGCATTCGTAACATAAGACACTGGTGGGGGAAATAACTCATTAAAATAAGATTTATCATAAGTCATATGATCAGATGCACCATAATCAATATTCCAAGTATTAGACCCAACAGAGTGAGAAACATTTAAGGTCGTACCAATCTTACCACGACCAGCTATTGAAGCTGTAGGGATACCTCCACATTCCATAGGATGATTCTGTCCATAGTAGTCTGGTTCTTGGACAATTTGTACGGCAGCTGTTTTTGCTTTAGAGCGATACCCATTTTGTCGTTTTGCTGCATAGTAGTTTGCTTTTGGCTTCAAGTGTGGATATAGTTTCCAACAAGTTTCATGAAGATGCCCCTGTTCATTGCAATAAGAGCAGGGAGAACGAGGGCGATTGGTAAAACCCAGTGAAGGTCCCTACTGATGAAATGGAATTGAATTTTGCTGCTGGAGGAAGGGTGCCTTTGATTTGGCTTGAATGGCTAGGCTTGATACCTCAACATGTGCCTGATGAAGACTCTCTTGCTGAGATTCGTCTTTACGGATGTATGTAAAGGCAGTAGTCAAGCTCGGAGGGTCGGACATTCGAAGCAGTTCGCCTTTAGCACTATTATGTTTTGTATCAAGACCTCTTAAAAAAGCATGTACTCGTTCAAGCTCCTTCTACTTCTGGCACCGCAAAAGGTCTTCTGAATTTTTAATTTTACACGGACGTTTCTGGTCAATTTTAGCCCATACATTTTTCAGCTTGGTAAAAAAAAGAGATACTGGTTGCCCATTTTGTTGCATGCCAGCAGCTTTGCACATGAGTTCATGAACTTGAATAAAGTCAGACTCATTTGTATAAAGATCGCTTAAGGTATTCCATATAGCCTCAGCAGTTTCACATTCCTCCACCATTTGTAATATATCATCAGTGATTGCTCTAAATAGAATTGACATGACAAAGCCATCATCATCTTCCCACCTAGTATAGGCGTCTATATCATCTTGGCTAGGAGCCCTAATTGATCCAGATACATGTCCAATCTTATGCATCCCACGAAGATAAACAGACATAACTTTTTTCCATGTTCGAAAATTTGTACCATTAAGTTTAGTACCCCCGAAAGAACCAATTTTTGAACTCTTAACAGAAACTTCAAAATTTGGAACTTCATGAATTCTAGAAACTTGATGTTGTCTTGAATCTTCCATTGAAATAATAATAAAAAGTATATTGTGCAGCGGAATAAAAATTTTGGATTTTTTTTTGGCGGGTTGAGCTGATAAATGGGCTGTTTGAATGTTTGGGCTGATAGGCTTAAATTAGAAGCTGATGGGCTAGGAGCTGGGCTGATAATTGGAGCTAGGCTGATAAGGTTGAGCTGATGGGCTAGGAGCTGGGCTGATAAGGTTGGGCTGAGGTGCTAGGGTTAGGCTTATAGCTGATAATTAGGTTTTTTTTTTGTAAAAAAAAACTGAAAACTTAAGAAACAATTTTAAGAAACTGCACACCAGGGCTGAACGGCGAGCTGGTTGGCGACGGCGCAGGGGTGTGCAGGTGGTGCGAAGCTGGACGCTGCGCAGGGCTGAACGGCGCGCAGGGGCGCGGGCTGACTGAACGGCGCGCAGGGGCACGGGGTTGAGCGGCGTGCAGGGACGCGGGCTGACTGAACAGCGCGCAAGGGCGCGGGGCTGACTGAACGGCGCGTAGGGGCGCGGGGCTGAACGGCACGCGGGGCTGAACGGTGCGCAGGGGCGCGGGGCTGAACGGCGCGCAGGGGCGCGGGGCTGAACGGCGCGCTGGGCTGCGCGGGGCTGAACGGTGCGCTGGGCTGCGCGAGGCTGAACGACGCAGGGCTGCGCGGTGGATGACACGGGCTGAACATCGTGGACTGGAAGACGCGGTTGGACGATGGATCTGCAACTGCAGCGCGAGCTAAACAGTCCGAGAAGACGGCATAGCTCAGCGGCGCTTCTATTCAGAAACCGGTAATTTTTTTGTTTTTTTTTCTTTCCTGCTGTGATATCAAGTAGAAAATTCAATTAATATATTTACAAGGTTGTAGTTCATGAAGATCAATACATGTATAAATATAGGAAAAAAAAGAATCTATTTTTTCTAAAAGTGATTTTAGGAAAAGTAGATTAGTTGCATACAACTATTATACAGCTTATAAAGTATATTAGTTGTATACAACTAATACACTATATAATGATTTATTAACAATATATATATATATATATAACCATCCAAGTCATTTGTATAATTAAGTCAAAAACATCTAAGATTGCTAAACGCACAATTTTGATTTTTGTGAACTCGCTCGAGCGAGACTTTTAGCTCCTCGACCCAAAAGTTGATATGAGACTGGAAGAGTTACACGCATGCCACTCACTCTAGCTCTCTTGAGTCAACCACTTTGCTCAAGCGCGAGTGTCTATTTCGCTCGAACCAAAACCCCAAAATTTGCTTTATAGATCACACTTAGCATAACTACCAGATAATTACCAAAACAATAATTTTCAATTAAAACAAAACATGATATGACATTTCGATGAGTATTATTATCCAAAGTTTTCAATTATACCACCACTTTTAAATTTAAAGGAAGTAACAAATCATAGTAAATAAAAAAGTAGTGGAAACAAATCGATCGATCGGATGTCTTTTGCCTTTTAGTCTTTTACCATAAAGCATATATATAATACTTCTTTTTCATTTTGTTTTCAAATACAAAGGATATATAGCACTAATTAGATGGGTGAATTTGATTCGTCGTCCTTCGTCTTCTTGTCATCTATGAATTAAAAGATGCAACATAAAACAGGGAAAAAAAGATGATATTCAATCAAAATACAAAACACAAAAGTTGATTTTGATTTAACATGTATCGAAATGACTAGAAAAAGATATATAACCTCATTCTACCACGTACGTACTGCCACTTGTCAACATTATTTTGTGATATTAATTAGGCTTTGGTGTTGTAATGTTGTAAAATTGTTCATTGTTTTTAAAGTAATTAATGATATGTTATTTTAGATAAATAAATTATTAAATTAATATAATTATTTTTTAAAAAAATAAAAATAAAAATATTTAATATTTGATAAAGAGAAAAAAATAATATGATTTACTTAGAATATTTAATGAATAATGACTTATATAATGTTAGCATTTGGTGCTTTATCCTCAAATTAACGTTACCTACAGTGGCATGAAATAACCAAAAAGAATAAATATAATCACGGACAATTATAATATTCTAAGCTGACCAATCTTTTTTTTTTATCTCTCTCTCTCTATTAAATAAATTGCAGATATCTAACATAAAATTCAGAAACAGCTTAGGGAAGTGCACCGTATAGAATTGCTTGCATGATAAATAATGGAGGGAATTGTTATTTCTAAAAATTAACGCTAACATGAAACGTATTAATTAGAGATAACACATGTATCGCATTAATCACCTACTATAGCGTGCACCATATGTAATGATCTTATGTACAGCATACCATAATAACTATTATGTATCTAACGAGTGCTATTTATAAGCAACTCATGAGTACAAATTATAAGTCTTATAATTCTTTTGTGTTTTTGTTAATATTTTTATATGCAAAATATAATTTATTTTATTTTATCTAATATTTTGTCTTTCTTTATGTTAATTACTTACACACTCTCACACATTTAAAATATTTTATATGTTTGCATGTTTATACGTACCACCTAAAATTAGATTCTTTTAATTTGCATGTTAGGTTTCTTTTTTTGCTTTATTTTGTTTTTGTTGATTTGTAAGTATTTGTGAAAAACTACTAGTAGATTTTTCAAATAAAGATCAAGTTTTTCAATACTCGTCAAGTTCCTCATCAATGTACTTGATGACGTGGTTGGCAAGGTAACTAGTGTGGTTTTATGGTTATTGTTCTCAGTGTTAAGTTATATTTGATATTTTAATTCACTTATATTTCACTTGTACTTTATTTGTACTGCATTTTTACTATTTCACTTGTACTAAACTTTTACTATTTTACTTGTACTAAACTTTTACTATTTCACTTGTACTATACTTGTTATAACCCTATAAATAGGGTTTTCTATGTACATTCTAAAACACATCAATACAATATTAAATCATTTTTTCTTCTTATCTCTCTATACTCTTCACATGGTATCAGAGTCTCATATACCTCTAGAATTTCTATCAAAATTTTACCTCTCTTCATCACAGCCAACCCGGCTCACCCCAACCCGGTTCACTCTCAACCTGGTTCACCCTAACCTGGCTCACCTCAACTCGGTTCATTCCAACTCGGTTCACCTTAACCCGGTTCTAGGCTTGTTTTCAACTCTTCTTTTCATTTTTAAGGATATCTTCTTTATACTGTTTCTATATATTTTCTTTATATTTCCTCCATTATTTTGTTAAAATGGACCAAAATGATGTCCCAAAACCAATTTCTACCACCCTTGATAATACTAACTACCTAGCCTGGGCACAAGTAATGAAAATTTTCTTGAAAGGATGCAAGGTATGGTGTTTCATAACTGGTGATATCTCTATACCCATCCAAGAAACCACTGAAAATAACTCTTTATTTGTTGACCGCCTTGAAGATTGGGAGAGTAAACATCATCAAATTATTACCTGGTTTTGTAGCACCACCTTACCCTTCATCCATGGTGAATTTAGGTGTTTTGACACTGTCAAAGAAGTTTGGGAATTTCTTGAGACTTGTTTCACTACAACAGATTTGGTCAACCAATATCAACTTCTAACAACTCTTCATACCAAACGCCAAAGGGCTGATCAAATCATTAACCAATTTCTCTTTGAAATGAATACTATTCGGGATCAACTCGCTATATCTAAACCAACTTGGACGAACAAGATTGATGTTGAGATGTTTACAACTTACCGTAATCACCAGCATCTTGTTATTTTTCTCATGGCTCTCCATGATCGATTTGAACCTGTTCGGGCTTCCTTACTCCATCAGAGTCTTTTTCCATTCTTAGATAGTGTTGTGACCGAGCTTCACTCTGAAGAAACTCGGATGGGGGTGTTCAAAGTTCATCATACAGATTCTGTTCTTGCCACCCCCTCTTATCGCCCTAAAAGAGGTCCTAAAAAGAGCTTCAAACATCAAGGTTGCACCTACTTTCACAACCCCAATCATGATCTTCTTATATGTCTCATTTGGGTATGTATATATTATCATAAGAAGGATTCAAGACACTTTCACAAAAATTACTTTTGGAATCCCTCTCAGCATTCCTCACGAAATCCCTCTCGGAATCCCTTTCAACATGATTCAGGTAACAATAGTAACTAATTTATCACTGTTGTTGTTTCTGAGGATAATCATGAAAAATCTGAGGATAATCATGATAAATTTACTTTCTCCACTCAAGAACTTTAAGGTCTTCTTAAACATGTTCTCTCAAAATCTAGTAATCCTCCTCCTACTACCTTGTCTCTCACATCAGGTAAATCTTTATGGTATTTTGATTCTGCTTGTTCTAACCATATGACTTATGATACTCATATCTTCTCTCCCACACAATCTTCCATCTCCAAACCTTTAATTCAAACTTCCAATGGTTCACATATGCATGTTAATGTTGTAGGAAAAGTTTTCACATCTTCTATATCACTTCCTAACACCTATCATATTCCCAAGCTTACTCTAAATCTTATCTCTGTTGATCAATTATGTGAACTTGGTCTTACTATTACTTTTTCCTCTTCTGGTTGTCATGTGCAGATCCACAAACACGACAGATCCTTGGGATAAGCCGTAAGGTTGGATGATTATTTGAACTTATTAACCTTCATCTACCCAATTCTCTTCATACTTTCGTTACTGCTTCTACTACTCCTATCAACCTATGGCATGCTCATCTAGGCCATACGTCTATAGGACGTCTTCGTCCCTTAGCATCTTCTGGTAAATTAGGATTTGTTTCTATTTCTGATAATATAAATTGTTTGCCTTGTCAATTGAGAAAACAACCTACTTTATGATTTAATAAAAGTGATTCTACTTCTGTCTTCCCTTTTGACTTAATTCATTTTGATGTTTGGGGTCCATCCCCACATCCTACTATGGGGGGATGTGTTTAATTTGTCATTTTTATTGATGATTATTCAAGATTCACATGAATTTTTCTCATAAAACATAGATATGAATTACACAAAATTTATTATGATTTTGTCCAAATGATTAAAACCCATTTTTTTCAAAATATCAAAGTACTTATAGTTGATAATGCTCTTTCTCCTAATGTGTCTGCTCCTTCTACTGATCCTACCATAACAACATCCTCTGAAGACCAACTACCTGATTGTCCAGAGTCATCACTTCGTCCTTCTACTCGTGTAAGTAGTCTTCCCTTTCATCTTCATGATTACCAATGTTTCTTTACTATTTTGTCTCATCATAAACCCTAAAACTATAGAGAAGCTATTTCTAACCCTCATTGGCAACAAGTTATGACAGATGAATTACAAGCATTAACAAAAGCACATACATGAGATCTTATTGATCTTCCATCTAATAAATCTATGATTGGTTGTAAGTGGATTTTCAAAATCAAAAATCATTCAGATGGGTCCGTGGAACGATATAAAGATCGTCTAGTTGCAAAGGGTTTTACACAGGAATATGGAATCGACTATGAAGAAACTTTTGCACCTATAGCTCGCCTAACATCTGTTCAAAGTATCATTGTTGTTGTTGTTGCCCGAAACTGGAACATGTTTCAAATGGATGTCAAAAATGTTTTTCTCAATGAATACATAACCGAGGAAGTTTATATGAAACCTTTTCTTAGATACACTCATTCACCTCATCAATAATGCATACTTCGTCGTGCTCTCTATGGTCTCAAACAAGCTCATCGGGCTTGGTTTACCAAATTCAGCTCTACATTAACTGACTTTGGCTTCACTTCCAGTTCTTATGACTCTGGTCTCTTTATTCAGAAGACTCTCGCTGGTATAACAATTCTACTCCTTTATGTAGATGATATGATCATAACAGGGAATGACTCTATTGGCATTATTGATCTCAAGTAGTTTCTAAGCCATCAATTTGAAATGAAAGACCTTGGTGTCTCCACTACTTCTTGGGCCTAGAAATCTCATCTGATTCTCAAAGATATTATCTCTCTCAAGCAAAGTACTCTTCTGATATTCTTAATTGGGTTGGCCTTACTGATTGCAAAACTGCATCAACACCTCTAGAAACCAATGTCAAACTTACTCCATTAGATGGTACTATTCTCTCAGATGCCACATTATACAGACAACTAGTAGGCAGTCTTGTTTATCTCACAGTCACTCATCCTGACATTGCCTATGTTGTTCATCTGGTTAGTCAATTCATGTCTGCTCCACGGTCTACCCATTATACTGTGGTTTTTCGCATTCTCTACTATATCAAAGGCACTATGTTTCACGGTCTCCACTTCTCTAACAACTCTAATCTTCTTCTTTTTGCCTACTCTGATACTGATTGAACAGATGACCCAACTGATCATCGCTCTACCACTGGATATTGTCTCTTTCTTAGAAACTCTCTCATATCTTGGCGAAGCAAGAAACAATCCCTCACTTCTCGATCCAACACTAAAGTTGAATATCGTGCTCTTTTTGACACCACGCAAGAACTTCTTTGGCTCCGTTAGCTACTTGCTGATATGGGTGTTTTCCAATCAACTGCAACTATCCTATATTGTGACAATCAGAGTGCTATTCAGATTGCTCAAAATAATGTATTTCATGAACGAACAAAACATATCGAGATTGATTGTCATTTTGTTCATCAACATGTTCTTCAAGATACTGTTTGTCTCAAATCAATATCCTTCATAGATCAAACAGTTGACATCTTCACCAAATCTCATCTATAAAGGCAGATTTCAAGAATTAGTTTCCAAACTCAAGTTGATTGTTTCTCTTCCTCCTTGAGTTTCAGCGGGGATGTTAAGTTATATTTGATATTTTAATTCACTTATACTTCACTTGTACTACACTTATACTATTTCACTTGTACTACACTTACTATTTCACTTTTACTACACTTGTTACAACCCTATTAATAGTGTTCTCTGTATACATTCTAAAACACACCAATACAACATTAAATCATTCTTTCTTCTTATCTTTATATACTCTTCACACTCACTATGGAAACTAATGCCATTATTGACATGGTCAGGGATGGTTTGTCGACGTGGTCAACTAGGTGGTCAATAGGATTCCCAGTAACCTAAGAGTTTTCTATAATATTCCTTCATTTGTAAAATAAAAACAAATTACAAAACATGAGGAAACTTTGGATTTTTCTGTTGGAAAATTATTTCTAAATTTCAGATCATGAATACTTTGGGTGTTTTCAATATTAGTGATTCATTGAGTGGTTTACAAATATTGTTTATAAGGCTAAGTTAATTAAAATTTAATTAAGAACCAAAACATAGATTACTTTTAGGTAAGTATGCATGAGCTTGCTGTTACCCTAGGATTCACAATACTGATCGTTAATGACTATACCATATCATATGGTGATGGGGTTTTGGAGGAGAGCCAAATTTGTCTAATATCGTAATTGTTGTGGAGATAATAGATAAGGGCGGCTTAGATGTAATTGAGTGTTTCTCCAAATGTGAGAGGTATTAATTTATATCTTATTTAAGTTATGAATGGTTGATTTACTTTCATATTAGATTAATGTTTATGGCTGAGTTCTTGCCTTAATCAACTCGTAGATTTATCGCATAGTTATGGATCCTATATGGATTTACCAAGTTATATTTTCTTTTTTCATTCATCGTATATTATGTTAGTACAATCAGGATTTCATCCAAATATGTTCTTACATATTAGGATTTGATTGTGATTGGAAAACATTTCTTTTTTGTTTATCGATTGTTTTCCTTTTCTATTTCTATTCATCTATCCCATGCTTCGTGTATATTTCTCTTTACTACTATTCCATATATGTTGTATTTTAAACTATTAGTGCAACTATTTAATATTTCTAACTATTGTATTATGTCCTATTTATTTGATTATTGTTCTATCTATTTATCATAATTCTATGGTGTACGAGTGAAGGGGTGAGTCCTAAGAAGTCTATATATCCTTACCATAATATTGTATCGGGTTCGAACTCTCTCAATTGGTATCAAAACAGGCCAAACACTCTTTTCAATAGGTTGAACTATTCCTATTAAAAGTCTCAGATACGTGTCTTCTTATGGTTTGAAGGAGGCTACGTCTAGTACTTTTTAGAAAATAGGAGTTAGTCACCTAAAAAATATGGGTTAAAATACATAGGCAAAACTTATTTTTGGGTTGTAGTTTTCCCGATAAAATAGCTTACAATACTATAAGATCTCAAAAATTTGTTAAAGAATCTTAGGTCAAAAAACATGGAGCCTAGCTCAGATAAAAGGAGTTAAAGAGCAAAAATTACCTCAATATACAAAATATGTGGCCTAAAATCGTTACGTTGGTAACCTTTGGGGACTGATATTCCTTTGCATAACCTAAAAATCCCGTATGGGCATCCTTCATGGCATAAATATCCTTTATTGCATGCAAATTTTATCTATGAAGTGGGGTGCTCTAGGAAGTATAAAGTGAGAAAATGAGGGTCCTTCTATATATATTTTGAAAAATAAATTGAGATTGAAAGAACACAAAAGTAGTTGAAAAGACGCAATAATAATTAGATATAATAGGTATTAAAAAACCGTAATTACCTAGAAGGTCACCAAAACCCAATACAAGTAACCACATTTCATAAGTAGCGAGTTAGTACCAAATATTCTCCTAATTTGGTACAAACTAAAAGAATAAGGGACTTGATATTTGGTACAAATATATTGGGTAACTCATGACTAATAAGAGGACCTACCCTATCCAATAAAAGGCCCATTAATCTATAACCCAATTAGTTGATTTTAGCCTATAGACTAAGAACCCTTACTAGCTCACAATGCAGGTAGTGTATCACTATGGCATAACTTGTGAATAGTCCATACAATTGCCTACATCAGCTCGTGAAGCACAATCGTAAGACTTTTAATATCAACTTGGTTGTTGAGTGTACTTACCCTTTGACATGTCAACCAACAAGTTGTACATCAAATTATACTAAGCATTTCATATGCATTCTAGTTATAGAACATCCATAGTAAGAATAAATAGATAAAAAAAAAACAAATGAAAGGACCTTTGGAACTAAGCAAAGTTGTAACCCTTATACTAGGACACTCTCAAACAAGTATAATTGTAGCAAATGATTTAGAGGATTATGTGGATGGATCAAAAGCCCAATCTTCTAAGGGTGGACATGATTGGTTTGGTCATTTATTGGCTTATTTTACAAGCTTCCTTACCTTATGGTTTTGAAAAAAAAAAAACCTTAGCAAACCTATAAACTCTTAAAAATTGACTTTCAAGCCGATCTAACTACAATATCAGATTGAGGATGGTTGGTTTGAGGACGGTTGGTTTGATGGTTTTTGACCTGTTATTTTTTATCAAAAATTTCTCTAAGAAAAGTAAAACCTAGAACTAAGAAGAATTCTTAGCATACTATATCCTCTCTATATGTTAGCATGTTAAAATATTTAATTTTGTTAAAACTAAAGTTTCTTAAGAAAAACTTTAAAATATACATTATATCTTAAATCAATATAGAATGAAGCACTAAAATAAAGTTTGTCAAATTGGTTGGAATTTTGAAACAAATAAAAAATAAACCTCATGGAACTACTAACAAAAAATTTCTAAAATATGTTTATCTCACCCTCCTAAAAATAAAAAAAATGTTTATTTTGCATACATATTATTAGAGTTAGATCTTAGAAGAACCAGTAAATATGTTTATATATATATATATATATATATATGAATATGATAAAATTAAAATATATTTATTTATAATATAAACAGGTCGATTTGATTTTTTTAATCCCTCTATCTGACCCAATTAGGTTAGTGTTTTTAAATTTTAGAACCTACACTAAAAATATACCAACCTATAAAAAAAGTAAATTCAATTTAGTCTTAAATTCAATTGATTGGATAGTTTTTGAAAAAATATGTTTGCCCTAAATCTTAAGTATGCTCCTAGGGCATGGTCTCCTAAGTTATAAACTGTTTGTTACATTGGGCCTAAGTTGTAAAAATCATGGCATCTACTTTTTTTATTTATTTATAATATATGATGAATGGCATTGATATGAAAACAATTGCATGAATTAAAAGTTAAAGTAGGATATTCCTACTTGAAAAGTTATTTCGTCACTATACTTCTTAAATTAAATTTTTTGATATTTTATCCCCAAAACATACTTCCAAATACATCAAAAAACCAAAACAATGTTACAGAGATCAAGTTTAAAGATGGAGGAATGAAACTTTTGGTATGTGCAAAATGGAAGGATTTTTGGCCTTTTATAGACTCAAAATGCACCTCATCAACCACCCTTGTTGGTGACTTGATAAGGCTACGACGATGGTCTAGTGAAGCTATGGTGAAGGTCTGGCGAGCAACATAGAATTTTTAATTTTTTTTGTTTGATCTAATTTTTCAAAATAAAATTTCTCAATATGTTCCTACATTTTAAAATGTTTTTCAATATGTTCCTACACTTTAAAATATTATTTTTATACACTTTAATTATGTATAATGAATTTTCAAGGTTTACACATTTAGTCCCTTATATTTTGTAAAAGGTACTAAATAATGATAAATTTTACTATTTATTTAATATTTTAATAATTTTATAATAAAAATTTAACTATCTATTCAATATTTAAATAATATTTATGATAAAATAACATAGCAAAAAGTTATTTTTAC
Source organism: Hippophae tibetana (assembly GCA_037013495.1). Lineage (NCBI taxonomy): Eukaryota > Viridiplantae > Streptophyta > Magnoliopsida > Rosales > Elaeagnaceae > Hippophae > Hippophae tibetana. Next base: position 105,574,240 of record CM072810.1, read on the forward strand.
TCTTTCTTTATTTAGCAATAAAATAAAGTATCGAGAAAATAATATTATTTTATTCAAAATATTAATAAAAAATATATTTTTTTATTCTTTAGTCTTTTTTATAAAAGTAAAAGATTAAATGATAACTTATTTTTATAAGAGATTAAACGATATTTTAATTTAATATAAGAGATTTACTTGACATTTACTATGAAAATTAATTAATGATGGTAAACTTATATAAGTAGTTGTGGAAGTTCATGGTTAGTTACGTATATAATTACCCAAACAACTATGTAAGCTTGAACGCAATACTTTATCGGGAGAATATTCCGCGGCATATTTCTTATTCACCCTCGATCTCCAAAATATAACTGCCTAATTGCATCTGGCACACTCCTTTATGCGCCTTCCAATTAAATGTCAGCTATATATTTACGTTTTTTTTTAATCAATTTGGAAAGGGCTATTTACATTCTTTATCTGATATCTCTTCCACAATGCACAACATTTATTTCTCAATTAATTAATTTGGTGTCTCTTTTATGACAAACTTTGGTTACTTCAACGAGTATTCTTACATGCTTTTAAGCTACTGATCATATTTTAGGGGCTCTTTTTTTTTAATCCAAGTAAGATGAGAAAATTAAAAAAAAAAAAAAAAATTTTTTAAATAACTTAATTATTTAACATGTTTTAAAAATATTACCTTAAAAAAATAATACAAATATTTATACAAATACATACGTTGTTTCCTATTATATACGCACATTTAAATAACAAAATAAGTAAGTGTTTGTATTATTTTTTTAACATATTTGATTTTATATGTTACAAATATTATAAAAACTTGTAATGAAAATTATGTTCACATTATTTTTAAATTTAACATATTTAGTTTATTTTGAGATTATTTGTGATCTAAGTGGTATGTCTCACATGCACCCTTATTATCATAAATTCGAAATCAAATCTCGTTTTGTAATATTTCTTTTATTTAATAAAAAAAATTAAGATGTTAAATAATGAAAAAAAAAATTAACACATTAGTTACAACATCAACAGTGTCATTTTAGTATAATTTTTGAATTTTTTGTTAGATTTGAAAAAAAATAGTAGATATAATACTGCTAAAAAAAATTTAAGGATGAATTGTGATCAGGGTTATATAGTGCTATTATTATTATTTTATTTTTAAAAAAATACTATACTAAAGGTTTACTATTCTATTAAAGAACGACCAGCATATAGGGATTTTTTAAAGAAACAATACTTCAAAGTTTTATATAATTTGAAGTTGTTATTTAAATCTAGAGAATTATGAGTTTTAACAAGACTACTACAAGAAGTAAAATGTTACAAGGATTGGGACATTCAAACTTTTAAAAAGATTAGTTCTTATAACCACCACAAATAGAGGAACATGTAATAAATATTTCTAACCAATGAAATAATTTGTTGCTCTTTTCAAATTTATAGCAAGGTAATTCCACGTGCATTTCAACTAAGAAAGAAAGGAAAGTAAAGAAAAATAAAGTTTACCATTGATCAACCTCATTGCTTTTGACAAGGCTAACAGTGACCACATAGTCACACACCTGCACATACCACCAATTTTTTTTTATTTCAGTTGGTAAAAATTATATCTCAGCTAACGGATTTATTACTTTTTTTTTAATGGGAGATTATAAATATATTGGCATGATAATACGAGTTTAAATATATAATTTTTTTTTAATAAAGGTATCAATAAAAAAATTTAATTTATAGAAAAATAACTTTATATTTATAAAAATATTTATTATTTTATGCATTAATTTATTTGTTTTTGTTCATTTCAACGTGAAAATATGTCATACTATCTTAATAATTATCATCAACTTCTACCATGATATTCGCCACAGATATTATTTTATTCCTTTATCGACCAACTAATTTCCATTATTTGTTACTAAACAATCAAAAATTGTGTTTTTTTATTGAATCTGTAATTAAGTCAACACCAATTCATTTGAAATTATCATTTTTGTGCCAAACTGTCACTATTACAAACTAATTGTCTCTGATCTCATTAATTTGTTAATCATTTTCAATCACTTTATATTCGATCAATCTAATGGGAAAATGAATTTGATCAAACATAAGGTGGTCAAGAAATGATAAGAGAGTCAAAAAGATCATAAGTAATGAGTTGACAATAGTCGTGATCATTGATAAAAATAATGATTTGAATGAGTTTGTGATTGCTTAACTTTAATTTAAATAAAACTATATTTTTTAAATTATTCGGTAACAGACAATCAAAAATAGTGAGTGAGCGAAATAATGAGATAGTGTTAAGGATAAAACAAAGAAGATTCTAGAAATGTATATGATTATTTTTTATAATGAAATACACAAAAGAATATGAGAGAAGATATAAAATAATAAATATTTTTATAAAGATAAAATTGCTCTTTTATAAATCATATTTTTTAAAAATTAGATAATTATTGTACATTTTGTTAAATCAAGATACTATTAATGTACTAATTTAATTAAAATATCACTAAAATAGACAAACTTATTCAGTTTAAAGTTAAAGTAGCTTGACGTAGCCTTCACATTTCAGTTGTAAAGAGGCAAAAAAAAACTGACGACGTAGTGTACATGTACATGTATATATAAAATAAATAAATAAAGAAGGGAAAAAAAAATCCAAAGCATTTCCTTTAAATATCTCTATCACTTTTTCTCCTATACATATTCCTTTTTTCCTGAGTGAAAAAGAAGTACTACTTTATTTTATAGCGGTTTCAATAGAAGTTGATTGATGGGTTATTGAGATACTCACATAAAAATATACACAACTTCTCAACCGAACCAATTTACCCGATTTAATTTCTCTCAATGGAGGCAAGTAATGGAAGCAACAACATGATGCTATCCCACTGTGTAGACATAACTATGGAGGTTCACAAAGTAGTTCCACCACCTTCTCGTAGCTCCCTAAACAAGCTCAAGGCTAAACTCAAAGAAACTTTTTTTCCTGATGACCCTTTGCGCCAATTCAAAGGACAATCCTCAAAAAGGAAGCTAATTCTTGGAGCTCAATATATTTTCCCAATTCTTCAATGGGCTCCTAATTATAGTCTTCAGTTCTTCAAGTCTGACATTGTTTCTGGTCTTACCATTGCTAGTTTAGCTATTCCTCAAGGAATAAGTTACGCTAAGCTCGCTAACTTGCCTCCAATTATTGGCCTGTGTGAGTTATACAAGAATCCCACTTGTTAAATAAAAATTGATACTTTATATTGTTTGATTGAACTTCCTTTTCTGTTTTTTTTTTCTTTTCTAAATTTCTGTTTGTTTCTTGGGATTTAGATTCAAGCTTTGTTCCTCCTCTGGTTTACACTCTTCTTGGAAGCTCTAAACATCTTGCAGTTGGACCCGTGTCAATTGCTTCTCTTATAATGGGATCAATGTTAAGTCAACAAGTATCTCCTAATACACAACCTTTGTTGTATCTGCAACTAGCTTTCACTTCTACTTTCTTTGCTGGTTTTTTACAAGCTTCTTTAGGATTATTAAGGTAATTTCACAATTTAAGTTGTTGGGCTTTTCTCTACAGTTGTATATAATGGAATTATCATCAAAATAATATGATTTAGCATATACATATAATTAAATACAATCTTTACATATTGTTTTGGCCTAAAAATATTTTCCTTTTTTTTTTGCATGGAATATTTATGTTTTTTTAAATTGTGCAGGCTTGGATTTATTATTGATTTTCTGTCAAAGGCCATCCTTATTGGTTTCATGGCTGGAGCTGCAATAATAGTATCTCTGCAACAGCTTAAAAGCCTACTTGGGATCACTCATTTCACTAAAAAGATGGGTTTGGTTCCTGTTTTGAGCTCTGTTTTTCACAACACTAAGGAGGTAAGTCATAAAAACAGAGCACTATAATTTATGCTCAGTAACCATCTCAAACAGACAAACACTTGAGCAGTTGCTGCAAAATACACAACAACTGATGGTATATTGAATAATGTTTGGTAATACTACTTAAATAAACTGTGACATGCATTACATGTATAATTAAAGTTGGTTTAAAGCATATAAATTTTGCAATAAATACAGAACTAATTTATTAATATATCATTTTCCACCCTTTTTTTAAATTTAACTAAATAATTTAAATTTTCCGGTGGAAGAGTGATTTTCCAAGTATTTTATATTTGTTGTGTAAAATTCTATACGTAATTAATATTTATTCATCTCTAATTCTATACTACAACTCACTCCAATAGAAAAATAAATGCTATATAGATTATGATGGGTCCAACATATGATGAAAGTGGATTATATATAATCAAAAATTTAGAAAGAAAAAAAAAACAAATATTTTTATTTATAAATATTCATTGTGACATATTTTTAACGATGAAATAATGATATAACAAAGCCTAAATGACTTTTGTTTTGACCGATTAATAAAAATGTTCTCACTTCACACAAATTTGAGACAATTAGCTTTTTATGTTTAAAAATTATTAATATTATTTTTATTAAATATCTACTTCATTCATACGTTCTAATTAAACTAATATCTCATGATTTCTGACAAAAAGAAAATGAATAGGTGCCGTTGGACCACAAATTTATATCATCAAATGATAATATTTTATTCAGTTTAAATTTCGTTTTATTTAATAAAATTGTGGTACAATTGCATAAAAAGTATAAAATAAAGAAAGATAGCACCTTTATAATTTTTAAGTGTAAAAATAGTTTTTTTTAGGTTTATTTCGTAATATTTTATTATTAAAAGAAAATTTATTACGTTATTTTATATAACATGATATCTAATTAAATATCATTTTAATTAAATTTTAATGATTTAAATACATTTAATATTAAATAAAATATCATTTAAATTATTTTCCAATCTACATTAATTTTTTTTACTGCATAAACAATTTGAAAATAAAATAAAAATAATTAACTGGACAAATATGTTTCTCTCAATGAAATATTGTTATTTTTCCTAGTAAAGGAAATTAACTCTTCAAAAAGCACTATACTTCTAAAAAAAATTAAATTAAATTAAATTAACGATTAAATAATGAATTGGCTTTTTTGTTTCTCTTCTTTATAATCCAAAGTAAAATAAAGAAAATTGACTACATGTTTTCTTCTTAATTAATGTTCAAAATTATAACTATCTTTGCAGTGGTCATGGCAGACGATACTTATGGGCTTTTGCTTCCTTGTGCTGCTCTTGTTCACCAGGCATTTGGTAAGTTTTTCTTCTCTTTTTGGCTTATCATCTATAAATGAACATTTTATCTCATGATTTTTAAATTGAACATATTTAATTTCATTATTTATTAAATTTAGACATTATAGTATAAAAATTAATCCTTAGATTATAAATATTTAATTTCAATACTAATTATATGACTAAAAATATTTATTTTTTTTAATTACAGAACTATTATTAAAATAATTTTATTTATAAAAAAACCTTAAAAGGTATCGAAAGTAAAAGTAATTTTTGTGATTTTTTTATTTGATAGTTAGAGGTTTAGAGTAGATAAATTTTAAAACAATTTATTTCTTTTTTAATTGATATAATTATACAAATTACTTTGAGATGCACACTCACGTACTAATTAAACAAAATTATCATATCTAAAAAAATATAGGCCATCATATTTATAATTAAAGGAAGGTAAATTTTAAAGCTATCTATTAATAATGGGGGCAAAAAGACACTAATTACACTATCAAGATTTTTAATATATACAATTAACCTTTTTAATCAACAACAAATGGACAAAATAAACTTACATCAAAGAAATGTACGACAAAAGTATAAATTGAAGCTAAACTTATCAGAATCAGTACTTCCGTGATTCCTTTGTTTTTGGGTTGGTTGTTCTGAAAATGGACACCAATAATTTTTCTTGTGTTGTATAATTGCTAAAAAGCTAGTCAAATAAAATATCATGAAATTAAATATTGAAATAAAATAGTGATTCACGTGATCATAAAAATTAATGATAAACTAAGTCATTTATTTATTCACTCTTCTTTTTTTCTTTTTTTACTCCTCTTTTATCTCCTCCCTCCAATTCTCTCCTCTTTTTGCATCTATTGTTCTACATAATCAAGATAAATCATCTGAATATAACACTAAACTTTCCCAAATTTGTTTATAACAAGTGTAAATCATTCAGTAACTATTGTAATGTTGTGTTTTGTAAGTTACAATTAATTAAACAAACAGATAAATTAAATATATAAATTATCAACCAAACACTATTATTTTTAACTATTGTCACATCAATACATATGAATATATTATACATAAAACAATATAAAACTTAATATTATAACATGTATCCCAACACCTAATTAAACCTTACTTTTTTCGATATTTAATTCTAAATTTTATCAATAGATTTAATCACTAAAGTATATAAATCTTAAAAATAATGAGATAAATGTTAAAAAAAAATTGGATCAAATGGTATAATTACAATTTTTTCCTCAAAAGATCATTATTAACAGAATATTGAAGAACAGAGAAATAAAAAATATACAACACAAAAATTATAGTAAAAACTTTAAATTGGAGAAAAAATCATTTTTATTGTTAAAAGATAATCAGAAAAAAAATTCATTATATGTAAAATTGTTACAACCACACTTTCGTTAATTTTCTCATAAATCTAAAATAAAAAAGCAACTATAACTTCAATAGAATTTTCCCACAAAATTCTCTCACTCAAAAACTTCTTATATAAGTTTTTCTCTATTTTTTTATGATTAATAATGAAGAAATAAAAACATATTTATAATTTAAAATTCTCATTTCATATGACAAACGTTTCTTCATTTACCAAAATTAAACTACCTAATTTTCTCATTTTTTTCATTCAAACAAGATTACATACCTTTATCTTTAACAATATAAGAAGTCACTTTCTATAAATTTTCTTCTAAATTAAGTATCTCATATTTTCACTAACAAATCCAATATTATTTTTAATAATTATAACAATAAAATCACAAAAGATTTCTCTTTAAGATATGTATTACTAACCTAAGAGAATTAGCAAATCCTTCTTTGTTAAGACAAAGGAGATTCTCACTCTTTGTTTGATAAACTAAATCGAAATAAATTGTAGTAATCTTTTGGTTTTTTCTTAGTCCTCAAATTGGGTTTTTTTCCTAGTTAGTAGGGTTTTTTTACTCTTTTTTCATCAATTTTTTTTTTCTAAATATTTAAATTTATACATAAATAATTGAAACTTTGAAACATATGTTATGAAATGATGTTAGTGGTATAGAGTCACAAATTTAGTGCCGCATAGCTGTAACGTCATTGACATTTGATATATAGGAATAAATAATTTAGTGCACTTAGGGAAACAAACAAATTCAAATACTGTACTGTATAATCTATTTTCTATAATTTTGAGACGATTCTCTTCTTCTTTATGAGTGTGAGATCATTGACCAAAGTCAACTCTAAAACGTGACGAAGACTATCCATTTATAATTGTATACTTTTTTCAGAAAAAAACATAGATTTTATGTTTTAGTTTGAATAATACTTATTAGTTACTTATTTAAACATGACTTTAAAGGAATGTTTGTAACTGTTTTTATTTTGGTCGAAAGCATTTCTTAATAATCCAAAGCATCCATAAAGTATTTTATAATAAATGCTTTTGAAATTTTAAGAAATATTATTAATATTTTGTGCATAAATTTCATGTATTATTAAACATTTCAAATTATTTTAATTTTTTATCTTATATGTTTTTTTTACAATTAATTTAGTGCTATACGTTTTACATCTTCTATTATTTTGATATTTTCCTTAACAAAGTAGTTAACTTCGGACAAAAAATCAAATATTATGAATATTTTCGACGTTTTACAAATTGGCTTTAAAAAAAGGGGAAGGGGGAGGAATCATGCCCACTTGTCAATTCTCTAACCCCTTCCCTAATGTTTTTATGAAAAGTAATTAAATAATACTTTTGTTTATAATAAATAATTTTAGAGGTATATTTCCAACCTTTTAAAATAATTATTCAAATATTATTCAAATTATTTATAATATTTTCAACATAAACACTTACACACTTCTTTTAAAACTAATTTTAACATTATTACTCAATTTTAAATCACTTATTTTAAAATTACTTATAAAAAACACTTGATATTAACTATTAATTATTAAGTAGACCACAAAGGAGTGGGATTAGTATATATTCACTAATATACTTCTAATACCCTGTAACTAATACTATTAGTTATCAAGTAGACCACAAAGGAGTGGGATTAGTATATATTCACTAATATCCTACTAATACCCTATAACTAATAACAACTTTAAATTTTCTTCTAATTATATATTTTTATAATTGTATCTTGTTGTTTTAGAACATTAATTAGTATTTTTTTTGTATATTATTATTTAAAGGCAAACATTTAAGTTTTTTATTAAAACATTATTTTAACTTTATAATTTCCTTATGTTTATTTTTGTACAAATTTTGGCTAGTTTTTTGTCTTCATTTTCTTATTTATTAATCTTATAAATATTATAAATAAATATTTAATCATTCAAGATTCTTAATTAATTTAAATTATAATTATCATATTTGAATTTAATGTATCTATCACGATTTTTTCTTCCGTTGTTCATCTTCTTTTATTACTCTTGATATGCCTCAGCTTATTCAAGCCTCGATACCCTCTTAATAATGATGAAACTATTACATCTGCCCATAATACGATATTTAAATTGGACTTACTAGATAATAGGAAAATAGTAACTACACTCCATTTTATTTATAATATTAATAATTATTATAATTCTAGATAAATAGTTGTTAGATGAATAATTTTTTAGAGTAGAATTTTCTGTTATTGAAATTGTGTCCAACTAATATAATTAAGAGTTTCTTTTATAGGACAAAGAATTTAGTGAAAAATCACTGTTTTACTTCCACTTTAATAATTCATCTAACTTTCTACTTTTGACTTTTAAATTTAAGCATTTTATTTCCTTGGCATGATCTTCCAACTGAAGATGTGAGTTCTACATCTTTATCTCTCTTTGTTATTTTCTACTGACAATCATTTTGATGATGTAGACGATGATGCATCTTTATCTTCTCGATCTCTAATGTAGTAAATAAATTTATGATCCTTAGTAGTTTTATTGGCATAAGAATGAAACATCTTTCTTGTTTTTTGAAAATTTTCAGATTATTGTTGTTAAAATTTGTTTCAAACTTATTGATTTTCTCACCATTTTTTTAGTGAGAGCCATATTGTTATGAAAATTTATTATAACTTTACTATTATAGTAATTTACCTTGATTTTAGAAAAATTATCAATTTTTTTGAGCTCATGATAAATTTGACTTATTATCTATCCTCTTAAAATACATAGTTCATCCGTATTGAATTCATTTTCTGTAAGTACCTTTAGTTTTGAAATTTCTCTATTAGTATTAGAAATATCTAATTTAATATAATAATAAGGACTAACACAACCTTTCTCATTTTAGTCTATAAGTGAACTGAAAAATCTGAGATAGATAACTTGTTACCTATTCTAATCTTCTTCCTGAATTTCTTAATAATTTTATTTGCTATAGTATCTAAATATTTTTTTATCTGTGGAAGCATTCCACTATATTTGTAAATGTTGTTATTTTGTTAATTTATAAATCAAATTTTAATATTTTCTCTTATTCTGTGAGCTACTAAGACTATAAGTTGAAGGGTTCAATTATCTAATTGGAGAAGTTTGTATGATTATTCTCGTACCACTAAACCATTCATCTAAGGTTTTTTTTTGTCTCTTATACAATCTAAATCTAAAAGATCAGATCTATAATTTTCATGAAATTTGAATTCTGGTGAGATATTACCTCTAATTTTTCAATATAATCATTTTTCAATTTGAAGTTGTTGTTTTCTTCTATAAGAAATGTTATGTTCTTCTGACATTTTCCTATTTCTTTGTTCTCTATATAGGTTAGATGTTTCTTCTTAATAAGAAACTGATAGTAAAATTGATTTCATATGACTTTTTGGGATCATATTTTCTAATTCAAAATCAATTTTACTGATTATTGTCATATCACCTTCCTCTTCTTTAGTTGTACAAAGTTTTTTTTATCATAATGTCTTCCTAGTTCTTCATCTATTAGGGTTAACAAACTAACTAATTTTTCTATATCCTTATTCTTAGGGTCAATTCTTTTCTATATTCTATTAAACTTTGATTATTATTTGTTCAATTTCTTGAAAAGTTTTATTTATTTCTATAAATTTCATTTTGTCTATAAACCACCCAATGAATTGGTCATTCCTAAACGTGTCATATTGAACTATTATAGATATTTGTTAATGAATGTCTTACTAAGTAATGTACTAAAAATGGATGATTTTTTACTTTCATTAAATCTTCTCTTTTAAATTTATAGGTTACACTTAATACTTGATTTAAATTCTTATCATTAATATTAATGGTAAACATAAAGTATGTCGTAAATTTTAATTTTTGGTATCTTAGATTTTCATGGATCATTCTTAATAAAACATATTTTCTATTTATTATTCAATTATCTAATAGTGCTAGTTTTGTTAGTGTATCAATTTCTTATCTAAAATGTGTTTTTATTAATATTTGGATTCTTCTTAAATGAATGTATCGAATTTTTTCTTTGTCCTTCTGATAAATTGTTGATAGTTTATCCAAAATTATTTATTTATTAATAAATGGTATATTATACATTCTTTTTACATCTGTAATATTAATACTAATTTGTTTATTACTTATTAATAATAAATTATATCATTTTCTTGAAAATACTTTACTTATTCTTGAGAACGATGAATTTTTAAATCCATCTCATTCCTTAAGATCTAATCTTAATTTTTATACTTCTTCAAATTTATTTTTTACTAATTATCATTTTTTGTGATAAATATTTTGTGTTTTTATTTCTATTATTTTTGGATTTTCGAGTATTTTATTATTATTTCTGTCATTTTTATATATAAATGATCATTATTTAATTTCGTTGACTTTAATTTTCATTAAGTTTGAAGATATTTAAGATATTTTTAAAACTTTAAGAATATACGTGATATTACTTTAAAACTTAGAGATACTTTTGTTAATTATCCCAAAAGAGCAACAAAAGCATATATTTTTTTATTTTTCAAGACCAAATAAATCAATCCAAAGGATTTTTTCAAAACTTCTATTATTTGATTAAATAAATTTAAATTATCCTAACAAATAAAATAAAAATTATAATAATTTCATTATGTTGCCAATCATAGCCATATATAAATTAATTAATTAATAAAATTGTTTACGGAATTATAAATGCAGGGCGTAAAAAAGCCAAAGTTATTTTGGGTCTCAGCTGGAGCACCTCTTGGTTCAGTCATAGTCTCCACTCTATTTGTCTTGGCGTTCAAGGCTGACCACCATGGCATCAGTGTGGTAAGTTGTACCTTTTTTTTCTTTTTTAATATAATCATAATATATTTCTTTGAAAAAGTATTATCATAATATATATTTTTATTTCTTAAATATATTTTTCTTTTTAACTTGAAATGTTACCTACAAAATTTTGACAAACTTCGATCTTGCGATTTTAAAATTATATTAATAATAAATATTATATCAATGATATATTTTTCTTTTATTTATAAGGAAATTTTGATTTCCATTTTTCTGTTTCTTAGATTGGAAAATTACAAGATGGGTTGAATCCACCCTCATGGAACATGTTACGTTTCCATGAAGCCCATCTTGGACTTGTTATCAAGACTGGCCTTGTTACTGGCATTATTTCTCTCACTGTAAGTTACTCTCCTTCTCTCTCTAACAAAATCTACTCCTTTCTTTAATTTCATCTTTACACTTTTATTATATAAGAAAAATATGTCCACGTTGTAGTAACAGATTGATACCGAAGCTTTTTTGTGAAGCGTGTAATTTTTTGATTTTTTTTTTAAATTTGAGTTTAAGTTTTCTAAAAAAAAAACTATTACCCAAAATTACTTTGTTATATTTGGATAGAAATTTCAGATATATGAAAAACAACATTTACTCTATTTTAAAAAACATGTTTGGTTTCAAGATTTTATATTTTCATGTTTAGAAAAACTACAAAAACTCGGACATTTTAAACATTTTTTTTTGTTAAAAAATAAAGACCTCTTCGTGGGATAATTGATCATATTATTGGTTTCTCGTTCATATACGCTATTAGAACACATAATCCTAAGTTTCGAACTATACACTTCATTATTCAGTGAGATAATACCGTTCTCTTACATTCAACACAGTCTGTCTAATAATAAGAATAACATCATTTAATACTAATTTATATTCCTCTAAATGTTATTTTAGATAATTTTTCAAAATATATATTTCTATCAAACAATTGTTTTTTTTCTTTTATTTTTTTCTATTTATAAAGTTACAATGTGTCTAATTATTATTTGAGGTTATTATAATACGAGAATTAAAAATATTTTTATTAGAATTTCCTACTTCTATCTATGGAGTACCTTTGAAACTAAATTGCGAACTCTATGATTGAGGTTGCAAGGAATGCATCTAATGGCTATCTTATATAATCTATGAAGCTGTGATTGAAATCTCTTTAATTATCTTTGCTTCCATTTCTGAAACATTTTCAAACTTGTCTTCTATGATACCTTAAACTATGAATTTTGTATCCCCCTCCAAATAAACATATAATTTTTTTCTTGTGTTAAGCATGATCCATAGCTGCTTTAAAAGCAAGGGCTTCAACAGTATCCACGTAGCTTGTATTTTGTCTTCTTTGTCCATACATCCTGCACCAACATTATACTTGATAGAATTAACTGTGGAGCCTGCCATTTTGTTGGTATAAAAACCTCCCATCTCGTGTTGAATTCTCTTGAATGTCATGCCCTCCATTTATTAATACTTCTTTGAACTTTTCCACTCTGGTCACAATCGAATTTATATTAAATTGAGCATTTAGTTGTTGATTATGAAAACAACCCTATTAATGCAAGTACCATAAATATTCAAGCATTATCACTGCAGGGAGGTATAGTAGCAGGGTAAGAGTGTTTAGAAGGATCTAATATCAATCGGACATATGAAAATATGTCCAATTTGTGTGTGAATGTCCAAATGATATTTCATTTATAGTGCAGCCACCAAGATTGTAAAACTTCACATCTTATGAAAAGATATTCAATATTCTCTATCTTTTTGTGACAAAGAGGGCATCCATAGTTATCTAAATTTATTAATCTTCCAATGTTTTTCCTTGTAATTAGAGCTCCTTTTAGTATCTTTTATAAAATAAAAAAAATTATGTCTTTCGTGAATCTTTTCCTTCCACAATTTATTCCCAAAACCCATATGATTATAAATGCCTAACAACTTAATCAGAGTAGCATATGCCTAACAACTTAATCAGAGATGCATATGATTATAAATGCCTAACAACTTAATCAGAGTAGCATAAGCATCCTTTACTGAAAAACTTCCTCCTTTAGTACTTCTTGTTTTCCAAAGTAGGGAGGGTTTAAAACTCTAATATATGCCACAACCTGATCAGGGAATAGACTGAATATTAGGATTCCAATGGTAGAGCTGGTAAGAAAATTGAATTGTATCACCACTTAAATTTTGAATAGCACTAGGAACTGTTTGAGGTGACAAACCTGATATCCATGGTTGTGAACATAAATTGATCGAAGCTACTTCCATCTCCTTATTCCCAATAACTCCCTTTATTGATCAGCTCTTTTGCTCACTGCAATCCTTTCTGTTATCAAAGTTTGTTCTTGGTCTCTAGGTTCTACCACAGTCTCGCCGTGACCCTAATGTCCACCTCTGTCAGTCGTGTGGAGGGAGGCTATTAAATATACTTGTTCCACATCAGCCAAGAGTAAGAAAGCAATGCTACTTATAAACTTGGATAACCTTTAACTTAATAAGATCTTATTAGGTTGAGTTAGGCATCGGTTTCTAACGTGGTATCAGAGTTTTGCTCTTGGTCTCTATGTGCTTGGACCCTGGGCTCTACCACAATCTCATCATGGCGCTTATGTCCACCTCTTTCCGTCGTGTGGAGGGGGGATGTTAAGTATTTTTGTCCCACATCGGCCAGGAGTAAGGCAACAATGCTGCTTATAAACCTGGACAACCCTTGACTTAATGAGATTTTATTGGGTTAAGTTTGGCCTAGGCTTCTAACATGATATCAGAGCTCTACTCCTTGTCTCTATATGCTTGAACCCTAGGCTCTACCACAGTCTCACTGTGGCACTTATGTCAACCTATATCCACCATGTTGAGAGAGGTTGTTAAGTATCCTTGTCTCACATCGGCCAAGAGTAAGGAAGTAATGCTGTTTATAAGTCTGAGCAACCTTTGACTTAATGAGATCTTATTGGGTTAAGTTAGACCTGAGTTTCTAACATGGTATCAGAGCTCTGCTCCTGGTCTCTATGTGCTTGGACCATGGGCTCTACCACATTCTCATTGTGACGCTTATGTCTACCTTTGTCTTCCGTGTAGAGGGAGCTGTTAAGTATCCTTGTCCCACATCGGCTAGAAATAAGGTAGCAATGTTGTTTATAAGCCTAGGTAACCCTTAACTTGATGAGATTTTCTTGAGTTCAATTAGGCCTGAGTTTCTAACACTTTCCATGTACAAGAATCTGTAACATGTATAAGAATCTGTAACTTTTGTCTCCACATGTAGAAAATGATTATTCCTGTATTTTCCATTGAAAACCTGAACCCATAGATCATGGGAAGCTGAAATCAAATCCCAAGCAGCCTTGTTGTGCATTGCCTAATAGAAATTCATAAGCCTCCTGAATACTAACACACCAACTTCTATTGGCTGAAAAATGTTAACCCAACTGGTGTGTAAAAGTGTTTATCATATATATTATTTCTCCACCAAAATGTCCTCAATAAACTATCAGCTTCATCACATATACTAGCAGGTAATTTAAAAGTGTTTATATAATATATAGGTATATTCTGTAATACTGATTTAATCAAGATAGTTTTTGTGCCCCTATGATAACAATTTTGACTTCCAACCATCTAGTTTTTTCTATAACTTTTGAATGATAAATTGGAAATTTGCTTTCTTCGTATTGTGCAAAGGTCAAGAATTACCCAAATATTTGATAGGTAAACATTTATTCTTTATGTTTTCTATCTCTTGTTGAAAATCAACACCAACATAATAATTAAAGATGTAGAAAAATAAATGAAGTGGTTGAAAGAAGTAGAGAAATAAATGAAGTGGTTGTAGGAAGTAGAGAAATAAATGAAGTGGTTGTAGGAAGTAGAGAAATAAATGAAGTGGTTGTAGGAAGTAGAGAAATAAATGAAGTGGTTGTAGGAAGTAGAGAAATAAATGAAGTGGTTGAAGGTTGTAGAAAAGAGAAGTGTGTAGATAATATTTGTATGGCTAGGATTATTTCTTAGTTTTATATTTGTATGGTGTAGATTGCATGGTGAGGACTATAAATAACCTACCTTACATTTGGTTTAATCATTCCATAAAAAAAATAAGTCTTTGTATTCTTAGATTAAGTGTGAGTTGAGAGCTTTCTCTTTGAGTGTTTGTATTTCTCTTCAATTTGTGAGTTGTCTTTGAAATGTGTTATAATGGATATAATACAAGTAGTTTGTTTACTTGTTTGGATCTAATATTAGTAAATTTAGAGTTGTGTATTCTAAATTTTACTCAACAATTGGTATCAGAGCGGGACGGTCAAGGATCGTTCTTAGTGGAGCTATCTTGAGTTGTGAGAAGTTTGTTACTCTACAAGTTTCTTAGTTAAGCTTGTTCGGTATAGTCAAAGTCTTGCCGGCATGATGGGTGACCTCCAAGTAGTTGGAGGAATCAAGAAACTCAGCAACAAAAACTATAACACATGGGCAACATGTATGGAGTCTTACCTACAAGGTCAAGACTTATGAGAGGTTGTTGGTGGTGACGAAGTTACACAACCAGCAACGGAAGATGCAAACAGCATCTTGCAGAAGTGGAAAATTAAAGCAGACAAAGCGATATCTGTTTTGAAGACCACAGTTGACGAAGAAATGTTAGAGCATATTCGGGATGCAAAAACACCAAAGGAAGCATGGGATACTCTTGTTACACTCTATTCAAAGAAGAATGATACAAGGATAAAGAGAATAATTATTCATGATTTGAGACCCGAATATCGAGAGTTTGTTACCGCTATACAAGGATGGCCAACACAACTATCTCTTATTGAGTTTGAGAATTTACTGGCCGATCAAGAAGCTATCGCTAAGCAAATGGGAGGAGCATTGTTGAAGGGTGAAGAAGAAGTGCTCTACACTAGCAAAAGTAGAGGCACTTTCAAGCGGTACAATGGAAATGGATATAAAAATTATGGCAACAAAGGAAAAATTCCTCAAGGAAAGGGAGGCTTTCATCCTAGGGGAGCTTGGAAGAACCGCAATAACAATAGAAAATTTGACGGTGAATGTTACAACTGTGGGAAGATGGGTCACATGGCAAAAGATTGTTGGAGTAAGAAAAATCCTAATGAAAACAATACAACTACTTCCAGTTCTAAGGAGTATAGCGAAGATGGTTAGGATGCCGAAGCATTATTCGCTACAGAGGAAGAAGAATTGGCTCTTACGGTGACAACATCAAAATAGATTGACTATAAGAATGATTGGATCGTAGATTCAGGTTGCTCAAATCATATGACAGGTGATTATAAGAAGTTGAAAAGCATGTCTGAGTACAAGGGAGGTCGTGTAGTTGTGACAGTTGACAACTCAAGGTTACCGATAGCCCACATCGGTAAGACGATAGTTACGCCTCGATATAGTACTAACCAAGTACCACTTCAAGATGTTTATCATGTCCCAGGAATGAAGAAAATTTTGCTATATGTGGCTCAATTAACATCATCAGGCCATTATGTCTTGTTCGGTCCCAGAGATGTGAAGGTGTATCGTGATCTCAAAATCTCAGAAACACCGACAATGGAGGGGCAACGATTGGAATCAGTCTACGTAATGTCAACAGAATCTGCATATGTAGACAAGACAAGAAGAAATGAGACAGCATATTTATGGCATATGCGATTAGGTCACATTAGCTATTCCAAGCTAAGTGTGATGGTGAAGAAATTGATGCTTAAAGGGCTTCCTCAACTAGACGTGCGAACAGACACGGTGTGTGCAGGATGTCAATATGGTAAAGCTCACCAATTGCCATATGAGGAATCAAAGTTTAAAGCAAAAGAACCATTGGAGTTAGTTCACTCTGATGTATTCGGTCCTGTTAAGAAACTATCAATTGGTGGTATGCGATATATGGTTACATTCATTGATAACTTCTCAAGGTATGTGTGGGTTTTCTTTATGAAAGAAATATCTGACGTATTCTCAAAGTTTAAAGAGTTTAGAAAGTCAACTGAAGGAGAAGTTGGAAAGAAGATTTGTTGCTTGCGCACAGACAACGACGGAGAATATAGCTCAAGTGAGTTCTCTCAATATCTAAGGGAATTTCGAATACGTCATCAATACACTTGTGCCAACACACAACAAAAAATGGTGTATAAGAGAGAAAGAACGGACATCTTGTAGAAATTTGTGAGAGTATGCTACATGAAAAGAATGTACCTGGGAGGTTTTGGGCTGAAGCGATGAGGACTACAACCTTTGTGGTCAACAGACTTCCTCAACCAAGGTTAGAATTTTTTTCACCCTTTGAGAAACTATGGAACATGAAACCTACAGTTAGCTACTTTCGAGTATTTGGCTGTGTGTGTTATGTATTTGTTCCTGATCATTTACGGAGAAAATTTGACAAGAAAGTTGTTAGATGTATCTTTATGGGATACGACAGCTAGAGAAAATGGTGGAAATTTTGTGATCCAACGAGTGGAAGATGCTACACTTCACGAGATGTGGTGTTCGATGAAGCATCTTCTTGGTGGTCATCAGAGAAGGAAGCATTGTCAGACTCAAGAGAATTTGGAGATAAGCTGTAACAAAAGATGGGGAAGCATACTATTCAATTCCAACCAAGTTTAGATGAATCCAAAGATCCAGACGATGATGATGCCGAACAAAGAGTAACTCATAATCCTTGGAAAATTGACATATATCAACAACTAAATGAAGAAGGTGGGCCTAATGAAATAAAAGAATCAACTACACAATCTCAACCTTGTAGGTCAACAAGAGCACGAAAGCCAAATCCCAAATATGACAATGCATCCATAATTGAAGAAGCAATAGAACCTGAGACGTTTGAAGAAGCATCACAAAGATCTGAGTGGATGACAGTTATGAAAGAAGAGATCGATGCACTTCAGCAAAATCAAACTTGGGATCTGGTGCGAAAGCCAAGAGATGTGAAACCCATATCCTACAAGTGGGTTTACAAGATAAAGCGCGGACCAGATAGGTCAATCGAGAGGTACAAGGCACGATTGGTAGCTCGTGGTTTCTCTCAACAGTATGGACTAGACTATGATGAAACGTTTAGTCCAGTGGCAAAACTTACAACTGTTCGAGTCCTACTTGCACTTGCAGTAAACAAAGATTGGAAGTTATGGCAGATGGATGTGAAGAATGCTTTTCTTCATGGAGAGTTGGGTCGGGAGATCTACATTATCCAACCAATGGGTTTTCAGAGCCATGATCATCCTAAATATGTGTGTAAGTTACGGAAAGCACTCTACGGATTGAAACAAGCACCTAGGGCATAATATGGTAAGATTGTTGAATTTCTAACACAAAGTGGTTATTCAATAACACCTGTAGATTCCAGCTTGTTTGTTAAAGCCAATTAAGGAAAGCTAGCTATTGTGCTAGTGTATATGGATGACTTAATCATAACTAGTGATAATGAGGCAGAAATTCTTCGAACAAAAGAGAATTTGTCAGTCCATTTCCAGATGAAAGAACTTGGCCAGCTCAAGCACTTTCTTGGTTTACAGGTTGATCACACATAAGAAGGAATATTTCTTTGTCAGCAAAAATATTCCAAAGATTTGATAAAGCGGTTCGGAATTCTTGAATGCAAACCAATTTCGACGCTGATGCAAATGCCAACATGTGTGCACACGAAGGAAAATATTTGGAAGATGTGACAATGTATCAAAAATTGGTAGACAATCTGATCTTTTTAACCTTAACTCGGCCTGACATATCTTATGCAGTTAGTGTAATGAGTCGGTATATGAAAAATCCAAAGAAGCCACATTTGGAAGCAATTCGACGAATATTGAGATATGTGAAGAGTACAATTGACTATGGTCTTTTGTACAAGATAGGTGGAGACAACAAGTTAGTTGGTTACTACGATGCAGACTATGTAGGAGATCATGACACCAGGAGATCAATAACTGGGTATATGTTTAAGCTGGGTTCTGGAACAATTTCTTGGTGTAGCAAGAGACAACCAACATTATCATTATCAACCACTGAAGTTGAGTATCGAGCATCGACAATGGCAGCTCAAGAGTGTACATGGTTGATACAGCTAATGAATAATCTACATCAACCAGTAGATTATGTAGTACCGTTGTATTGTGACAATCAATCGACAATTCGTTTGGCAGAGAATCTGGTCTTTAATGCAAGAACTAAGCATGTTGATGTACTCTATAACTTTATCAGAGAAAAGGTTCTACAAGAAGAAATTAAAATGAGGCAAATCAAGACAGATCATCAAGTTGCAGACTTGTTCACAAAAAGCTTAAGCGTTACCAAGTTCGAAATGTTTCACCGTCAGCTTGACACAGTAAAAAAGAGTTGGTGTTGAGGGAGAGTGTTGAAAATCAACACCAACATAATAATTAAAGATGTAGAGAAATAAATGAAGTGGTTGAAAGAAGTAGAGAAATAAATGAAGTGGTTGAAGGAAGTAGAGAAATAAATGAAGTGGTTGTAGGAAGTAGAGAAATAAATGAAGTGGTTGTAGGAAGTAGAGAAATAAATGAAGTAGTTGAAGGTTGTAGAAAAGAGAAGTGTGTAGATAATATTTGTGTGGCTAGGATTATTTCTTAGTTTTATATTTGTATGGTGTAGATTGCATGGTGAGGACTATAAATAGCCTACCTTGCATTTGGTTTAATCATTCCATCAAAAAAAATAAGTCTTTGTATTCTTAGATTGAGTATGAGTTGAGAGCTTTCTTTTTTGAGTGTTTATATTTCTCTTCAATTTGTGAGTTGCCTTTGAAAGGTGTTATAGTGGGTATAATACAAGTAATTTGTTTACTTGTTTGGATCTAATATTAGTAAATTTAGAGTTGTGTATTCTAAATTTTACTCAACATCTCTTTGTTCTTGAAAATACGAAACTGTTTCTAAGTCTTATAACAAAGGGACCTGTAATATCCCAAGTTAGGAAACTTTTAAATGAGAAGTGAAGCATACAAGTTTAAATTTCAAAACATATATTTTAGTTATTTTATTTAGGTAAAGGGTACAAAAATTTTGGCAACTATAAAAATAACGCTAAAGTTTTATTATTTTGAACTTAAATATTTTAGTTTTATAACTTTAAAAATACACTTTAATTTTAAAATTCTAAAACAACGGGACTTGTATACACTATTTTTAAGATTAAAATACACATTTTTAAAGTTATAAAACTTAAGTGTTACAATTGAAAGTTATAAAACTAATATGCTTATTTACTTAAAGTTATAGAACCAATGATGAACTTCTTCCTTTTTATTTATATATTTGAATTCTTAATTTTTTTAAAGATTCAATTTAACTCTAAATAATATTCTTTTAAAGGAACTAGTTAAAGACAAAAGCTTAATTTTTATACTTCTTTTAATATTTTTCATTTGTTTAATTTATAAAATATAATTGAAATTTATGTGTTGCAATGACAAATAAATAAAATAAGTAAAAAAATTTTAACTTTCAAATTTATTGCAAGAATAAATTTATTAAAGAATACAAGTTTTTTAGCTAATTAAACATTCATTATTGTAAGAACTCTTTAACCAAAAACATAAATATATATTAAAAAAATTATATTATATGCATTGTTAATTAAACTCCTTAAATTTTCACACTTAGCCTTTCAACCAGTGCATGCATTTTTTTAAGTTCTAAATAAAAACATAAGAATAAGATATTTATATAACTATATAAGTGAGTAAACTCTAAAAAGCCTTTACTTCAATTTTATTTTGCTAAATTTATAAAAATATAAAGAATAAGATATGTTATTATTTTAAAATATAAGGGCATTTTTGTTCAAAGTTATTTTATGTGTGATTTATATTCTTATATATAGTGTAGATATAGATTGATAAAATCGAAATTAAAAAAAAATGTTATGCAACAAATAGGAAGGAATTGCTGTGGGGAGAACATTTGCTGCTCTAAAGGACTACAGATTAGATGGAAACAAGGAGATGATAGCTATTGGACTAATGAACATAGTTGGCTCCACAACTTCCTGCTATATTACAACAGGTATATGCATGTGCATGTATCAATCCTTGTTAAAATTTAATTAATTTGACCTTCAATTGCAACATTGAGTTGAACAACTTCGATCTTCAGGTGCATTTTCTCGATCGGCAGTGAACAACAATGCTGGAGCACAAACAGCATTGTCTAACATAGTAATGTCTATGACAGTCATGTTGACACTTCTCTTTCTTATGCCATTATTTCACTACACACCAAATGTTGTATTGGGTTCTATTATAGTCACAGCAGTTATTGGTCTCATTGATATTCCAGCTGCTTTTGGTATTTGGAAGGTTGACAAATTTGATTTCATTGTCATGTTATCTGCTTTCTTTGGTGTAATTTTCATCTCTGTCCAAGGCGGTCTCGCCTTTGCGGTAATTAACTAATTTACTACTCAATTTAATACTCAAACTTTTAACTGTATTTAGTAATAATAGTATCAAGTGATGTACTGTCAGGTTGGGATTTCAATTTTCAAGATTTTGCTACAAATAACAAGGCCAAGGACAGTGGTATTGGGAAATATACTCGGAACAAATATATATAGAAATCTGCACCAGTATAAGGATGCAGTGCAAGTCCCTGGTTTTCTTATTTTAAGCATTGAAGCTCCAATCAATTTTGCTAATACCATGTATCTTAAAGAAAGGTGTGTTTTTTTATCTTTTAAATTTGTTTGCTTATGTTAGAAGATTATTAGCAATCAATTTTACTAAAAATGTAAGCTATTAAAATATATGTTAGCTACCATCTAGTATGTTATATTTGGATCTTAATAAAGGTATTATTTGATGGGTTTTTTTTAATCATTTCTCTCAATTAATAAGCTCTCATTTGTGGGCTAAAAAGATAGTTTTTAAAGACTCATTAAATAGATTTAGATAAAATAGCATTGACTTAGTAGATGTTTGTGATGGTTCAGAATATAATTTTTGAATACCCACAATATATATTTTAACGAATCAAACTCTATAAAGATGGAATGAAATTAAATGTGATAGAAGTGAAAGAGAGATATGCCTTATTTAATATAATTTTCTACTAATCAAAGATATTCGACTTAAGATTTTATGTTCTGATATCAAGTTAAAAGATTGTTAACAATCAATTCTCCTAACAACTTAAGCTAATAAGAGTGTGCTGACTATCTTCTTATATTTTTTTTGTTTTGACATTAACAATTTGATTTTTTTAATTATCTTTTTATATTTTTTTGTTTTGATATAAGTAATTTGATTTTTTCTTGGTAATATATTTAACTGTTTATAATGTCATCATGAAGAATTATGAGATGGATTGAAGAATATGAGGAAGATGACTATGTTAAAAAGTGTTCAAGCCTTCAATACGTGGTTTTAGATTTGTCAGGTATTACTACTCTTTCAAGACTAATAAGTTTTTTGATTGAGTATCACTATTTAATTATCATACATTTGTGATAAATCTAATTGATATGATAATTTTTGATTAATCAAACCTAAAATTATGTAAGTATAAGTTACTAATAAGATCGTGTCACATCAATTGAGATAATCACAAATTATGGTCCTCCTTTCATTAAACATTGGCATGTCATGTTATAATTGGATAATATGTATCAGATTCTTCTCAAATGCTATTAATTTCTCACTCAAACTATAAAAATCTATTTTTTGTCTTGGACAAATAATCAAGGATACCATAACACCGAATTGGAGAGTCATAGCGTATAAAATTATATTATTTGAAATCTTTATTTTTCATGAAGTATTCATGTTCAAGCAATTATAAAATGAATATGGATACCAATACTCAAAACATATTCAATTTGGTTCGTTCAATTTAAAGAAAATTTATAAAAAAATGACATGTTTAACACCTAAATACATATTCAAAAATCTAGAACTCTTATATGTTCTAAAAGAGTCTAGGTAACATACATATAAAGTAATTCTGATTTAAACATTTATTATTGTATTTGTATCTTCACAGCTGTAAGTGCCATAGACACAACAGGAGTGACCTTATTTAAGGACTTGAGGAAAGCAATTGAAAAGAAGGGAATTGAGGCAAGTGAAAAGATACCAAGATTTCATACCATGCTCTTTTATTCCTTTATATTTGAAATATTCTGATAATATTTATTTGAACAAATGGCATTACAGATTGTGCTGGTGAATCCCCTGGGTGAGGTTATGGAAAAGTTACAAAGTGCAGAAGAAACCCATGATTTTATGAAACCAAAAAACCTTTACTTGACAGTAGGAGAAGCTGTGGCATCCCTTTCTTCATTAATGAAGGTTGTTCATTCTTCAGTTTTATATGATGAGGGAAGAAGACAAGGCAATTCTTATCAATATCAAAATTAAAAAGCTTGTTTATGTATGAACCAAATAAAATAAAATATCAATAAATTGAGTATTCTTCTACTTTCTTTGGTTTTTGTCTAATGAAAGGAATTCATAGGTTCTCCATATTGTGATGATTATTGTCAAGATTTTTCTTCATACCGTTTCATTTATCACAAGTATAGAAATTTACAATTCTTTACTTCAAGTCCATTATTGCAGATATGATATCTGAAATATCTCGTAAGCTCTGTATATAATTGAAATAAAATAAAACATGCTTTATGATTAAATTCTAAAGTAAAATCCAAGGACATTAAGAAGACTAAACATGCTTATGATTCACAAATATGTATTTTAATAACCAAGTTAGAAACTATATATAAAATTTTAAAAGTTTAGAGACTAAATTATAAGATTTAAAAATTTAGGGACCAAGTATAAATTTACTCAAAGTTAGAAAACTAACAAAGTAATTAAGCCTAACAACAAAAACATTTTTCAAAATTGTTTAGATTTACATGTTTCTCACGAGGCATAATAGGAATGCTAAAGAAGATAATACCAACACAATAGAAATGCTAAAATAAATAAATAGACAACTAATATGACGAAGAAAACAATCAAGCTGTTACATATATTTTTGTAAGTATTAACCAATAACCGATAAATTAGACAATTGGCTTTGAAATGTGTAAAGTCCAAAAATATTGACTTGCATTGTTCCTATGAATCTATGGAAGGATGAGAATGAAAAGCTCCTCCCTGGAACAAACGCAGTGAAAAAATAGTGCAATGTACCAACAGCATGTAGCGCAGAAGTCAGAAGCAGCATCATCGGCGTTTCCTTTGGTATAGTGAATAACCAACAAGGGCAGACATAAAAAAGGTCCAAAGTATCTGCCACAAAAGTTTGTCATAATTGAGCATAATTGAGAAGCATGTGGCACCAACTGAAGCCAAGCAGAGAAAGAAACGCTAATTTTCTCGATGAAACACATGTGTAAAGAAATTGGAACTTAAAAAGTACCGTGTTGATAGTGTGCCACCGTTCAAGCCTTCTAATCTTTGATTGCATGTCCTCGATAATCCCATCAATTGGGGAAACATCCCTACTTGGTGAGGATTCTGAAGCTGAATTGTTGCCCTATAAAACAAGATATATTCTAGCTAAAAGTTGGAAATGCATCATTGCCAAGAGTTTAAAAACCTCTTAGAACACCCATGCCTACTTTGTGATATATCTCCCATGCCATAAATAAATAGTTATATCTCTCAATCAAGACCACTTCATGAATTCAAGTTCAACAGCATTGTTACCATTCTAACGAGTTTGAGGCACAAAAATCACTGGTTGTACCTTACAGGATGTACATGAATCATGTAGATGCTCTACGTTGGTAACGTACAACCTAGACATCATAACATACATGTTGTACATTCTAGAACTGATGATTTTGGGGCCAATTTCACCAGATTTTCCCGGACCTGAACTTCTATTTA
This sequence comes from Hippophae tibetana, assembly GCA_037013495.1. Classification (NCBI taxonomy): domain Eukaryota; kingdom Viridiplantae; phylum Streptophyta; class Magnoliopsida; order Rosales; family Elaeagnaceae; genus Hippophae; species Hippophae tibetana. Next base: position 105,599,634 of record CM072810.1, read on the forward strand.
AATAATTAAATTAGACGAGTCATAAACAGTACAACATCATTTTCAATTCCCCACCTTTTCGGACATAATGCTCTCATTAAAATGGATGATTTAGATATGGCTATGTAGATAGTATTTCATTATTTAATAACAAATTATGCTTCAATTGTAAAATTAAACTTATTAATCAGCAGCGAAGTACCTGAGATAGAATAAATTCAACAAGTTCCTGCAACCTTGTAGCCTGCTTAGTGTGAATGCCAGCAGAACTCCTTTCTAGTGCGGGTAATCGTTCCAGAACTATTTGAAGATAGCTCTAAAGCGAAACAGAAAATATAAAAAAAAACAGTTGGAGGACTAAAAACACAGGAAAATATTTGTGGTATAATCAAGGAAAAACCTTTGTGGTATATAAACCATCCAGTTGAAGCAATGAACCAGCAGCTGCAACAGCCTCTTTATCAACCCCCTTGATCTGTATATAAGGATTGGGGATGTCTTGCAAATGATCAACCTCGATCAGAATCTATATCAGAGAATCAACAATGGATGTCAAAATTAAAACCCATTCAAATACAAAAGGCAAAAAGCAATTGTATTAATTAGTTTCTGAAGTTCATAAAATAAACCTACGAAGAATTATCTTAGACCAACAGGTAATACAACCAAGCACAGTTGTCCGGGCATAACATATGAACAAGTGCAAGCCAAGAGTTCTGGAACCATACACCCAACTTCAAAGGAACACCTTTTGAAAGCAATAAATCATATGTAAGAACAATACAAACCAGGGGTTTTGGATCATTAAGAACCAAAATACTGAAATGTTACGAGAATTTCTCGTGTATTCCAAGTAACCGGCTCCAACTATAAAGAAAATATTAAGCCTATATTTGATGTCATTTTTGCTCCACTTTGTTGAGGGAGGGGGGGAGAGAACTATACCTAGTTGATACTTGATGTCAATTGCTCATGTCAGAGATGTAAATCAAAATATGTGAAAATTGAAATGAAAGTTAATAACTGATTATTCTTTGTATTTTTTTAATATGTTTTGTGCATTGTTAGCTACTAATTTATAGTACAAATACTGAAATGTTTTGGCAATTACATTTTGTTTATTACTCTTCCAGAGTTTTCAAACACAAAGATAAAATACACTACAATGGCTCTTCTATCTTTCTATTAAACCAGCCCAATCTGCATCAATAAAAACTCCTACATCTTTAGTTTAATTTTTTTTAAAGAACAATCTTATACTTAGAAACCCTTTAAGATATCTAAGAATTTTGTACACTTCTAAGTAAACTTCCTTTAGAAAGTACACGTGTTGACTTATTACACTAACTGAAAATGCAATATCAGCTCTGATGTAAGATGACAAATTAGTTTTCCTACTAATATTTGATATTTTTCTTTGTCTACTGATTTTCCCATATCTTCATTCTTCTTTCCTGCTTCCATTGAGTTATCACTTGGTTTACATCCAAGCATATCAATCTCGATGAGGAAATCGAGGATGTATTTCCGTTAAGAAACACTGATTCTAACCTTTGATTTTAAACTTTCATGCCTAAAAGGTATTGCATATGTGAAGCTGTTTTTATTTTACAGAAAATTACTTCATTTATTTCTTAATATCAGATCCCTTTATATATACAATTGTTATGCCTAATATACTGCTAGAAGTTATTAGTATACAGCTGTAAATCATCCTGAAAATCAGGAAACTAACCTCCTGAAATCAGGAGCTGGTTCCACCCTGGAAATCAGGAAACTGACCTCCTGAAATCAAAGGCTGGTTCCACCCTGGAAATCAGGAAACTGACCTCCTGAAATCAAAGGCTGGTTCCACCCTAGAAATCAGGAAACTGACCATACTCCTAAGTTGATTTCATACACTCTCTCTCAAGCTAGGCGATATATGTTTTCCAAACCAAGTGCTACACTTAACTCAGTGAAATTAGGTCGAAACAAAGCTTTGGTTAAGATATTTGCTACTTGTTGTCTAGATGAAACATAGTTGAGGAAGATTATCTTGCCTTCAATTTTCTCACCGATGAAACGTCTATCAATTTTCACATGTTTAGTTCAATCATGGTGGATTAAATTTTTGGCAATTGCAATTGCTAACTGATTGTCACATATGATTCTAATAGATTCTGAATATTCAACCTTGAGTTCGTATAGTAGTCGTTTTAGCCAAATTCCTTCACAGATGCCCAAAGCCAATGCACGGAACTCAGCCTCGGCACTGCTACGTGCTACCATTGCTTGCTTTTTGCTACGCCATGTCACCAAATTTCCCCAAATAAATGAGCAATATCCAGATGTGGATTTTCGGTTACTAGGAGATCTAGCCCAATCAGCATGAGTATAAATTTCCAATCTCCTATTAATTGTTTTCTTGAACATGGACCCCTTTCCAGGATCCTTCTTCAAGTATCTTAGAATACGATTTACTGATTTACTGCCTCCAAGTGATCTACTGATAAGTTACCAAGAAACTGACTAACAACACTGACTGAAAAACTTATATTTAGACATGTATGGGTCAAATAAATTAACTGACCTACCAAACGTTGATATTCCCCTTGTCAGTTTCCAATTCATCAGTTCGAGGCATTAGTTTGGTGTTAGAATCCATGGGTGTTTCAACAGGTTTACACTCACTCATGTCAGTCTCACGCAAGAGATCTAGAACATATTTGTGTTGAGAAACTGAGATTCCTTTGGTACTACGTGCCACCTCCATCCCTAAGAAATATTTCAAATATCCCAAGGCCTTAATCTCGAATTCCTTGGATAATAGCATCTTAAATCTCTTCATTTCTCCTGTAAGAACTATATCATCAACATATAGAATCAAAGCTGTGATTCTCCCATTTGTGAAGTGTTTGACAAATAGAGTATGGTCTGTATATGTCTGAAAGTATCCATCCTGTTTGAGAACCTTAGTGAATTTGTCGAACCATGCTCTAGGTGACTGTTTAAGTCCATATAATGTTTTTTTCAACTTGCATATCTTCCCTTGTGTATCTTTAGTCTCAAAGCCAGGAGGCACATCCATGTAAACTTCTTCGATCAAATCTCCATTTAAGAATGCGTTCTTAACATCGAGTTGAAGTAGTGTCCAATCCTCATTAACTGCAATAGACAGCAAGACACGAACTGTGTTAAGTTTTGCTACTGGAACAAAAGTCTCTTGATAATCGATTCCATATGATTGGGTGAACCCTTTAGCCACTAGTCGAGTTTTATATCTTTCGATATTTCCATCTGTCTTCTATTTAACAGAGAATATTCATTTACAGCCTACTGTCTTCTTTCCAAGTGGTAGCTCTATTAACATCCATGTACCATTCTTTTCAAGTGCAGTATATTCTTCTAAGGTTGTCTTGTGCCATTCAGGAACTTTTAGAGCCTCATTGACAGAATTAGGAATCTTGATGTTGTTTAGGGATGTCACAAATGCCTGAAATTTTGGGGATAGATTTGAGTAAGAAATGTAACTTTGAAGAGGATGTTGAGTGCATGATCGAACGCATTTTCTTTGTGCAATAGGAAGATCTAACTCAGGGTCAGAACCTAGTTTTGGACTAGATTCTGCTTCATCTTATAATCTTTCAAATTCAATCTGGTTGAGGAAAGTTTCTTGGCTTTTCTGATTTCGTGTGGGTAAGTCGGGATTTTTCTTTCTTCCATAAACTTTTATGGCATCATTAGAAAGGAGAAGATGTCTAGGATAGACAATGGGAGATTGATCAGGTTTGGTTTTTGAAGGAGAATCTGGAATGAGTATCAGGTTGGAAGAGGACAAGGTAATGGAGGGTAAATGAGATGATAAATTCGATTCAATGAGTAATGCCAATCCCAATTCTGCAATTCATTAGTGTGATTCTCCCCCTGAATTACAAAAATAGAATAGAATGAAGTTTCTTCGAAGAAAATAATGTCCATGGAATAGTAAAACTTACGAATAATGGGAGAGAAACATTTGTAGCCTTTTTGATTGGATGAGTAACCAACGAAGATGCATTTAATAGCACGGGCATCAAGTTTGCCACAATATTGTGAATGAATATGGACAAAAACAGTGCAACCAAAAACCTTGAAAGGAATTGGTGATACAAGTTGTGAGGTAGAATATTGACTCTGAAGCACTTGTAAAGGTGAATGAAAATTGAGAACTCGAGAAGGCATTCGGTTGATCAAGTGTGTTGCAGTAAGAATGGTTTCACCCTAAAAATTTTTAGGAACATTGGTTTGAAAAAGTAAAGTTCGGGCAACCTCAAGTATATGACGGTTTTTGCGTTCGGTTACACCGTTTTGTTGTGGTGTGTCAACACAAGAGCTTTGTTGGACAATACCATGTGATTTGAGATATCCACTAAGATCGGAATTAAAGAAATCCCTAGCATTATCAATTTTTAGGATTTGAATATTGACATTGAAATGAGTTTGGATCATGGCATGAAAAAGTGAAAATATATGCTTGGCTTCAGATTTTTTATTCATAAGAAATGTCCAACATAAACGAATATGATCATCAACTAACTGTAAGAACCATTGAGCACCAATAATACTAGAAACGCGACATGGTCCCCAAATGTTACCGTGAATGATAAAAAAATGGTGACTTGGTTTGTGCGTGCGTGGTGAAAAAGTGTTTCGAGTATGCTTTGTCAACTGACAAACTTCACAATGAAATAAATTGGGATTTTTATTGATAAATAAGGATGGAAACAAACGTTTCAAATACGAAAAATTTGGATGACCTAGATGAAAATGCCACATCATGATTTCACTTTCCTTATTAGTATGACTATGAGACTAAGATTATGACTCAATTGACATTGATGACTAACAGAATGGTTTGAAGGAGTGTTGATATCAAGAACATAAAGGCCAGCACGTAAATCAGCACCGCCAATCATTTTCTCTAAGCTCAGGTCCTGAATTTAGTTTCACAGTTAAGGTCATGATTTAATCTACTAACTGATATGAGATTGCAGCAAAATCCAGGCACAAATAACACAGATTTGAGAGAGATTGTTTGAGAGGCAAATGGTTCATGTTCCAACCACTGTGGTGCAAGTACCATTGGCGACACACACTGTTTGAAGTCTATTGTAAGGTGAGTAGGTTGTGAAAAGTGATTGATCACTTGTCATGTGATTGGAGGCACATGAGTCTACTATCTAAGATGAGGAGGGAAATTTTTCAGCATGCTTTGCTGAATTACTGGAAATATGTGTGGAGTTATTCCTACTGCTACTAAATGTGGTATTGATATTTACCTTTTGTATAAGTTGTTAGAGAAGTTCTAACTGTTCCTTAGTGAATGGGATAGGATTACCAGAAAATACACTTGAGTTTGAAGGCTGAGTTTGTACTGATGGTTGGAGAGATTGGAACTGAAAAGATGCAGGCTAAAATAGCTCTCCTTGAGGCCTGGTACTGTTAAAAGGAGAAGCATAAACATTAATAGCTGCACTGTTAAATAGACCACCCAAAGGATTATGTTTAGGAGTAGGATCAAGAATGGATCCAAGACCAAAGTTGCCTAAATTTCCCATTTTGAATTCAGTTCTGTGACTTGTCTCTGGAACCTCCCTGTCCATGTCATCTTCCAGTGTACTAAGAATATTTAAACTTTCAGTTTTTTTATAGCTCTCATGCCCAGAAGCTGAAACTTGAGTTGGAAAAGGAAAAGGTGCATTCCATGCCTGAGTACTTGACATCATACTAGGTGAACTTACAGAACTAGTTAAACAAGAGGCTAAAAGCAGCAACTTATGAGCCTAAAGCTTTGATACCATGAAGCTGTTTTTATTTTACAAAAAATTACTTCATTTATTTCTTAATATCAAATCCCTTTATATATACAATTGTTATGCCTAATATACTGCTGGAAGTCATTAGTATATAGCTATAAATCATCTTGAAAATCAAGAAACTAACATCCTAAAATTAGGGGATGGTTTCATCCTGAAAATCAAGAAACTGACATCCTGAAATCAGGGGCTGATTCCACCCTAGAAATCAAGAAACTGACCATACTCCTAGGTTGATTCCTACAATATGTCCCAAATTTATAACTTCAAATTATGTAACCAATTTTTTATTCAGTACCTTGATTTCTTACAAATTATCCTTAGTCATGATTATATCATCAACATACTATATTAAAATTGTTTTTTCCCATTTTCAGAGTGTCGAAAGAATATTGTATGATCTGATTATCCCTTGCTAGTATCCATGTTTCTTCATTACCTTTACAAATCTATCAAACCACACTCTAATCGACTATTTGAGCCCATATAATGATTTTTTTTAGTTCACATAAGGTATTTTCTCCTTTGAAAAATCCTAATGGCATGGCTATGATGACTTCTTTAATTCTCCATTTAAGAATATATTTTTTATTTCTAATTAGTGTAGAGGTTATTCCAAATTTGTTGTTAGGGACAGAAGGACCCAAACTGTATTCAATTTAGCCACATGTGCAAATATCTCAATGTAATCAATTTCATAAGTTTGTGTAAAACCTTTTACAACAAAACAGAATTTGTATTTTTCTATGTTCCATCAACCTTATATTTTATTGTAAAAATCCATTTACACTCGACTTGAATCTTTCCTTTTAGTAGTTCCGTAACATCTCATGTTTCACTTTTTCAAATGCTCTTATTTCCTCCATGACAACTTCTCTCCACTTTGGGATATCTAAGGTCTCATGAATATTTCTTGAAATCTTTATTCTATCAAGGTTAGTGGTAAAGACACGAAAACCAAAAGACAATTTTATAAGAAACAAACCTCAATATAGGATGGAGAGTATAAATTCTTATTTGTTTTCTAAGAACAATAGGCAACTCAAAAGACTTAAAGGTTTTACAGTTAGACTCATGATGGATATTTGGATCTATTGACGATTCTGACTCATTTGGTGCTTCAAGTGTGAAATTCTTCTTGTCTCTTAATTTACTTCCGTGAGTAAGTGATTATCTATTTGTTATGTTGTTTTTCTGTTTCTCTTCATGAGTTCAATTTTCTATCTATAGATGGCATAGTAGCATGAGATGGTATGGTATGCTTGGTCTCGGTTTCTCTAGTTGGATTATACAATACATTATTTTGATTAGAAGCAATGTTTTAAGTATTGACCAAAAGGGCTATCCTCTCTTATATTCTCTCCTTGAGGAGGGACCTTTTGGTAATAGAAGGTATTTCCAAAAAAGGTATCATCAAAGTTAACAAGTGTCATGTGTAGAGAAATCATAGGATTTGTATCATTTTTGAGTAGGAGAATATCCAATGAAAACACATTTAAAAGCTCAAGGATGAAGTTTGGACCGGCCTTTAGAAGTGTACAACCAAACACATTAAAAGAAATTAAACTAGAGATAAGATGTACAAAATAAAGGCTATAACTTTTGAAGTGGGGTTTCGAAAAGAAAACTCAACTAAGCATACGATTGATGAGATATGCTGCTATTAAAATAGCATCTCCCATAAGCCCATGGGTTAAATTTGTTGAAGACGTACTACCCATATATGGCCCATTCTGTATTTTGTGTCAATAAGTTGGGTCAACAATATTTAAAGCTCCCTTTGACCCATCAAACCCAAGAAAAGAATTGATTGGGACAACATTATAAAAAACCTTTTTGGCCCATCAAGCCCACCTACCATATAACTCCTGAGCCATCCATTTGCATTAGTCTTTAGGGTTGAAATTTAGCAAGATAGAGAGGAAGGGTCGTGGCTACATAGAACACCTTCAAGCATGACTCACCATCGATTTTCTTCTTGCTTGTCGATGCTTGACATTAACAAAGGCTTCATGGACGGAGGGCTTTGGTCGTCGACCAAGTATTCTCCCACAAATATCATCAAGCTCGTGGCTAAGTCCAACCAAAAACTCAAAAACTCCTTTATTTTCAACCTTTTTCTAATACGGGTGTTATCACCAACACAAACTCACTCCTCTTCTGAACTAAGATCAAGTTCTTGCCAGAGCAAACATACATCCATGTAGCATTCGATAACTCCTCTTTCTCCTTTTTTCATTTTCCATAATCGAGTTTTTAAATCAAAAATTTGTGAGAAATATTCACCATCTAAGTAAGTTTCTTTTACAACTTTACACACATTCTTTGTTGTCAATAGGAAAAGGTACGTTTTTCCAGTTATTGGTAGCATAGAATTGATGAGCCACGCAATCACCATTGAGTTCTCAGAACTCCACCACTGCATTGTGCCATCGTTAGTTAAAACGAGTTTTATTGTTTTCCTCATCAGGTATCCCAATTTACCTTTCCCATTTATAATGAGTTTTACAGATTGTGTCCATTCTCTACTCTTTCTGGAAAGAAGAGTTATCCAATCAACTAGAATTCTGTTTTTGTTTGAGTGATTTCAGCTATTTTTTTATTCTATTAAATCAATTATAGCTAGGTCTTAACGATAATCTTGTTCTGATACCATGAAAATTGAAATGAAAGTTATAACAGGTTCTTTGTATTTTCTTAATATGATTTGTACATGATTGACTACTAATTTATTGTACAATTTGAATGAATGAAAAAAGAAATTAAATATTCTAATTTATGATCATAATATCTCCTAATTAAATTCCTAATATTACCATAACTTAAAAGATTTCCTAGTCATATTTCCATAACTGGACCCTCTGAAAATCAAGGGTTCAATATGGAAATATCAATGACCATGCACCAAGGGTCAGCCATGATTTTTTTCTTATTTGTGAGGGTAAAATGCCCCATGAAGCAGTTTTTTCTAATAAAAAAATCTTCACATGCCTTAACTGAAGAAGCAGCTCCCATATTGATAGAGACAGACACGCAATGTGCCATCACATCTACATAATTCTGCTTTATCAGAATTCAGGAGAACATTTCCTTGATCATTTAGACTTGAAAGGTAGCTCTATAAGAACTCCATATCCAATCAATTGTGGCTATTGTTATGACATCAGTAAAAACTGATCTGGTAATAGGACTATAATTTTATTTATTTGTTTTTCCTTTATTGGATCAACTTAAGAGAAACTAAGGGAATGCACTCAAGTACATGGTCATCTATGGCCAAGGCATTGAGAGGCTTAATTAATAGTACCTTTCTACTTTTAGAAACACTTAAACATTAAATTGGTTGGTAAAATTTATAATTACTCTGGAAATAGTCTTTTAGGCTCTGGAAATAACAATTCCCTAAACAAAACAAAACAAAATTAAATACAAAAATATCACCAAGCTAAATTGAACTAGTTGCATATGCTTCAAAGATTCCTAAAAAGTCCCTAAAAATTATCTAACCTTTCCATCTTGGTAAATAAATGCGGATGCTTCAATATAGGCTACAGCTTGATACCTAAAATCACAGAAAGATATCATTAAGTAATGCCTAAACCACTAAAACAAAAAATTTATATAAATACAGTATGGATGACAAAATGGAGCATAAATGAAACAGTGCAACGAAAACACTCATATCTATAATGATATACAAATTTTGTCAAGCCAAAATATAACCTTATAGTGCTCAGAGTAAAGACAGTATCCTAGCATGTAAACTAAATGAATTTGTAACAAATAAACCAATGTATGAAAGTGTATTTTTTTCATTAATCCTAATTGGGTATTTATGCACAAATACATGACAATAAATGCTAAATATTTAAAAAATAATACGCATAATATATACATAATTTAAGTGTCTCTTAAATTGACGCATAGATATCTTGAATAGTGAAATGTGAAAATACTTCCTGCAACATCATAAGTCATAATGTCAACTAATTGATCATTATTCTTAACGTGGAATTCTAATGACACCAACATCTATATTGTTTTTTATATAGTTTCTGTCAAGTTCAATGTGCTTAGTTTATTTGTGTTGCATTAGAATATTAGTAATTTTAATTACTGTAGTATAATCGTAGACTTTTTAGGACCAAAACCAAACTCACTTAACAAAATCTTTAACCAGAAAACTCTATAATACCTTGGTGAAGGGAGCGATGCTCAGCTTCTACACTAAACAATCATACCACATTATGTTTCTTACTCCAACTTACAAATTTCCTCCAACGAATATAAGGTATCATGATGTAGATTTCCTTTCCATCTTGAAACTTGCAAAATTAGAATCGGTGTAACCTACGATGTCTAGGTGTCCATGTTTTATGAACAAAACTCTTTTGCTTAGAGAGGATTTCAAATAAGCCAAGATCTGATTCACAACATCCATTTATCGTTCACGTGGATTATGCATAAACCGACTTACCACACTAATAGAATAAGATAAATCAGGTCGAGTGTAAGTCAGCTAAATCAATTTTCTTACCAATCTCTTATATCTCTCCTTGTTACTTGGAATTTGATCATGATACACAACCAAACCATGATTCACCTCAATAGATGCATGTAGGGATGCAAGACAGATTACCAGTTTCAACCAATAAATCTAAAATATACTTCCATTGAGATAGGGAGAGTCCTTGATTAGACCTTATCCTGGGTAATTGTTTCAGCCTATATAAGCTTTGTTTATGCCTGCACACCTTTCTTCTTTCAGTTGGGAACCCTAGAGGGTCCATATACACCTCTTATGTCAATTCACCATGGAGAAATGCGTGCTTGACATTGAATTGAAATAATGACCAATCTAAATTCACTATAATAGAAAGTAAAACTCAAACAGTATTCATCTTGGCTACCAAAGCAAATATCTTTTGATAGTCAATAGCATAAGTTTGAGCATATCTCTTAACCACTAGTCTGCTTTATTCCTCTCCCATGTCCCATCTGAATGAAACTTGATAGTAAATACTCACTTACAACGCACAGTCTTCTTCTTCTTAAGTAACTCGATCAACTCCCAAGTACAGGTCTTTTGGAAGGGCATTCATTTCTTCTACCATGGCAACTCTCCACTTGGAATCTTCAAGGGCTTTCTGAAAATGACTAGGAATAGACACAGAAGAAATTTGATGGGCAAAAGCTAAGTGAATTTTAGAAAAACGGTGATGAGAAACAAGATCAAAAATGGGATAAACATTATTAAGTGAAAGCTTAACTTATTAGGTTGTTTACAATCTCGAAGAGGATACCTCATACCTTGATCATTAACTTATGCATCAATTGCATGCCAAAAGTAAAAGCAGAGATAGTAGAGGTACAAGAGAGGCTTGTAGCTCATAATCAATCTAAGAAAAATCATTTGAAGGTATGATAGTATCATCAAAATGAGCATTTGAGTCGTTATTACAAAAAGGGGACGTAGCATTAATATACTTATTCCTTCTATCAAAGTGTCGATAAAACATATGAGGTGACCTAACTGGTCTTTCATTTTTAGGTTCAGGTTCTTCCAAGGGATAAGACAACTCAAGGAGATCAACATTTCCTAAAGGAGAATTATCCTCTCCCTCACCAAAAATCTACCCCTTCTTCTCTTCTAACCATTGTTTTTCCTCTTTCTTATTACTAATCTTCCCCTAAAAATGAGTTAGAGAAACCTCTTCGAAAAAAATAAGACACGTGCTCACAAAACTGAACATCCATAGATACATAGTACTTAGTTGTAGGTGAATGAAAACATTTATACTCATATACTAGAGTAACCAAGAAAGAAACACTTAAAACACTTAGATCAAATTTGTCTCTATAAAGTGCATGCACATGAACATAACACACACAATCAAAGACTTTAGACATAGATTAAGTGCAGAAGGTATAGAGTGAAAGAGAGAGAATTTTCTCAATGAAATTTGATGGTCAAGGATATGGGTAAGCATTCAACTAATAAGAAAAGCAACAATCATAACAGTCTCATCTCAGAAACATTTAGAAACTCGCATAGTGAAGCATAGGGCACGTGGCACCTCAAGAAGGTGATTGTTCTTACGCTCCAATACGCCGTTCTTTTGTGGTGTATAAGCTCACATTGTTTGGAAGAGAATGCTATGATTTTTAAAAAAAAATTGATAAGAGAGTGATTGACAAGCTCATGATAATTATCAGAATAACCTGAACTTGCGCATGAAATTGTAACATAAACAACATCGCTCTTAGACTTCAACAAATAAATCCATGTGACTCTAGTGCAATCATCAATAAAAGAAATAAAATATTTATGACCAAAAGCAATAGTAGAGAAATGACCCGCGCAACAATATAAACTTAAGCAAAAGAAACAAAACTTTTATTATTACTAATTTTTTTTAAAAACACAATAGTTTTTAGCAAAATGCATTGTTCACATATCAAGCTAGAAATAGAAATATTAGAAAACAATTTACGAAACAAATGCACCAAATTAGAAAATGAAGGATGTTCTAAACGACAATGTCATAACATAATCTGTGTTTTCTCAATCTATCTCCCTAAAAACCACAACTACTTTCCCAAGTAATAAAGACCTCATATCTCCCTACTAGTGTCAATCGTCATCTTTGTTTGATTGTCTTGAAACACACAATAAGTAAAGCATAATATTATAGAACAATTAAGATTTTTGGTAATCTGACTAATTGACAAGAGGTTATTTTTAAGAGTTGATGCAACTACATAAGACAAAAAAAGTAGGTGAAAGTGAGACATTGTCAACGCCTAATATTGGCATTAGTGTCCCATTGACAACCTGTACAAACTTAATAGGATAAGATGTTGGAGAACCAAGAATGGAAGGATTACTAGTCATATGGTTAATAGCCCTTAAATTACTAAGATAAGTGCCAGAAGCGAAGGAAATAAATACTAACCTAAAATTACCTCCTTGAGTAATTACTTGAGAAGCTTGAGAAGCAGAAGATGAAGAATTAGTGACAATAGCAAGTGGAGGAGATTTATTTTCCTTTCAACTTGCTTAAGTTTGTACCACTATGGAGAACTATGCTACTTCCAACAAAAATCAATAACATGCTTATTATTATTGCAATAGATGCAAAATCAAGAACTAGAATCAGTAAAAAAAATATCTGAATGTAGCCTACTCCTTTGAACAAGAACAGCAAATAACTCAGGATGGTCCTCAACGCCCATAATGGCATGTCTTTGCACTTTACGACGGACTTGAGAATAGATTTCATCCAAACTTGGCAAAAGGGAAGTAGCAACACCAAACTATTAACCTGATCCAAACTAGTAAGGAACATTATATACTCTATCTTTAGCAGTACGCTTCCACAATATCTCAATGTTAGTAGCACATATCATAACATTAGGTTTGTACGGATCTAACTTCATGAGAATAGAGTTCAATCTGTTATCATACTCAGAAAGAGATAGACCACCTTAATGAAGTTGAAGGACTTCTTCATCAACTCATACACTTATGAAAAGTCAAAAACATCGAGGCACTCCCTCTCACTGCATCCTAAACTTCTTTTGTTATAAAACACTAGACAAAATGAGACACCAACTTATTATTCATGGAGTTGATGAGCCAACTAGGACATCATCGATTTCCCATTCATCATATGTAGGATCTTCTTTTGGAGCATATTTTCTTCCAATAATATAACCTTTCTTTTTTCTACCAGTAATATATATCTCCAAATTTTTGGACCAAACAAGACAATTTATACCATCCAATTTAATATAAGTAGGAGAGGACCCATAATGTAAGGTAGTGGTTGAAATGATTTTTCCATTCAAGTGTGAGTCAGAGTCAGTTCCAGAGGAAGAATTTGAATCCCTATTAATAGACATTACCAAAGCATATCTAGAAACAAATAATAATAACTTGAGAAGGAAAAAAAGCTTCCCTTTAAAAAAGATCCACCAAACACATCAACCACCCACGACAAAAGCAAACAAACCCACAACACCGACGACCAAACACTAGCAGCGATGGGTGCTGTGAGCAAAGAGTAGTGATGATAAATTCCAATAGGTGGCTCTAACTAAGCAGCAATTGTGAGATGGCACGAGATTGAGGGGCTGTCAGCGAAAGATAAAAGGGCTATTGGGGTTGTTAATAGGAGATAAAGGGAGTCATCGGGACTGTCGACGATGGCAGTACTTGTCGGACGACAACAGGTGAGGTCCCTTGGCTGGCAGCAATAGTATTGGTCGGGCTAATTATTGTGATCTTTCTTTCGAGAACAACGAAAAGTTTCTTCTTTTTAAGTCTTTGATACTAAAATAAAATAAATGTATGAAAGTGTATTTTTCCATTAACCCTAATTGGGTATTCATGCACAAATACATGTCCTAATTACGGTAAGAGAATAAATGTTAATTATTCACAAAATAATACACAATATATACACAATTTAACTGTAATTGCACCTTACTTAGTCAAAAATGGTGCCAAGTCAACTGATCACGAATACAAAATCATAATCCCACTACCTTGGTAAGAAAAAAAAGTTTGAGGTGACTCTTGTAAGCATTTGATAGAAAAAGAAAAGATACACTAGATTGACTCCAAAATATTTTACCCATCTAATTGAAAAGTATTATGAGTGATTTTCATGGACAAAGCATTTGTTTGTAAACTAATTTCTAGGCTCGTTATCACGTCCTTCAAATAAATATAAAGAAACACCCGAGTCTTGAATGATTGTATTTTAGGTATAATTTTTATAATTATTACACTTAGAATTGCATTCATACATCCATGAGCATATTAAACAACACTTATTTATGTTACTCAAATTATTATTGCTAAAATATAACCTAAAATATAAGATAAAATAGTCTAAAATCCCAAATTTGTTCACGTATATTAAGAGCCATTTTGCACCTAGTAATAAATAGTTAAATTGTGTATATGTTATATACATTTATTCTGATTTATTTTTTGGCCTCTCTTCATACTTTTTTTTTGGGCTTATTATTTTTTTTATTTTTTTTCCTTATTTTTGGCAAAGTGTTACTATCTGATTTTTGGGTACTAGCTGCCCAGTTTTTTCAGTTTACTTTAAAAAGAAAAAGGAAAAGAAAAACTAGTCATATCAAAGGAGCACACTAGTTTTTTTCCTGTCAACCGAGGTCAAATATGACAATAAAGTTATATCTACCATGACTATTCATGATACTTCTTCAATTAATATTAAATTAGATAGTACCAATTATCGTGTTGGATCCAAATTTTTGGAAATGCATATTATTGGCAGAGAGAAGAAAAATTATATTATCGGAAAAAAAATTACCCCAAAGGAGGATGATCCAACTTATAATAAATAGGAAGCTGAAGATGCTCTAGTAAAATCCTAGATTATCAACTCAATGACAAACAAGTTAATGTCTCACTTTACTTGGCATGAACCTGCAAAAAATGTGTGGGATGCTATGAGGAAAAGCTACCTCGATGTTCGAGACTCTTTACAAGTATATGAATTGATGAAACAATCATTTCATCTCTATCATGGTAATCGATCTCTTTTTGAATATTATAACGAAGAACTCTATTTTCATAGAGTTAGATTATTACAAACCCAATAATATGGCATATGCTATCGACATTGAGAAACTGAGTAAGCGTACTAATAAGGATCGAGTTTATACGTTCCTTATTGGTCTAGATCGGAGTTTAGATGAGGTTAGTAGTCGGGTTTTGGCTACTTCTCTTTTGTCAAGCTTAAAGAAAACATTCTCAAATCCATCGTAATGTACAAAGATAGGTTACCATCAACACTGAGGACCACCCTAAGTCATCCATTCTTATTGTCCAAAGGAGTAAGTCTTATTTAGATCCCCATCTACTGACTCTATTTCTCAATTTTGTACTTACTACCATAACACTACGCATATTATTGATGTTTGTTGAAAGCATGGCTATCTGAAGTCGTACAAACTTAAGTAAATTAAAAAGAAAAAAAATCTCCAATTGCTAACATCATCGTTTCATCTTCTGCTTCTCAGATTTCTTAAGTAATTACTCAAGATGGTACTTTTGGTTCAGTATTCATTTCTTGTGCTACTGACACTTAGCTTATTGATTCCACAGCTAGTGACCATATGACTAGTGATACTTTCATGTTTGAGTCTCCAACATCATCTATTAAGTCTATTTAGGTTGCCAATAGAACACCAATGCCAATTTTATGAGCAAACAATGTCTCAATATCACCCATTTTTTCTATCTTCTGTTTTACTTGCACCAACTCTTAAAATAATATCATATCCACTAGTCATCTTTCAAAAAATCTTGATCGTTCTATAACATTCTATTCTACTCATTGTGTGTTTCAGGACAATAAAATGAAGATGACGATTGGCACTGGTAAGGATGGATGAAATCTTTACTACTTGAAGAAGGGGGCTGGTAATCCTAATTGTGGCTTTCAAGTTGATAGAGAGATTGAAAAAGCACAAATTATGTTATGACATTATCGTTTAAAACATTCATCCTTCCTTTATTTGGAGCGTTTATTTTTTAAAAAAAATTCTAATATTTCCACTTCTAGCTTGCTATGTGAACAATGCATTTTTGTTAAGAATTATTGTGTTTCTTTCAAAATTAGTAGTAATAAAAGCTATTCCTTTTGTTTGTGTTTATACTAATGTGTGGGATCTTCTTTATACTCCTACTCTGGCCATAAATATTTTGTTTCCTTTATTGATGATTGCATTAGAGTCACTTAGATTTATCTATTAAAGTCTACGAGTGATGTTATTCATGTTCTTCCTCAATAATGTGATTTCACACAATTTCATATGCATGTTCAATTGATAATAGTCATAAATTTATAAATCAATCTCTTATCGATTTTTTCTAAACTCGTGGCCTTCTTCACCAACCAACGTGCATTTATTAACCACAACAGAACGGTGTAGCAGAACATAAAAACTATTACCTTCTTGAGATGCCACATGACATATGCTTCCCTATACGATTTCCTAGACCTTTCTGGGCTAAGGTCGTCATGACTATTGCTTTTCTTATTAATCAAATATATGCTCATATTATTGACTATCAAACTCTACTGAGAAAATTATCTCTTTTTCACTCTATCTTCTGCCCTTAATCTATATCCTAAAGTCTTTAGTTGTGTGTGTTATGTTCATGTGTATGCACTTCATAAGGACAAATTTGACCCACGTGCTCTTAAATGTGTCTTTCTTGGTTACTCTAATACACAGAAAGAGTATAAATATTTTCACCCACTTACAGGTAAATATTGTGTATATGGATATTCGATTTTGTGAATATGAGTAATAATATCTCGGGGTTTGCAACGATAACTTCATAAGGACAAATTTGACCCACGTGCTCTTAAATGTGTCTTTCTTGGTTACTCTAATACACAGAAAGAGTATAAATATTTTCACCCACTTACAGGTAAATATTGTGTATATGGATGTTCGATTTTGTGAATATGAGTCTTATTTTTCCGAAGATGTTTCTCTAACTCCTCTTCTAGAGGAGATTACAATAAAGAAGAGAAACAATGGTTAGAAAAAAATAAGTGCATTTTGGGTGAACCTGAACTTTAAAAAAAAAAAGTTAGGCCACCTCATATATTCCACTGATACTTTGGTAAAGAAATAAGGATATTATTGCTATGGATTTTCTAAATTAGATGCTCATCTTCATGATACTACATGTCTTCAAATGATTCTTTCGAGATTGATTATGAGGAACAAATCTCTCATTTACTTTCTACTATCGCTAATTCTAACATACCTTTAGATCCTGTAGTGTTAGCACCTACTATCTTGAATCCATTAATTAGTAGTCAAAATAAGAGGTACCTCTTTGAGATTGTAAATAACCTAATAGGTTGGGCTTATCTAAACCTTCATCTAATATTGTTTATCCTATTTCTGATTTTGTTTCTTATAATCGTTTATCTAAAAATCACTTAGCTTTTGCCCATCAAATTTCCTCTATATATATTCCTATTCATTCGCAGAAAGAACTTAAAGATCCCAAGTGAAGAGCTATCATGGTAGAAGAAATGAATGCCCTCCAGAAGAATTGTACTTAAAAGTTGGGTGAGTTACCTAAGGAAAACAAGATTGTGAATTGCAAGTGGGTGTTTATTATCAATTTTCATTCAAATGGGACATGGGAGAAGAATAAGACCAAAGTAGTAGCTAAAAGGTATGCTCAAACTTATGGTATTAATTATTGTAATGATTATAAGTGTTGGTTATTTTCGTGGACAAAATATTTACATGTAAACTTATTTTTAAGCTCGCTCTCAAATCTATCAAAGGTGGAAAAAAGTAAAAAATTCAGATAATCATACTTCAAGTATATTTGTTATTAACTATAACACATAAGATTGCACTCATCCATTTAATAGCACATATTCATAAATCTGAAATTATTTTTTCTACTAAAATATTTATGCTAGAATAAGATATATGCTAAAACATTATATAGGATATAGCTTAAATTATAGGCTAAAAGATAGCATAAAATATACTTTAAAAAAAATTAAATAAGAGTCTTCATGATTAATGAGTACTTTAAAATAACTCTTTTTTAAATAAGAGTCTTCTTAATTAGTGAGTGTTACTAATCTTATTTGTAACAGAAAAAATATTTATCAATTAAATAGGAGTCTTCTTAATTAGTGAGTATTACTAATCATATTGATAATAGAAAATATATTTATCGATTACATAAGATTAAATATTTTAATTTTTCCTATAAATAAAACTTATTACTCACTATTTTAATCAACCACACAAGGGTATTATTCTCTCATTCTTAATCTCTCTTGTTTTGCAAATATAAAATCATAACTTTTTAGGCTTCTTTAGTTAATCTATCAAATATCGATGGTTATGTTTGATTGATTAATAAGTCTAATTAGTTTATGATATTTTGATCATATATTTTTGTAGCTTCCTTATTTTTATTCTTAAATTGTTAGTTTAAATAATTGTATTTGTTATATCATAATTATTTTATTTTATTATTAATCTTTAAAAAAACTATTTTTATTGAACTTGTGATTAATCTTTTTGCTCTAAGATTTATTAATTGATTTTATTTAAGTGACATGTTTTGAATCATCTAGTTAAGATTATTCATTATTAAATCCATTCTACAACACACACAGACACTTGTGTTTTTTTTTGTGCTAACCCTTTTGCAGTTGATTCGTAAATGAATCTGATTGAATTGGCATAGAGCTTATTGGAAACCGCTCACGCTAATATTAAAAACTGTAAAACCAGAGCAGTGGCTTGTAAGTAAGGTATATTGGAACAGTATCTTAAGAAAGGGGTAGCATAAGACCGAGTTTATACTTGAACATTTGTATTTTATAGTGGAAAGTTAGGTGATCCGATAAACCAATGGTTTTTCTCTTAGGTCATAGTTGTGGCCTAGTTTGTTTTCCCCTAAAAATATTGTGTTATTTTTTTGTTTCTGTACTTTATTTTTACACGCAATTACATATCTAATCGCTTTGTTTAGGTTATTAAATTATAAATTGATAAAAATTAAAAATAACATATTCACCTCTTTTAGGTTAATTAAGTCTATATCTTATTAAACTTTCAACTATCAAGAGACATTTTCTCTAAGATGAATATTGTTCGAGTTATACTTTCTATTGCATTAAATCTAGACTGACCAATACTTTAGTTCGATGTCAAGAATACATTTCTTCATGGAGAATTGACAGAAGAGGCTTATATAGATCCCTTTCTCGAGTATTCAACTCAAAGAGGAAAGGTGTGCAATTTAAAAGTGGCTTTATACATGCTGAAATAGCCACTCAGCACTTGGTTTGGCAAATTGAGCAACTCGATGGAATATACTTCTTAGGTATTGAAGTCTCTCTGTCTAAACAATAACTCCTTTTCTCTCAACGGAATTACATCTTAGATCTATTGATTGAAACTGGTAATTTGACTTGCGCCCCTCAGACACAACTATTGAGGTTAAACATGATTTCCAACTAACAAGAAGAGATATCAAAGACTAGTAGGAAATTAATTTATCTGACATACTTGACCTAATTTATTTTATGCTATTAATGTGGTAAATCAATTCATACATAATCCAAAAGTCCTCTCTAGGCAAAGGTATCTTCTTCTCAAAACATGGACACCTAAACATCATAGATTATACCGATTCTAACTTTGTGAGTTTTAAAATGGATTGGAAATCTACTTCTAGGTACCTTACATTCAGTGGAGGAAATTTGGTAAGTTAGAGGAGTAAAAAACAAAATGTGGTATCATTGTCTAGTGTAGAGTCTGAGTACCACACCCTTCATCATGGTATTACGGAGCCTGCCTGGTTAAATATTTTATTGAGCGAGCTTGGTTTTGGCCCTAGAGTCTAGGACTTCACTAGGCACTATTAAATCAATGCAACATGATCGCACTAAGCACACTGAACTTGACAAAAACTATATCAAAGACAATCTTGGATGCTAGTGTCATTAGAATTCGATATATCAAGGGCAGTGATCAATTAATTGACATTATAACTCAAGGCATTACAGGAAGGTCTTTTCACACTTTACTATCCAAGTCGGACACATGTGATATCTATGTTCCAACTTAAGAGGGAGAGTTAAAGTGTATATATCATTTATTTCTTTCCTTAATTAGGATTATTGTCTTTCCTTAAATAAGACATTTTTATGCAAATAACCAATTGGGATTAATGAGAAAATAAGTTTTTTAGTCTGAATTGAAAAATTGTATTTCAATAAAAAAAAAAATTAAACCTATAGGCAGCTTTTAGTAAATCATCAACAAATAATGAGAACGAAAATAACCAAATACACTTCATGAATTCTTAAACCTATTGAAAATTAATACATATAACGAAAAGTTTCATCAAAAACTAGGGTGCTACAACATCTTCATATCCATTTGATCATTGAACAGAATCATCAAACATCTTATATGATTTGCTAAATGTATTAATTTTTTTCCTGATCCAGGAATGGACACTTTCATTAGCAATACATGCATGCATGTATTATTTTTTGATAAACTTAATGAATTCAAATGAGACATTTAGACATAATTCAGAAGAAATAAAACGAAGAGAAAAGGATTATATTTACTGGAGTTCTAGAAAGTAATCCTAGTTTTTGTTTGTAACTCAAAAGATGCAATCCTGTCCTTTGATGAACCCATCCAAGTAAAAAAGTTAATGAAACTTAAGCTTACAAATATGGTGGCTGTGTTCAACAGATTCACCACAAAGAACGATATAATTTTCTATATATTAATTAATTATTCAAATAAAGTACTGCATCAGAAAAGATCTCTTATAACCATCCAAGGAATAAGCGTACAACCATAAGCAAGCACCAACATTGTGAGAAGACAGGTTAAGATTGCATCATAACTAGAAAATACTAGTAGTAACATGAGATGTTAATTAAATTTTTAAAATATGTAGCTCACCCAAGGTTAAGAAGGCCAGCTACTGTACTTATGCTTATATCAAAATCAACTTTAGGCTGAATGATGAAATTTCCTTCTCTAATGGGCTAGCAAACACGATATGGAGAAAAAAGGGTCAAGGCGTCAAGCTACTGCAAACTTTTCAAGAAAGAACCATAACCATTTTAATAAGGAAATCTAAATAAGTTTATAGCACAAACCTCTCTTATCAGCAGTGCAAATCTGCCCTCGCATATCCTTACTCGTATGCAGTCACTTTCAGCCAGCTGCCCATTAGTAGGAATTCCAGAAAGTGTAAAATATATATCAATGAAATTCTGAACAGAGCTGCAGAGCTTTGATGGATCCAGAATTTTCAGAATATCTTGATAAGCTACCTATAACAAATTGATGCAATTGAATATGTCAATGCCAATCAGATGATAATAATCGAAGACAAGATGACAATGTGCTTACTTGCTTGTTGCTTTTCAACACAAACAATGAGCTCTCAGGAGACAAAACAGGATCAAAGTCGTTCCGTATTTTTAGCTGCAGTAGAAATAAAGTCATTATAGCAGACTTAATCCTTTCAAATCAACCAAATTTTGATAGTGAAAAGCATATCAGGGTTGTATATATGCATGCTAGTTCATAGGGTGCTCATTTGCCACTGCTCTTTAGGTGGGTGATGTCACCTGCCTCATGATGGGTGACCATTCATCTGACATTGACTAAGGACCCACCTAACGCTATCTGGGAGGTGAGCAAAGCCACCCAATTCAAAAATCATAAACTGCAAACATAATCAACTTCAACTTATTTGCATGAATGCATATGCGAAACTAGGGTATGCATCAGTTGTTTGGACTAGTGTGTGCACACAAAGGGTAGTAGAAAATCCATGTGACAGAGATTTCATAAATATGTAAACTGAATCTACATTTGATAATATTAAAAGACATTTTTTAAGTTATATTTTTCCTTTTTCCTACCATTAGCTATTCTATACTACAAATAGCTACTGAAGAAATTCTAAAAAATAAGAATACAATATATGAAAGTTCAAGGACTCAGAATGCCAGGGGAACAACTGAAATGTCGCTCAACAATAGAACAAAATGAAACTAATGCAATAATATTAAAGGTTTCATGTCAACTAACATGTGCATGAACAAGATGTGGTTCAATGTGCAGCTGGAACTTTGGAAACACAGTCATCATGATTTCATTCTGGGACATATAACACCCCACACGACTCTTATCTCTTTGAACTCGAGAAATCAGATGTGAGTGAACACCGCCAACCTGTTTTAAAACAAATTAGAATAAGAGGCAATCAAATATATTCACAGATATTCCTTTTATCAAGAGCAGAAACTGATTTTATAGAATTAATACACTGATAAAGATTACATGTAAGAGAAGTGCTAAGTTGCATATATATTTGCAAACAGACCAATAATTGCATGCCGTTTTGTAGAGATGTCAAATAAGTTATCCCATCCCATCCTATTAAAGGGCTCATGAGTTAAAGTTGTCCCATCCCATCCCATTTAAAATTATTCCTAATGTGGTCAGGATTATTATAATCATTTTTTTCATTTTGTTTTTGTAATTTTACTTGTCTTATTTAGGTTCAGTTTAGACAAATGGGATATCTCATTATGTATCATCCCATTATTATCCCAATCTACCAAAAATTAAACAAGACAAGATGAGATGAGCTCACAAAATTCATGAGTTGTATAAGACATTCTATCCCAATTGACACCTCTACTGTTTTGCAAAAATTAATCATAATTACCTTATCACATCAAAAAGAAGTGCAAGTTGGCATGCAATGGTTTGTTTTGAATCCAAAAATTTTGTATACATAGCATTCCTCTACACGGAAACTGTAAAGCAATTCTAGAAAGAGGAGATCATCCTTACAACAGCAATCCATAAGTCCAATGATGTTCTAATATCAGGATGCAAAGCATAAACCCCTTCAAAAATTACCTGCTCATCATTAAAACAGATGAAACTTTCAATAAGGAGAAATATAAACCAGACGGACTAGTATACAGCTTAAAACCCTCACGACTTGTACAGTTGCTCTATCTAGCTAACAATGTGTACACCCTACCCCACCCCATCTGAATATTTTGAACATTATCATTATTGGTGTTGAATTCACAATATATTATGATATTACGTGGTGAATTTGAAATGAAGACATATAAAACATAAATCCAGAAAAGGAAGCTCAACTTATGGAAGTAAAGAAAATTTTGAGAGAAAAATGAATATTACTTTTATTTTCTATAATGTGTACTTTAAATGTATATACAGTAACATAAATAGGACTAAAAGTTAGACCAATAGACCACTAATCTAAGAATATAATCAACTATTATAACCTGTATAGCCACTAATCTAGGACTAATTAAAGATAATATCTCAGGAATTCTACCCTCCTCCAAAAGTTGGGTGATAGATATTAATAATTCTTAACTTGTAACTCGGTTCTTCAAAGATGGTTCGAGGTAATGCTCTGGTAAGGATATCAACAATTTGATGACGAGTAGATGTATATAAGAGCTCCACAATTTTGCCATTTAACTTCTCTTTAATGAAATTACGATCAATTTTTACATGTTTGGTTCGATCATGATGAATTAGGTCTCTTGCAATTCTTATTGTAATTTGATTGTCACAATGCATGCTGATAGGTTCAGTAGTTGTGAAGTCCAGTTTATTGAGTAGTCTTTTTAACCACATTCTTTCACAAATCTCATGGGTCGTAGCTCTGAATTCAACTTGTGCACTACTTCGAGTGACAACTGACTGTTTCTTACTTCGTCAAGTTACATGATTCCCCCAAACGAATATACAATATCCAGTGGTAGATCTGTGATCCACTATAGAGTTTGCCCAGTCAGCATCTACAAAGACTTCAATTTTCCTGACGAGATTCTTACTGAAATACAATCATTTTCCTGGTGTCATCTTGAGATACCTTAGTATACGATAGATCGCCTTCGTGTGTTCTTCAATGGGACTGTTCATAAATTGACTTACAACACTCACTGAAAAACCAATATCTAGTCTAGTATGGGATAGGTAAATGAGTTTTCCCACTAATCTTGATAACGGCCTTTGTCCACAGGTGCACTATTTTCTTTGATTCCGAGTTTTACTGTAGAGTCTATCGAAATTTCTGCCGGTTTACACACCATCATTCCAGTTTCCTTGAGAAGATCAAGTAAATATTTCCTTTGAGATATAGAGATGCCTTTCTTTGTTCGGACTACTTCCATTCCTATGAAATATTTGAGATTGCCTAGATCTTTGATCTCAAATTCCTTGGCTAGGAAGTCCTTGAGTTTATTCATCTCAACTGTAGAATTACCTGTTAGAACAATATCATCTACATACACAATTAGGATAACTATTCTATCATTAGAGAAATGCTCGACAAAGAGTGTGATCTGCTTGGCATTGATTGTACCCACATCTCTTCAGAACTTTAGAAAACCTATCAAACCAAGCACGTGGAGACTGTTTCAATCCATATAAGGATTTCTTAAGTTTGCAGACTCTATTGGTTGGAGCAAGAGATTCAATTCCAAGAGGAATGTCCATGTAGACTTCTTCGAGATCACCATTGAAGAATGCATCCTTGACATCTAATTGGTAGAGAGGCCAATCCAAGTTAGATGCCAGGGAGAGAAGAACACGAACAGTGTTAAGCTTTGTTACAGGTACAAACATTTCCTGATAATCAATCTCATATGCTTGAGTGAATCCTTTAGCCACAAGACGAGCCTTGAATCTTACTTAAATCTTTCTACACTGTTGTCTGCTTTGTGTTTGACTGTAAAGATCCACTTACACCCAACAGCTCGTTTTTTCGATGGTAGTTTTGTGATCTCTCAAATCTTGTTTTTTCTCTAAGGCACTTAGTTCTTCAAAAATAGTTATCATCCATTCTAGTACCAGAATAGCTTCATGAACGGAATTGGGAACCTGTATCTGATCAAGGTTACTGATAAAGGCCATATAACCTGGTGAGACTTTTATAGAAAACAAAGTTGTAGATGGGGTGGTTTGTACATGATCTTATACCTTTTTGTATAGCAATTAGAAAATTCAAATCATCAATAATAAGAGGTTCAATGATGTTACCTTGTGAACTGTCAGAGTGCCCTGTACTCGGGTTTGACTCCTAGACTGGCTCAAGATATGCTCGATTCTCCGTTCCTTCTTAAGTTATTCTCCTCCTAAAGTAGACAAGAAAATCATTGTTTGGGACAAGTGAATTTTGAGGATTTGTTGGCATAGGAGTTGAGGATTTGTTGGCATAGGAGTTGAGGATTTGTTGGCATAGGAGTTGAGGATTTGTTGGCATAGGAGTTGAGGATTTATTGGCATAGGAGTTGAGGATTTACTGGGATTTTTGAGAATTTGAGGAATATGATTTGAGACAGAATTTGAATGAATCATTATTTGTTCGTATGAAGGTGATGATTGAGAGGTAATGCTATTCCAAAGCTGATATTCATGACCTATGTTCTCTCCCTGAATGGCAGGTTTGGTATAATATGGATTTTATTCAAAAAATGTGGCATCCATTGTATTGTAGAATCATCTTGTGATAAGAGAGAACTATTTGTAACCTTTTTGGTTTTATGAATATCTTAGGAATATGCATTTGATGGCTGGGATCAAGTTTATCTCTGTGATGTACATGGACATAAGTAAAACATCTGAATATTTTAAAGGGAATGTTGGACACGATTCTAGTGTGTGGGTATAACTCAAGAAGAGTACTGATAGGTGTTTTGAAAGTTAAGACACAAGAAGGCATCCTATTGATAAGATAGGTAGCCGTAAGGATAGCTTCCCCCAGCAATGTTTAGGCACATGAGTTGTGAACATGAGAGATCTAGCTACCTCGAGAAGATGCCTATTTTTCCTTTCAATCATCATGTTTTGTTGAGGTGTCAACACAAGAGCTTAGATGGACAATCCCATGACTTGACAGATAATCACTGAGAATTGATGCGAAATATTCCCTAGCATTGTTAGTTTTCAATACTTGGATTTTGTTTGAAATTGGATTTTGAATCATGGTATTGAAATTTTTAAAGATCTGACATGCTTCAGATTTTTCTTTCATAAGAAATAACCAAGTGGTTCGGATATAATCATCTACAAATGAAATGAACCAACGTGTCCCTATTATGTTTTTTATTCGAAAAGATCCCCAAATATCAGAGTGAATTAGTGAGAAAGGATGTGATTTTATATGGAAGATTGGGATATGAATTTCTAACATGTTTTGAAAATAGACATAATTCACATTGAAAATTCGTTGAATTTTTATTTCTAAATAATGAAGGGAAAAGTTTTTCCAAATACAAGAAATTAGGATGACCTAGGCGATAGTGATTCAACATGATTTCAATATCGTTATTGGAATTAAAATTTAATAAAGCTTTATTCTGATACTGAACCTCGGATACAACTTGGAGTACTTGTCTTTTTAGAGGATCTTCACTGTTGAGGAGATAGAGTCTCGAGCACTCTTTAGCACTACCAATCATCTTCCACGAATCTAAGTTCTGAAATTCACATAGATTATGAACAAATTTAACTACACAATTTTTATCACAGGTGAGTTTAGTAATTGATCAGAGATTACAATCAAAGGTTGGAATAAGGACAAAATCGAGAATAAAGAAATCTAAAATTTTTGTTGAACCAATCTCTGTTACTTTGGATACTGATCAATCGGCAATTCTAACAGTGTGCCCTTCTTGGTAAGTTTTAAGATTCATGAGAAGAGAGGCATCACCCATCATGTGGTCTGAAGCACCTGAATCAACAATCCATGGTCTCTTAACCTGTTTCACACTAAGAGCGTTGAGAGTGTTACCTGATTAAGCCAAAGTTGCAGACGATATTGGTAAGGATTGTCCAAATATTTTCTAGAGGAGATCAATCTGCTCCTTGCTAAACAGGGTAGATTCAAGTGAAGCAGGTTTCCTTAGTGTGACCAGGTCTATGGCAATGGTCACACCAAGGTCTTCCTCTTCGGGGACGGTTGTCTGCATTCTGAGATTACTGGTGTCCTCGAACAGCCAGTGCAGACCCTTTTCTAGTCACTAAAATGGCAAATTGAGGACCCATCATTACCTTTTTCCAACTCTCCTCTTGGCAAACTTCAAAGAAGGCTTCACGAAGGCTCGATAAGGGCTTTATTTCTAGAATTCTACCTCACACATCATCAAGATCTTTGTTGAGCCCCATCAAAAATTTGAAAACCCATTTCTTTTTAGTAATCTGTTTGTACAAGGTTCCGTCTGCTAGACACTTCCATTCGTGAACCTCAAAGAAGTCTAACTGTTGCCGACTCAAAGATGATTGAAGATGGAGGACGACGGCGAAGTGGAAGTCGAAGGCAAAGTGGAAGATGATGATGACTAGGTAAACAGGAAGCGCCGAAGTAAAGGAAAACGACGATTGAGTACCTGCTGGGGGAAATGGGCTTGCGATGGTTGGGTTGATGTTCAGATGTCGTGATTGTTCAAAAATAGAACTATCCACGAAGAACTGTGATGTTCGTGGGAGATGAACCAGGCGGTGTCTGTGTTGTGAACAATGGCAAAAGTTGTTAACGGCTGTGGTTGAAGTTGCACGAGCCTTGATAATTGAAGTCTCGTGAAACTGATGGTTGAGGTCGCGCGAGATGCTGGCCACAGAACCAGAGGCTATGGAGAACGAAAAAAAACCAAAGACGACAACGATGGAGGCAGTGGGTAGAGATTAGCTCTCAGGTCACTCAAATGGAATAAGCGCTAATGAATATCAGATTGGCTCTCGATTTCACTCAACTGAGAAATACTCTATTTCACTCAAATGGAAAAATACTCTGATACCATAAAAAAAATTAAGAGAACTGAATATTACTTTTATTTTCTATGATGTGTATTTCAAATGTATGTATAGCAATATAAATAGAACTAGGAGTTGACAAATAGAACACTAATCTAGCAATATAGTCAACTATTACAACCCTGTACAATCACTATTACAGCATGTACAACCACTAATCTACGACTAATTAAAAATAATATCTCAAAAATTCTACAGGAAGCAATGGAAAGAATATTTTATAACTGACCACTCCACAATCTTCAGAAACTTCAAGTTCCTTGAATCCACTCCGAGCACCAGTCTCCATGTCAAACACAGGTATTTTTGTTCTTCTGCTGTTCCTTAAGTCATTGAAATTCTGCAAATGATTATATAAGATATTAATAGTACCTTAAGCAAATTCTACAGCAAATCTCAACCAGATAAAGATGCTGTCCGTGCCAAAAAGTAATGAGAGATTGAGAGAATATCCTCCAGTAAACACTTCGGCCAAATACAAAAAAGATATTAACTAATGACAATATTTGTAGCCTGCACTTATTTTACAATTTGCATATCCTTATTACCAGGGATGGAGGAGAAAATGCCATGCGGCATCATCAATCCCCCTTTATGTCCATCAAATTTTATTTTTTTTGGGACAGCCAAAAATTTGATAATTTTGGAAATATTTATAGAAGTTTTAACCTCAAGCTTAGATCAAAATGATGTAAGCATTTCCTTATATTATATATTAGAAATAAGATGGAAAATGCTTAGATAAAATAAAACCTGATAAGTTTTTTATATATGTGAGCAGTAAAACCAAGACGCCTAGTAACTATAATGTCCTTTCTGACTAGAATATTTCAAAGTAATCTATAAAATATGACTCAGGCAATAGCCACATTTGTAATTGCCCAAATATCAAAAGTTAAAATTCAGTTTTTTCTAAGTTTTGATAGATAGAAAACAATATTCCATGTGCAAGCTGCTTATATAATTCTTAAGAGATTGGAACTCTAATGTAGGAAGGCCCCATTCCACGGTACGATATTGCCCGCTTCAGACCATAACTGCGAGTTTAACGTGCCGTAGCTATGACTCACTAGTTTAACGGGTCCTCGCGACTTTGCTTATGGAGTAAACCCAAAATGGGCCACACCATTAAAGAGAACACGCTCCTTATAAATACCTCACCACTTAACTTTCTAAGCAACGTGGAATATGCTCGTGGACATTAACTGAGTTATACAACCCCCCTTAAAGAACCTAAGCTTACATGACCTAGTTGATTCATAACTCTGATACCATCCTATGCAAGAAGGTCCCACTCCACGGTACGATATTGTCCGTTTCAAACCATAACTACGAGTTCAACGCGCCATTAAGGCTTTGCTTTTAGGGTAAACCCAAAACGCACCATACCATTAGAGATAGCACATCCTTTATAAATACCTCACCACTTAGCTTCCTAAACAATATTGAATATGCATAGTGACTTTAACGGCACCACACTCATTTAATAGTGTTAAATTTTAATATTTTATTAAGATTATGCATATTACAGCATGTGTATGCTTGGACGAAACACTCATCGTAAAATTTCTTTAACACGGCTACAAAGATTATGATTAATTAGCATTCTATCTGACCTAGAAGAATTTTGGTTTCACCCTGATTATTCAAAAAGAATTTCACAAAAGAGCTCAAAAAAAATTACAGTGAGACTATTAAATACTTCACCGTAAAGCAATGTTAATATTTGAAAAAATTAAACTAAAGAAATATGTTCCACATCCATATGTTTATTCTACAGGCTCTCATAGAACCCAAAATACTAGCAGACAAAATATAATTGTGTTAGATGAGAGACACATTAAGATTGAAGTCTTACTTTTGACAGCAAAGACAAATCAAGTGAGCTGAAGTCATCATACTTGAAATCCTTTACACGTTCAGATTTATAATAGCTTTCCAAAGATACAACTTCACATCCAACTATATTTGCCATTTTGTGAGCCAAACTAGTCTTTCCTGACCCACTTGGACCTCCTGTAACAACAAAATCAACATTATTATAAGAGATACATCTCAGAGCTAAAACAACTAAGCTGACGATTAATAAGCCTTTTACATCCCATTCAATGAAATTAAGATAAAACAGTAGAAAATAATTTATATATCTAAACTTTGGTTGAAATTGAATATCTTTGAATCACAAATATAAAACACCTCGTATATATTTGAATGTGAGAAGATTTGGCCAAAAAACATTTACATGACACGGCCCAAAAGAACATACTCATGCGTATGAAGATGTCAAACAATAGTGTGCAAACATGAAAACAAATATACATACATAATCATCTGTACAAATGTGTGTACAAATATATTAAACTTGTTCAGAAAAGCTACAAAACCAAGATTACTGCTGTATAAAATAGTCATTCAATTCTTAGCCAAACAAAATAGTCATTCATCTATAACAAAGATTTCCGTGTGATTTAGGATATAAGAACTAAAAATTACTATAAAGAACCACGAATACCTATGCTATGAAGTATGATGCACAAATGTCACAATTTTTATGGCTTTAGTATTTTATTCTGCAATAGAAATACCAATTATTGACTTTAAGAATTGTGAAATTCAACCCTTTTTCTGCTCCCAAGAAAGCCATTAAAAGTACCCCAAACATTACTACAAGCCTGATGGCTTTGCCCTTGAGACTAAGGGAAAGGCTACGGGTTCAAGCTCTAGTATTCATTCAACATTGACTACACCAAACAAATAAACAAACAAACAAACAAAAAAATGAGCAACCATTACTCATTCTAAAAAATCTCTTGTATGATGGGTTTTGGTTTCAAATTTCAAAATTTAGAATTTACTCTTCTTTAACTTTTAAATTATGCAAATGAAATTTTTTCTTATAGACTCTGGAGCCTTTTTAAACGAATATCAAATGCTTATGATGTTTAGCACAAACATATAAGGACATTTTTTTAAAAATAAAGAAACATAAATGGACATCAAGGATTTGATATTTATGCATCAAAAAAGAAAAATAGAAGGGATAAAAATATTCAAACTCAAGCGATGAAGTGATATTTAAAATCAAAAAATATGAAATCCTGCGACTCAGAACTCCAAATCTGAAGTTGCGGAAATATTTCTTTAGTTTCGATGAATCTCAAAATTTCAATTGATGTTAACCAGATACTCAATTTTTCAAAAAAAAAATCAGAATATCAGTGTTTCTTTCATGGGATTGACTTATGATCTAGGTGGTATAACTCTCCACCCCCACCATCATGAACCAAAGTTCAAATCCCACCCTGTAATATTTCCTTTACGTAATAAAAACAAAAATGACTTTAGTATCTCTTAAAATTTTAAAAAAAATAAAACACTTATTAACCCTTAAAAGCACCAAATCAAGTCAATTAAACCCCTTGGATTTACACCATGCTGAAAACTGCTTAACAGCAAAGCTGACACACATAACCTCCCATCAACAAAAGGAACAGAAATAGGATAGGGAAAAGTGGGTTCAATTAAGTCCACTACCAATTCCAACGATGACTGGGAATCCATTATTCTCCAATAAAGCCTGAAGTAAAAGGCAGAAATCATAAGTTTTATATTCAATAAAATATGCACTAAAAACTTTCAAATTCTCATTACGGAAGTCCCAAAGTATGCTTCTGACCTGTATTGCTTGCACAGCTAGGAGCAATCCTCTATCCAAGTCATATGAATCAGGCATGGGAGCAAGCTTCATGGTATCCCTGGAAGTGGAAGGATCTGTGGTTGCTTCATGAGAGAAGTCTAAACATAACGAGTCCACAAAAATTGCCCAGAAGTATTACTGCCAGGCATAAGCAAAGTAATACAGCAACAGGTCAAAGATCGTACCAACGGCTGATTGATCAGCAGCGGGATCTGAGGAAATAAAATTCCATGTTTCCACTATAGGTTCCATTCTAGATTTTGTTGGAGAACGAGTCCATGGCTGAGATAGATCCTCAAGTGGAGTAACAAGTTTGGGAGTGACACGGATTGGCTTGGGTGCAATTAGTGCTCTGTCTTGATTGCTGGTTGGAGATGTATTTGACAAAGGTGGTGGGGTATTAAGACGAGGTACACCTGTAAAAACATAAATATGATCTGATCAGATGAGGAGAGAGTGAAAATCATTACTATTAAGGTAAGAAACAGAAAACACCAACTGGAAGGAACAAATGTATACAGGAGGATCAGACATCCTTCAAAGAAACAGCATAATGTACAAAAGTAAAATTAATAACGAGATACAATAAGCATAAAATAATCCTCCATGATCAATAACCATACTAAACATACTCAACCTTCACGAGACTTCAAAAAATAATACAAGAATATAGCTATAAGAAAATCTATGAATATCCAAAATGCCAACCCAATGACAATCTTGGAATGATGGTGATATAAGAGTTCCTTAGAGGCAAAACATTAAATTCCATACTGACTAAAAACCCTCTTCTCTCCCTTCTTCTGTCATTCCAGGCAATGCATACTTTCCTTCCCTTCAACTGCCAAAAAACCACCCATTCTTAAAACAAAATAACTAAACGTTAAGAAGGCATCAACAGCACATATCAACCAAACATAAAACTTGCTACACAGGTTAAAAACTTGTTGACACTCTGGAAATAAAGCAGAGTTCCCATATCATATTTGCCAGGCCCTCCCAATAAAAAAAAACTACATGTCATTAGCATTTGATCCTTGAGCTTCGGTCCATGTCAACAATTAAACTCTCGCATCTTTTTGACAGCCCACTTTCACTTTTCATGAGCTAACATTGAAACTTCCAACAAGAGCAGAGCCCAGTTAAAAAAGACAGGTTACATAAAACTTACATGGTTGGAGAATTTAAAATTAAAAAAAAAAGACAATAACTAGATAGAGGCAAGAAGACTAATGTCTGGCTCCAACCTTTTCTGTCAAGAATCATTTCCAAATATGACTTAATGATCCAAGGTCCATTGGTTCCCATCCTCAAAACTTCTTTTCCAACAGTCTACACAAAACAAAGGCAAAACAAATGGATTTTGAAGAGAAAGCAAGTAAAACTTCTATACTTTGACCCAAGGAACCATGTCCCGACCATGTCATACCAATAATAGAATAATCTTGCTCTTTGAAAATAAAGAAGGTACAAATCATTTAGCAAAGATTTTGAACATTTCAAAAGACTAAGGTTATTGATGTATTCCAACAAATTCCAATATGAGTTTCCGAAATGCCCCATCAGTAGTACACTTTTGGATAAAAAAATTGCATATTGAAGATAATTAAAGGCTACAGTAACATTACTAAGAATGTTAAGTCCACACCTTCCTATTTGTGCCCCTCAACACCATGAATGTTTCACCAAGGCTATCAATGGATTCAAGCGATATTGAGACATTATCATTATTTACTGAAGTAGACGCCCGTTTGTAGCTAACAACTACATTGTATCCCAAATCAAGCAGCCCGCCTAAAGTCATGCGTCCAACCTGCTTAAAATGTAAAGAAAAAACGGAGATAAGCTTTTAGATTTATTGTGTATCAAGTATAATAGAATTATATAAACAAGAGATCAAGCCTTCCATGTTAATTTCAAGTACCAAATAACATCTCATTAAACATAACGCAAAAAAAAAGACATGAGGAATTCAATGTAAAAGAGATGCACTCTCAGCTGTTTTTGATTGTTCAACAACAACAGCAAAACAGTTAAGTAGGCAGTAAACTAGTAATTATGTTGTAGATATTTAAATGAAACCATTACATATTGACCTCAGAGTCCATGCTCTTACTCGCAACATACAACTCAAAAATAGAGAGCATGATAATGCAGGATACAACTTTTCACCCAAATAAAATAACTTCCATGCGCCATCAACATTGCAAGAGCATCTTTCTGAACTGTTGAATCAAACAAGATGGGAATGACTTGGGAAGCACATATCCACGGGAAAATAATGTCTAAAGAAACATGAGGAAAAAGATGTTTGACAAAAAATAATAAAATAACTGGCTGCCACTAAAGGGAAGAAGCAGAGACAACCAACAGGTGGCACTAGTAGTTCCTCACTAAGATCCACTTAAGCATCCTAGTAACTGCTCAAAATACCCTTTGAGGCAAAGAAATGCACAGTACCTGTCACAGCAGCTTCAACTCTCATCGTACCAAAGGCAATGACAAATAATAAATATGACAGTCAATTCACTAATATTTGCTGTAGTATCTAACAGTAAATGAACAGTAAAGAAACAAAGAAAAGGTAGAACGCACAAGAGTAACAAGCCATAGTCACTTAGAAGGACTAACAAATATGACTATCAATTCACTAATATTTGCTGTAGTATCTAACAGTAAAGAAACCAGGAGAAAATAGAACGCACAAGAGTAACAAGCCATAGTCACTTAGGACTCCTGTTTAGGAAATCAATTGTGTAAATACAACTTTCAAGGCATGTGAGGAGAATGCACGAACCAAACAACTTCCAATTGTAACTGAACTTAGCCCAACTGGTGTACCACACAATAGACGTGTAGGAACCAGAGATAATCACACAATAGTCAGCTCAAATCAAAATGTGGAAAAACACCCAATTCACACAAATTGATGAACCAATTCACACAACAACTCAAAATCCACAGACATGAGAGATGGTACATGAAAGTGCCAGAATCTGGTGACAGGAATTTTCCCAGCTCATAGGTGTTACTGTTGAACCAAAAATCAGATCATTGGGTGCACGAGGGCCAATAGAGAAAAAATAACCCCAATCCTATTTAGAAGGATCAAATTAAATTTTTCCAAAAGTTGCATGTTGGGTGTAAATTGTGCTGAAGACAGTGTGTTATCTATAGCCAATTCTCAGGGTTTTGAAGTTAGGACTGGCTATTGAAATATTTAGGTCTACTTCAAGGGAAAATCCAAGGCAAGTACAATTTGAGTCACCATCATTAAGAGATTTAAACAAAGGTTGGCATGACTTACTTCTCTAAAGGGGGCCGTTTAACTTTGATAAATCAAGTGGTGTCAAGCTTCAAACTTACTACCTATCAATTATCAATTTTCAAGACTCCAGTGGGAGTGGCAAAAAGATTTGACAAATTAATATTTTTTGGGTAAGGTGTTAATGAAGAGATTAAAAACTTTTTGGTTAATTGAGAGGTTCAAAGACTAAAGGAAAAAGGAGAGGATTACGCATTCAAAATCGCCATTTGGACCAAAATGCTCCAATGAGTATGTTGTCTTTAACTTAGGGTTGACATTTCAAATTTCTAAGAAACTTGAATGATTAGAAAGTTTATAAATTCTTAAGCATGATGCCAAGTTTGGAAGAAATAACAATCAAAGTCAATAAAAGTGATAAAAAGGTATGAATTAAGCATTCATCTAGATAATTCTTATGTAAATCTTACTTTGAAGTTCTTGTGCATGATCCAAGGGTACATGTT
This sequence comes from Hippophae tibetana, assembly GCA_037013495.1. Lineage (NCBI taxonomy): Eukaryota > Viridiplantae > Streptophyta > Magnoliopsida > Rosales > Elaeagnaceae > Hippophae > Hippophae tibetana. The sequence goes on from CM072810.1 coordinate 105,635,379, forward strand.
TTCGATCACCGTACCTCATTGCAGAAGTGTCCAAGCCCAGCTAAAGTTAGGGTGTTGAAATTGTTGATTGTTGTTGAAAGGTGAATAGAAATGGCCAAGTCCAATCAAAGTTTACAATTTTTTGCCCATTTCTTGGTACACGTTTTGCAAGAATAGTTCAGAAGAAATTATGTTCAATTCATGTGGCCCAACTTACAAATGTAAGTGAAGTACAATGAGCTATTTCAAAATCATGTCAATCTTTGTTACACGTGCATGGAGGTGCATGGAGGAGTACGAAGCTAAGAAGGCTTGGGTCTTGTGGAATACTGAAGTGGAAGCAATTCTTTATGCATTGTGGATAAAGAGGAATTAGTAGAATTATTATGATATTGAGAATCGTACAAATTATTTGTGGCAAAAAATTTTGATTTTGGCTTCTTCATTGGCAATCAGTATCTAAGGAGTTAAACAGTTATTCCTAATTTCTTATAAGTTTTAATTTGGAAGCTTTTATATATCCCAATTTAAGGTGGAGTTTTGTTAAGGATAGTTATCTTTGATATAGTAGCATTTACTTTTTTAGTGGATTGAAGGTCCACTATTTGAATATTTGTGCCTAATTATTAATACAATGTGATGTTTCTTATATAAAACATAAATAAATAAAATTCTTTTGTTATTTTAATCAATAAATGGGTCAAGTCACCATTTTCCATCAGATTCTTTGATGAAATGACAACTTTGTACAATTACTTGTGTTTAGATGGTGATTCTCTTTCAAAAATATATCTAATGTTGTATAGTCTTTTTGTTTGGATAAAAGGCCCCAGTAAACATGTTTTCACCAAAGAGTTAGAATCTTAGATTTAGAATAAACTTAAATGATTGAAAAGTTGATGACTGTGTAAATTCAATGTTAAGTTTGGAAGGAATAACTATCAAAGTCAGTATTGATAGAATGATATGGATTACTGAGTCATCGAGTAGTTTTTCATGTAAATCTTATTTTGAGCTTCTAGTGGATGATCCTAATATATTAGATTTTGATCACTATGATTAAATGTGTATGTGTCTAGTCCAAGTAAAGTTAAGATGTTGAAGTGGCTAATTGTTCTTAGTAAGGTCAACACAACGAATCGAATACAATCAAAGTTTTCAAAACTTTGTTTTTCACCTCATTGTTCTTTGTAAAAGAAGTTCAAAAGACATTAATCATTTATTTCTACATTGCTCAATTGCGCATAATTTTGGTCTAAAGTACAAAGTAACATGGTTGTTCAATGAGTCATCCCAGGATCTTGCAAAAATTTTGTTGCTAGAAAAATTTAACTTGCATGAGAATAGTACAAAAGCTAAGAAAGCTATAGTGTTGTGAAGTTGTGAGATAGGAGCAATTCTTTAGGTATTGTGGATTGAGAGCAATAATAGAGTTTTAGAGGAAATCCAAAATGATAGTGAGATTTTATGGAAAGTTTCATTTTTGGCTCCATTGTAGGCTTCTCAATTTCTTTCAAACTATAATTGGGAGCTTACTTATCTTAAGACTATGTGTTGGGTTGTGTAAAGATTAGACTTTTTTTAGTTATTTTTTCTTCAAGTGGATTGCTTATCCACATTTTGTACTTTTGTCACTATTGTTATATATAAATATAATATGATGTTTCTTACAAACAAACAAAAAAAGTGCTATTTTCGTAACGCTATTAAGTTTGGTGATACATTTGTAACAAATAATGCTCGGTGGCAAAAATTTATGTTTACTCCTTAAAAAATTACATACTTATGTGTCAAGCAGAAATCATAGAAACAAGGAATAAGGAGTTGGTGATTATTGTGACAGTATTAATTTACTTTAAGTGCAATTTTATAAAATAAATGAATAAATCGAGAAGACATGTCTTACCTCAAATTCCGCTTTGGGCCTGATAATGAAATTTTTGTCAACAATCCTCTGGTCGCCAAGAGATAGATAATATCTAATGCCAGATTGGCGCACCTTGATCCAGTCGTTTATCCTTGCTTCTTCACTGGCTGAAGGAGGTCTAAGGTACATCTCAATGAAACTGGAATAAAACTCTTTATAAGGAACTTAAATGCAATATTCTCTAGAAAATCCAAAAAAGCATTAAAATATCATTGTTCATGAGTATCAATCTGAGCATGCTTACGTATCAGTTTGGGTCTCGTATCCTTGAAAGGAGTAATCTGAAGGCTGTAACAAGTACTTTAAACTTTAGTAAAACTAGTCAAAGTGGTAAATAACATCCAATCCGCAACTGCAGAATGTAACAAACAACATACATGGTTTGCATAAACCACAGTCAAAGTAGAAAACTCGACAATAAGATAAAAGAAATCCAAACAATGTAAAAGAAAAGCAGACTCGGATGCAACATGTGATCCAAATATATATCAGAGAGTAAGTCTAGGAGACTTCACCATGCAAAACCTAAGACAGTTGTCCAATTATGATATACTTGCAACTGGGAGAGTTAGAGTAGGATATAAAAGAAACATAACCCTGACATAGCAATAGATATCACATGCATCCAAGTGATCTATCAGTGACATCTTTCTTTATGTGTAATATAAGAAGCTATTTCCTTTGCTTTACTACTCTTCACTACCTTTCAACATGGGTATACCTATTCTACTTGCCTCAATGGAGCAATGTTTTCCAGCGTTTGATAACAAAAGGTATATAAATCAAAATCAACACATAAGACTAGTAGAAGACACAAAAATCAAAACAAAATACCAATAGAATACACGTGTCTTTTCAACTTGGTAATCCTTCATTGGTTACTTACTGCCATGCCATATATTGTTAAATATCACACTTCTATCAACTTGGATTTAATAACAGTGGGTAAGACATAAATAACAATTAGAATAAAAGGGCGTTAAAAACAAGTCAGAATACATCTTCAAGAGTTGAAAGCTGAAAACTGTGGTTTGCTCATTATTATTGAATTAGCATATTCAGGAAAAACATGATATATCAAACATCATTCCTTTCCTCATCAACAAACCAACATCATTTCAACCATGGTGAACAAGCTGACAACCTGCTCCCTTTCCCAACTAGAAACAAGTCCAGCCTTAAAGAAAATTCACTATTTTTGGCTCCTATAAGTCTCTAAGATTCAAGCTATGAAAATATCTTGTATCATAAGTAAAATTGTAGAGACTTTGATTAATATTATTCTTTAACTCTTATGATCATGAATACTAAAATACTCCATAAAAGTAAAACCACTCAAACTAGTCCTCTTACCCAGATTACATGGTGTTCGAACATCATCATGAGAGAACATATGGGTGAAAAGCACAGTAAACTCCACACGTTTCAATTAAATCATTTAAAAGCATGCAAGTTACGTGGTTCAAGAAAAACGCATATGAGAAACCTCCAATTTAATGCATTGACCATCAACTGCAACAACATAATAGATGTATACAGACCTCACATCTACACTTTAGCTTGTAGATTGCCTCGCGAAATGACGAGACAAAGCTGTTGTTAATTCTAATCTGCAAAGCAAATCCAGTATGTAGATATTTAAAGATCACACAATGGCTGTTAGCAAGATAATTTTCAAGGATAATCATATGATAAGTAAGAAGAAATAAACCAGCAATACATACAAGAAGATTCTTAAAAGTTCTAAAATCAGAGAAACTTGTGAGGGGAGACGGCCTTCCCAGCTTTTCCCTAGCTTTTCAAAATCAGAGGTAAGAATAGTGAGTATACCTGTGCATGGTGTAGGTCCGGCTCAATGTGTTTTCTAAACAATGGGAAAATGCTGTCGATGAGGTAATCTAGGGAACAAGAATCTCCTATATCATATCGAACTTTGGAAAGAAGACTGAAATGAACACCACCAACCTAACATATTAAAACAAATGCTAAGCATTGTGGTATTGTCTTGACATTTAGCTAAAAACCCTAGAAAGCATCAACGAAAGAAAACATGGGAACTCAAAATTACCACTGCAACTCGGATATCTAGCCACGAGCGTAATTTTGCATGCAAAGCATAGGTACCATCAACTATTACCTTCACAATGTGCAAGCAAGTCAACTCATAGCTATCAAACTTGCCATACTAAATCTAGTTCAGACATCCTTACCACACCAGAAGAAGCACTCTTTATTGATTTTGAACCAAGACGTTTCTTTTGTTGATAGTCAAACAATGGGATCAATGTATCTTCACCTTTCGTCAAATCCTAATTCCAACACAAAAGCTTTTAGTAAAAGCTTCCGCCTAAACCTATTTTATATTTTAATATGTAACAAGCATAAAAGTTTTTTGGCATACATAATTTATAGTCACACTAACTATGTTCAAACTCAATCACTCCGAGAATCACCACAATATTTTCTTAATCAACCTAAAATTTACTAGTGAAATATTTATATAGTTAAAATTTATAAACGTTTTGGATTTTATATCTAGCAAACTAAATGCGCCATGAATCAGCTCAATTCATGGCGAGCTTTAGCCAATCTCACTTCCTTAAAATTTTAAACGAGAATAGCTCAATTCAAATCATTTTTAAGGGATTTGACTGAACGAAATGAGCAAGCCCATTTAGACAAAAAGTTAATGAAAAAGAAAGAACAAAAATATTCCACAAAATAACATTTTAATAATAAATAAATAATAACCAAAATCATATGAAATAGAAGTTTGACAGTGAATCAAATATTAGAACGTAACAGTTTTTTAATATTAGAAAGTTGAATCCTATTTTTGTCTAATGAGAAGAAATTGCAAATTTGATAAAAAGGTGAATTAGGTAAGCATTTAAAGTTTGTTTTTCTTTTTTAAATGAATATTTGCATAATAAATGGTTTCAAATAAAATATAAAAAGCAAAATTCATTAGTTAACTAAGGCAAATGGTGTGCACCCTGAAACTATCTCAGTTCATTTAATTTCATAAGCACAACTCCTTAGTTCATTGGATCGAACCTAAATGAATTGAGTTGGGCCAAAGGCAAATCATAAAATATCAGTGGTTGAGAGGTATGAGATCAAAACCATTTTGAAGATTATAACAATATTTTCATTGGCTTATTTTGCTGGCATGCCAACTCTTTTGAACCGTCTAACAAGATTCCGTTTTAACTTACAAATATGTCACTCGTTTCATGCACATGGAACTGCAGGTCATGAATTTTCTAAGGGGTAGCATATACAAACCTCAAGGTTTTGAATTAGCGTATCAAAATCAATTAACTCCAAATCATTCCCTTCATCAACTCCAATACGGTAGTTCTCCATTGATATTACTGTACAGCCAATAACTGACGCCACCTTTTCTGCTAAGCTTCAGGAACCACTAGAACTCCATTAGAGAAAGCCAGAAAAATACAAAGAGGTAGAAGCAACAGCATTTCCTGTACAATAATTTATAGATACCTTGATTTACCAGAACCACTAGGACCACCAATGCCAACAGTAACAAGACCCTCTTTTTTTAATCTGAGTTCTTGAATGGACTTTACCAACAAATAATAGCCATGATCAAAAGACTGCACCATTTCAACCATGCAATAATTAGAATTTGTCCATAAATTCTCACAAACCGTTCTTGAAAATAGGCTTTAAATAAAAGTAAATGTTCTCATGTTAATTTAAATATATAAATTAGTTTGATGATAAGCATTTCTTATGACACTGTTAAAAATAAATGGCCAATACCATAACAAAAGGACAGGTAGTAATCCAGTTGTCACTTCAGTAACAGGTTTTTAAAAGATATAACTGAGCATTACCAAAAACAATATGATATCATTTACAAACACTCAATGCAATGTAAATCAACTTGGTGATCTAAATTAGGTTGATATAAAACCAATTTCCGGTGCAAAAAAAAAATGCTTAGATTTTGAGGAAGCAAAATAAAAGAAACGAGACATGAGATCCCTTAAATAAATTCGTAAAATTACAGTGATTTTATTCAGTAGTTACCAGGGGCAGAATTATAGCAGGGCCAAGGGTGGCCATGGTCCCCCTTTAGAAAGTTGTTATTTACTTTATTTATGTAGTTTAATAACATAACATAACCCCTTCACAGATAAAGGTTCATTTTCAGCCCCCTTCCATGTGATGCACAGGTATTTTTTGTATAATAATATATATATATATATATATGTTTTTCGCATGTTTAAAAATTCGATGCACGTATGTTTTTTTATAACTCAAAAAACATATGTTTTTTAAAGGAGGTTAAAAGTTAAACTATATGAATAACTGGGTCATATAAAAACTGGAGAGAATTTCTATTATGACTTATAAATACATTTAAATGGGTAAAGAAGTATTATGGCCTGCCAAAATTAGTGCACGTTGAGCCCAAGACCATTCTACCTCTTTTTTATTTCTTAAAGTCTTAAAGTCAAACCATGAAATTCAATACAAAATCACTTTTTATCACAACTTCGGACATACAATGACCATATTTTTTGTTTTATTTTTCTTTAATTTGAAATTAATATCAAGATTCTCTCCATCAATTCTATATCTCCTCCTATGTATGGCTCTACTCTTTTATTTTTCCTATCACTCTCCCTTTTTCCTAATGTTTTCCCCTCTTTAATTGTTATTTTGTAACTAAAATCTTCACAGGTACTACCTATTGTTTCTCCAATTGTGTAACCTGCAATGGAAAATTTTTTGGAATTTATATTACAGATTTTTGAAAGATAGTATCTTAATGTCGTACTAAAACTTTAATACAAAGTTCACTCTCCCTTTTTCCTAATGTTTTCCCCTCTTTAATTGTTATTTTGTAACTAAAATCTTCACAGGTACTCCCTATTGTTTCTCCAATTGTGTAACCTGCAATGGAAAATTTTTTGGAATTTACATTACAGATTTTTGAAAGATAGTATCTTAATGTCGTACTAAAACTTTAATACAAAGTTTATCTGATTTCCAATAAATATGAATATCTTTTGCTATATTAATAGTCTTAATTTTAGACAATAAATATATTATTTATGATTAATATAAAATTTCTTACTATCATAATTGGTACCAAGCTTTAGAAACCTGGTTCCCCCTGGTAATTACACACATATATTATAAACTCATGCTCTAAGTAGGCTATGACAGAACACTCATAAGAATATTTATTCCTGGATATGTATAAACCATCTCATTTCTTCACAACGCAACTTCTACATCTATGGAGTTATATTGATGAAGATACAGCAGTATGTCATTTCTTAATAATCCAATTTGTACAATATGAATTAAATCTTAATTCCAAGAAAATCCAATTCATTTAACAAATAAAATTTGTCCAAATGGGGAAAACCAATAAACAAGACAGAACAAAATAACCCAATACAACAGAAAAAAGGATAATCAAAGAGGTGGGAGGTAGGTTTTGCATACCACATGGAGAGGAAGTGATTGGAGAATAGAGGAAGAAGAGGACGAAGTGGAGGGTTGCTGTTGGTAGAAGTCGCGGCCTCCTTCTTGGAAGACCCTCTGTACAACTTCATCCTCCATTTTTTTCTTGCAACGCCCAAATGGAGATTGAATTCCAGTGCCCTCCACAACTTTCTATTGATCGAGAAAAGAGAGAATTTTCTATCAAATTTTATTTAATAGATAGAAAATCAAAAATGGGTAAAGTAACTGATTTTGTACATTGATGAATGATAAACTACAGCATTAAATTATTTTTACGCTTTTCGTCCGACTTTGCTTTCCGTTCGCTTCTTGGTGACGCAATCTCTTTTCTCTTTTTCCCAAGAAATTTGCCTTCTCGGCAAAAAGGAGAATACTTCTTCAGGCAAAAAGGATTCATTTTTCCTTTAGTCTCATAAAAATACTTCTTTTTCTTATTTATTTTTCATCTTTTTAGAAAATTAAAAAATTCTACGGTGCTTATTTGTTGCATTCTATTATATAATTTTTATATAATAATAAGTTTAATTATAAAATTATATCATATTGATATAATAAAAAATTTATCTTATCAAATAATATAGATTTAAATCGTAATTTACGTATTCATCTAAAATTAAAGTTAATACACGTTTATATTTATAATATAAAAATAAATTAAATATTAATTTAAATAATTTTTTTAATAAAATTATTTTATACGTCTTAAGTATAAATTAATACATACCACACGACAAATAATAATAATCATAGCAAACATAATACCTCGTCGAACAATCTAACACATAATTAGTAATAAGATAAACATATAAGTTAAATAGTCTCTATAAAAGATAAATAATAAACAAATATCTCATAATTGTCTTAAATATATAATTAAATATAAATAAACCATAATAATATATAAGTTTAAGTAAATATGAAGACATTGCATAAAATTAATTATAATTACTAGATATATTCATCATATATACTTCACACTATGTATACCTCCACTTCATTTAGTATGTAAAGTTTTTAACATACTTGTTCCTCTATGCTCAATCTACGAGTTTTTAGACTCCGATCCTAAAGAGGTCAAAAAAGATCATCTCATGCAATCTCTCGCTTAATGAGGCGAACGCATCGAAACACACGCACATCGCATCACCGTCGGTTATGACATGATCAGCCAAGAATTACAACACATGCCAAACACCTCCAACCAAGCATTACCAGCCAAGACATGATCGGACATGAGTTACAAGACGGACGTCTGATGAGTGCTCAAAAAGCACTAAAATTACCATGATTTTATACACATTAATTAATTAAAAATATATATATTTATATAAATTTATTTTTTTCGGAATCATAGGTATTTTCGCTTAAAAACGTAACTTAAAGACTCAAAGATGAATACTTGAAGCAATACATCACAAATATATAAGTAAATAAATGAGGAAAGGTCAACAAATATCGAAAAATTTGACAAAATGGGTCAACCGGGCGCCCCTCCGTACCACTGCTACTTGTCGCACGCCCCTGCGCACCACTGCTACTTGCCGCGCGCGCCACTGCCATTTTGCCCCATTTTCGCGCACAGCCGCCCCCATGACGTCAGCAATCACCATGATGTAATTTGTTGGTAAATTTAACTGTGTTGGTTATTTATAAACATGATGTAATAATAAAGTTGTTATGCTTGCGAAATATTAAATAGGTAAAAATCTCTAAAATTAATTGATTTTATTTTTATTCAATATTTTATATTAAGAATGTTAGAGAGAAATATATTATTTTTCATTACAAACTTAAATCTAAAAATTAGATTTTAAGGTTTAGTTATCCGGTCTGATTTATAATAGTGTTTTTTTATTTGTTGGTACAATCACCCGATAGTTAGAGTGAAGCTCTATTTTAAAAGTTTTTATAAGAATTATTATCTGAAAATGTATTGACAACATGTTTTCAGTAGTGGTTTTAAAACTTGAAAGTTAGTACTCGGATAACTAAATTCTTATGTTTAATTTGGACACTTTGAATAAAGTTTAAACTGTCTAACTCCGCCAAATGTGGCATTTAAATGGTTCATTTTCAATCTCTTAGAAAAAAGAATCAATTTAATTAACCAAATTAGTTATCAACCCCACCTATAGGTGTTAATTGATTAGTTTAGTTAATAAAGAATATCTAACCCCACCAAAGGTGTTATTCATACAAAAAAGAGAGAATCAATAAATATCAATTCATATCTTTAATAACCTAAATAATATGAGCAAACATAATTAACTTAGTTATTATATCCATAAATACTCCACTATTATAAAAGATAAAATTTGCATAAATGTTTTATTGAATCTATGTTTAATTTTATGTAAGTAGATTAAAAACACAAAACCCCAAAATATCGTGACAAGATGTTTAGGATTTAATTTCGTTTTTAAAAGTTTGAATAATAAATCAAAAATCACATACATTTCGTCCTTAGATCGACCTTGGGAGTATACTTATCATTTTCTACGAAATGATTCGTGCACTTACGAGAGTTTTATAAATATAAAATCAAAGTATTCGCAAGAATCGACGATACTAGTTTTCGCTTATCAAGTTTTTGGCGTCGTTGCCATGTAAGGAATAGCGTTTTTAAATTATTTATCAAAATTTTAAAAACATTTTTGTGCTATAAATAATTGTGATTTTTTTTTGTTTTAGTAAAAAAAATTAATCAAATTTCAAATTTCATAAGAAATAAATAAAAAAAATAAAAAATATATATAAAATAAAAATAATAATAATAATAATAATAATAATAGCATAAATAGTAAAATAATTTAGAAATTTGAAGTAAAAAATTACCGTTCATGAATAGTAAAAAAAAATTTAAATTTAAAATTTAAAAATTTTAAGTTAAAAAATAAATAAATAAATAAAAATGATAGCGTGAAATAGTAAAACAAAATAGTAAAAAACAATTTTAAAAAAATTAAATTAAATTAAAAATATATATAAAATATTTTAATAAAAAAATCATTTTTTATATTTTATTTTCTTTTAAATTTTTAAATTTTATTTTATTTTATTTTTATTAATTTTTTTTTTCTTTCTTTAACTATATTTTTTTTTCTTAATTTTCATTTAACTTAATTAACTTAGATTTTTACTAACTTAATTAAATTAGATTTTTAATTAACTTATTTTTTTTTACTTCACTTAAATTAATTAACTTAGATTTTTGCTTAACTGAATTTAATTAACTTAATTTTAATAGCATGAAAAGTAAAGATCTAAGGGAGTTCTGTCTAGGAGACTAGTTCTTGGAAGTCTTTGTGCCACTAGTCTTTCTTGGGAACGTTGCTCTGTCTAGGAGGATGGTTTTTAAGGAGCCTTTGTTCCACCATTCTTTCGTGGGAGCACTCTTGGTTAATAATGATTATGTTATTTTAGCTTAAAAAAAATTATAAAAAATTAAAAAAAATTAAAAAATTAAAAAATTCTGAAATTATCTCCAAAATTTTAAAGTTTTAATTAAAATATAAGGAGTTAGTTGCTTTGTTTGATCTAGGAAACAATTGTGTTTTGATGCCTTAATTATTTGATTTGCACCTAAATGTGGGTTATCTAAAACCCTCAAGTATGCCCCAGTTTTAAGTACAAAAAAAAAACAAATTTGAAAATCAATAGGACATGTTTGAAACAGTATAGGTAGACAACCTTGTTTTACTTGTAGGTTTGATTGACTCATGAGTGGACATTGAGTTTACTTAAAATGCAATCCCCAAGTTACGTCTTGCTAAGACGTTAAACTAAGCACTGAATGAGAGACAACCCATCATTTTAGTTAATTTTCTATTATTTGTTTTATTTACTTAATTTTATTGTTTATTTTAGTTTAATTATATGTAAATAATTTTTAAATTGTTAAAACTAAAAATATTTGTTGAGATATTAGAAGTTTACAGTGATTTGTCTGTATACACTTTAATGATGAATATGACGGATGCACCTGCATTTCTCAATTACTACTGACACATTCTCAAGAAATAGGTAATCTTTCTTCTCTTTTCTTTTTATCTGTAATTTACAGTTGTTACATTGAGGACAATGTAAGTTCTAGGTTGGGGGTGGTGAAAAGTTATAATGCTTAATTAGAAAAAAAAGATTTAACAATTTAAAAATTAAAAAAAAAACAAAACAAAAATTAATTTTTTATTTTTTATGTTCACATTTTCATTTTTTGTGTTTGGTTTTATTTTTGTTTTGTGTGATTTACTAATTTTTGAAATAAAAAAAATTAAAAAAAAAATATTTTCTCACAAAAATTTATCATTTCTTTAAATCAAATTTAAGTAAATAGTTAAGTCTTTTGTACCGTTAGATTAATTTTTGAAAACATATCATGAAATATTTTGTAATTATTTTTGATAATTAGTTAGTTTTTGTCATAACTAGTATTTCTTGATAAAATGTGGAAATTATATTAAACCCAAAATCGGTGTTTATGAATTTTTTTTAATGGAGACTACCCTTGTGAGATATAATTTAAGCCTAATTTCTTTTATTCAGAGTGAAATATATATTTTTTCTACTCCAAACACATTTCTTATTTATTCAAATTTTAGATGATCTCTGTAGATATTAACATTGAATGTATGAATTTTTTTTCTCATCTTAATAGAGTATCGTATATTTATTATTATTATTTTTGCTTAGATTAAATGATTTGAGTATAAATTGATAGTATATGCTTATATCTCATTCATGCATGACTGCTACAAAAAAAAAGACATATCTGGGATTACCTAAACCAAGATCAAACAGAAAAGCCACAAATTAACCACTCAACAAATTCCAAAAAAGGAAATTGTACAATCTCTACATGGATTAACTCTATAAAAAAAATAAAGAGGTAAAAAATATATAGTATAATCTACATATTATGACCCATATTACCTATAAAGTTGTGAGTACAGACTAATTACAAAAGAAAGATATAGAAAGTAATTCCCTAAAAAGTCATTGCAATTTCTTCATTTGTAAAAAACATTTATCTTGAAATTCTTTCTAAATGAGTTTGATTTATGCATGAAAATAGTTTTTATATATGATATCTTTATAATTTATACATTCGATTCCTTTCATGAGATCAATATTAAAATAACACTTTCAGCCTTTATTCTTTATACATATGTGAACCTATTAGTTCATTTCTATACATCAACTTTTTCGCATATAAATTAGTATGAGTGTTTGAACCCATATGATTCAGTGTTTTGAGAGTATTGACAGTATTGGGTGAAATTAAATTGATACATTTTTTATATGAAATATGAAAATGATTTTCGACTAATTATTATAATAAATCATGATTGTTTAAAGAGATTAAAATAACTTATGCTTGAGATTTTAATTATGATCTTAAAAGAGATTAAAAAGAATGAGACATTTTTGTGATATGTTGTTTTCTTTTATTCTTAAAAATTAATTTTTGATTTTGTTGTAATTTTAGTTTTTGAGTTGTTTGTTATTTCTTTTAATTTTTATATTTAGTTTAATGTTTGTGGGTATCATTACTGAAAACCCTCACGAGACTCAAACTCGTCCACTAGGGCAACCTAGGGGTTTAAAAGCCTGTTGCATAGGCTAAATGCAACCATGACAATCCATGGAAGTGATTTAGGATAGTTTAATTTTTAGTTTTTATCGCTTCTCTTGCTAAGGGACTAGCAAGAAGCTGGTTGGGGGTTGTGATGAGTGCTCAAAAAGTACTAAAATTACTATGATTTTATGCACATTAATTAATTAAATATATATACATATATATTTATATGTTTTATCATATATTTATATAAATTTGTCTTTTTCGGAATCACAAGTATTTTTATTATTTTTCAGGTATTTTTGCTTAAAAACGTAACTTAAAGACTCAAAGAGGAATACTTGAAGCAATACATCACAAATTTATTAATAAATAAACGAGGAAAGGTAAACAAATATCGAAAAATTAGACAAAATGGGTCAAAAATGTTAAAAAGGAGGAAATTACGTCGTCGTGCCGCCCAACTGCCCAGTCGCGTGCGCCTGCTTCCATTTCCGCACGCGCGCCAGCTGCCCTACGCACCCCAGTTGCCCGTTGCGCGCACCGTTTCCATTTCGCCCCATTTTTGCGCGCAACCTCCCCCATGACGTCAGCAATCACCACTCTAGTTTTCACCATTTTTTAACATTTTTTCACCCACTTTTTCTCCTCATCCTCACCTATAAATACCCCATTTCTCTTCACTTCATAACACACCTAAAAATACATTTCTCTCTTCTTTCTTTCTCTCCATTTCTTAATTTTTAGTTAGTTTTTCTTAGTTTTAGAGTTTTTCTCTTTTTGAGAAGAACTATCTATGCTTTTGTAATTTATTTGCTTTTTGATTCAATAAATGGGAGTGTAAATTGCGCTTGGAGGTTTTCCAGCAACGGGAATAACATCGAAGTTCTGTAAGGATTTTATTTTCTTTACAGTTATTTTTTATGTTTTATTCTTACATGTTATATTTAATTTGTTTGTGATTAAATTTAAGTGTGTTGACTGTTTATAAACATGATGTAATAGTAACGTTGTTATGCTTACGAAATATTAAATAGGTAAAAATCTCTAAAATGAATTGATTTTATTTTTGTTCAATATTTTATATTAAGAATGTTAGAGAGAAATATATTATTTTTCATTACAAACTTAAATCTGAAAATTAGATTTTAAGGTTTAGTTATCTGGTCTGATTTATAGTAGTGTTCTTTTATTTGTTGGTACAATTGTCCGATATATTTTTTGGTCAAGTTGTATAGGTTCAACCATTATGGTTTATTGAAAATTTTATATTGGTAATTTTTATCTTTAATGACTAATGAATTTATGGGAGATATTTTTCTTAATAATATTAAATACCTTATTGTCTTTGATGTCTTTAGGATAAATGCTTCCCTAAATAGTACTAGATGCTTTACTATTTTTTCTAGGATTGTCAACCTGTTTGGTGTTGTACTTACTTACTATCTCCTTTGTAGTTATTAGTTTTGGTAGCTTATAAGTGTCACAATTGCCTTTAGCCTTTATTTTATTAGTGAAGACTCTATGATTTATTCCATTAAAACATATGATAGATTTATTAGCTTGTTGTCTAGTTGTTATAAATTATCGATTTTGGGTCATTATAGACCATATAAGTCTTTTTCTGTTCTTATTTTTCTACTTCATTAGCCCAATTTAGCTTTCTTATTTCAAAAATGTTATTCTCTTTTGAATTGTCAGGTTTTTGCATTTTCATCTTAAATTTTTTCTTCAAAAGTTTTATCATATTTAGATTGATTTTTTTATGAAGATTTCTCTTTTGAGTTTTTTGACTGTAAGAGTTGTTTTAAACAATCAAGTTCTTCCTGTTTATTTATTGTCTCTATATAAGATTTCTTAAGGTATAACAACTCGAGTTATTCTTGTAATTTTTTTTATCTCCTTTTCATTTATCTTGATTTTGATATCAAGACGTTATCTTCACGTGAGCATACAAATAATTAGAGGTGTTAATTCTATAATAAAAGTATATGCTAAATTATTATTATTTCTTGAGAGATGTTCGACATTAAAATTGTACTGGTTGAACCACAATTATTATTTGACTAATATTCTTTGTTCATAATCATCCACAATATTAGTTTTTAAAAAACAACCAAAATTCTTTTTATCGATTCTAACAATAAATCTGAAACTTATGACATATATTATAAATTTCTTAATAGAATTTTTAACAACTATATATTCATTTTCATTATTATGATAATTTAATTCTGAACCATGGAAAGATATTGATGCATATCTATAAAGATATTTATCTTTGTTATCCATTTTTGCTTTCAAAATTGATACTTCATATTTTTGTGAAATATTTATTTCAATTATCATTTTGTCATTTACTCATTAATGATATAAAATTGATAAATTTTTATTTATATATCTTTCCTTGTAAGTATTATAAGTTAAAGAATCTTGAAATAAAAATATTATGATACATGGATATGATTGGTGGAGATAGATATTTTATGTCGAGAAGATAATAAAAAGGAGGAGTTTAATGGTTTTAGGAAGAGAAATGTTCGTGAGATATTTTATTTAAGTAAAAATGTTTGACATAAAATTAAATTAATATTTTTTAAAATTAATATCATATGCATGTAAATAATAATAGGATTTCTTATTATTAGAAAAAAAGATTTCTTATTATTAGAAAAAAAAGGATTTCTTTAGAATTTATTCTACAATAATGACATGTCAGTTACGTACGACTGGACGCGGTCGAAGGGTAGGTTTATCAGACGCACGCCCCTGGTAATAACCAAGGTTTATCGGGTTTATAGTACTGAAAGGGAAAAAAAAAGAAAAAAGTAAAAAAAGAGAGAACTCTCGGTGTTTGGTATTCAGTCCATGTATCTTCTTCACCTAACCCTCCTTTAGGCAATCTGTCATTCATATTCTTCCCCACAATCGTGACTTCTTAAGATCTGTAAGACAAAGTGTTAGCTTTGTTGCCCAATTTTAAGTTTTAGGAGAGACTTCAAACAAATCATCTTCCATATTTGCTCACCTAACCCTATTACCAATCTCTTGATTCAGCTCTCTATCACTAAACCACAGTAGAACAGAACGTAAAGGAACTTGGATAAGCGATTCATGGATTTCATCAAGTCGTTAGATTCCCAGATTCTTGTTGGTGGAGCAGTAGCTGTTTTTGCTGTTGTTGCTGGTGCTGTTTATCTCTTGTATTGTAAAAAGCCCAAAGGTTGTATCTTTACTTCCTTAGTTCTCTTTGATCTGCTTTTTGGGGAATTTATTGATGTTTAAGTTTGTGCATGTTAGTAAATGGGTCATTATAAAACATCTAAATTTTTTTACTTTCTTTGTTTAGTTTATCAATCGTGTTAATAGATGTTGTTTTATCTTTGACTATCTGTCTGTTCATATGCGATCTGGGTTCAATGAATAATGTTATGACTCGTTATTGCTTTTGCATTTATTCTTTAGATTTTATTGTGGTTGAGTTTAATTCTTGATTTAGAAATGGCTCGAATTGTTCAAATTTGGTGGCGGATAATTTTATTTATGCTGCTGTACAAGTTTATCTTTAATGTATGATATTATGCATTTTCTGCTAATTTTGGTCTGTCTGTATCTGCTTCTGAGACCCCGTAAAGTGCTTCTGACAGAAAAAATCTTCAGGACTAAACAATTTTTTTTATCAAGGCTCAGAAAGCACATATACGTGCTTGTTAACAATGGCATAAATATGTGCTTCTTAAACCGCTTTTGTCTGAAGCTGCTTGCGTTTGATACTGCTTTTAATAGAAGTACAAGCAAATACACCCTTTGTTTGGTTCTTGATGAGAAGGTAGAAAAGATCTGATAATGAAGCTTACTTTGCTTGTGTTTGTTAAAAGTAATGGAATTAAAGCAGGGATGATAACGTTTTGATAGCTTTGGTTTTGATCTTACATTTCCAAATTTATCTTTTGATGCTGATCTTTGAAGTTTATAGGGCAAGAATGGCATCCTTAAAGATGGCCTCATTCTGAATCCAACCTAGTTCATGACATCTTAAGTGATCATTTGACCTACTGATGAACCCATTATTCCGAGTGGTACTTTATTGAAGTTATGATTTTCTTTCTGTTTCCTTTTCCTTTCCAAATTGGAATACAATGATTACGTATTATTTTCCCTCTCTTTTATTGATCTCCTTTTTCTCTAATTCATATTTCTTCAATTTCTAAACTCTAATTTTCCCCCCTTTTCTTTAATTTTTCTATATTGTTCTTCTCCTTGTTCTACATCACTTGATCTCTGAGAGTTCCTGAGGTGATTTTTGTCCAGCTTGAATTCATTTATGATTTATAGTATAATACAAATGTGATGTTTCCTATCTTGGATATCTGAATGTTTGGCCCTTTTGGCTTCTTTGCCTTCCTACCTTGCCTTTTCAAAGCTTTATCAAGTTGTCTAGACTTATTTCTTATAGCAATTCATTGTTGAAGCTGTTATTCTCTTTTCCTTGATTGGAAGTTTCTAGTGTTAGCTGTGTTTTTTTTATTGTTTCTTCTAATGGCATTTATTCATTGGCAAATTAAGAATTTTACTTTTTTCTTTCTTTTGCCTCTCTTTCCCATTTTTTTATGTTGTTTAACTGCAAATATTTTTTCATTTTTTAAAATGTACACAAATCTGTAATTTCTACAACACTCTCACATCATGGTGTGCTCTTGTAGGCTGCTTGGATCCTGAGAATTTCAAAGAGTTTAAACTTGTTAAACGGACCCAATTGAGCCATAATGTGGCTAAGTTTATGTTTGAACTTTCTTCACCTGCTTCAGTTTTGGGCCTTCCAATCGGACAGCATATAAGTTGCAGGTTCAATTTATAAGTTTTTCCTTGACTCTTTTCTGCTTTATGATCTTCCTTTTATATATCACAGATTCTTAAAATAGTCCTGAACTGATCCTCCTATTTGATGGGAGTAAAGATTTATTTTCTTTATATATTCCTCATTGTTATACGATACTTTTTTTCAATAGGGGCAAGGATAGCCTAGGTGAAGAGGTTATCAAACCATATACACCAACTACTTTGGATTCTGATGTTGGGCGTTTTGAACTAGTTATAAAGGTATATATTTAACATTTTCTTGTATGTTGACACATGCATTTAAACACCTTGTGCTTCTGTGTGCTCATGTTAACGTGGTAAATATGTGCTGCATTTTTCTTATGTAGATGTATCCTCAAGGAAGAATGTCCCATCATTTTCGTGAGATGCGTGTTGGAGATTATCTTGCAGTAAAGGGACCCAAAGTATGTGCTATTTAAGTTTGATATTTAGAAACTCCTTTACCGTGTTCATCTCTCTCACCCTCTTTCCCCATCGATATTTCAATTCTTATCAATGTAAAATTTATATGGGAATCAGCTATAGCCAACACAATTTTATCATATTTGAGGCTCTGTTGATGTAATGTTGAAAGTAATCAGCACTTGCAGTCCAAAATTTTCCAATTGTGTTGACCATCAATATTTTATAGAATGATAAAAGTTCTTATTGTTTTTAAATGCATATACTAGACTAAATAGTGATTACCCATCAAAATTTTCAAATTATTTGCGTATCTGCACGGCTTTTGGGGTTAGTTATGTATAAGTGTCTATATTAGTGATTATTCCCCATACTTGTAGTCCTTGGAGAAATATTTTTTCGTCAATTCAGTTTGTAAATCAATATTTTTAGTTAATTAATCCCTTAATTAAATGTTGATGGTGATTCAACTACATTCAGTGACTAAATTGACTGACTAACATATTCTTTTACAAACTAAATTTATGGTTTTAAATTGCTATTTTGAGGTTTGTAATGAGGCTCTCCTTAGTAAGCCTCATCTATCCAACCGAGTTAAGGCTTAGCTTGAAATGATTTATTTGAGACTTAAGTCCTTTTCGTTTGAGGTTTACGCAATTAGGTAGTGCGCAATGAGGTTATATGCCTCAAACTTTATTTATGAGATTGTCTTCATATGAGTGTGTTGAAATTCCCTGGTGACCCAATAACTCATCCATATTAAGCTAAAAACTGGTTTTAAAGGGCAAAACAACCGGTGCAAAATTATATGTTGAGTGTTAAGTATACCAATTTTATCCATCATGTGCTTCTGTCATATTCTTTAGGTTCTTTGAGTGTTAGACCTTATTCATATTCTGTGTGAGAAGTAGGTACTTCTCCTTTACTAATATTCTAAAATCACATTTTAACTTGTTTTCATGATCTTTTCAATGTTAAATTATGAATAAGTTATGATAATTTTTATTTTTATGAATGTTATCTTATTTGTGTTTTATAATCCGTTCTAAGTAAAAATTAAGCTAAGTTTATAACTTGCATCTTGTAGAAAATTGTCCCAAACTCTTTATAATGAGGCTTACGCCTCGCTTCATGCAAGAAAAATGCTTCAAGGCATAAAAACGCCGTTTAAAACCTTGACTAAATTGACTACAAAGTGAAGGCATGGGGAATAAATGGGATGTTTTTCCTTTTATTTAGTGTTTGTTATACATATCAAATTTTTAGAACAAGTTAACTAAATTGGCTCTGGTAGTTTTCAAGAGTTGAATAAATGGTAACACAACAACCTGTTTTAATGTTTTGATTGGAAATATGATTGAATACCTTGTTCTTTTTTCTCCTATACTTGTTAATTGACGAAGCAATACAATACAATGCTCCTTTTGGAAATAGTATATCTTGTTATAGAAATAAGTTATTATATTTAAAGGGACAATGCCACAAACCATGTTGCATAACTTGTAGCTCTTGACAGTTAAGTTGTGAACTGGAATCAAAGCTAGCTTCTGTAAATTGATTTATAGAATAAGCTTGGAAGCATTGTTCATTTTGATTAGTTAAAATTAGCAACTATTACAGAGGCACAAAAATTTGACAATGTTCTTTTACCAAATCATTCTAATTTTTTGTTCTCACCTAAGATAGTATGTCCTCTTTTATCTGTCTTTGGTTATCTCTTTACTTTGATACTTGATCATATTAGAAGTATTTTTCTCTAGATTTCAAGACAAGGGTACTTCTTTACCACTGAATAGAACCATCCAGTGGTGAGGGTGATTCCTAAAACATGTTTATCAAATCTCTGTTACCAGAACAGGCCCATTGAAATTATTTTCTGAAGAAATAATCAGTGAACTTTACCATATAGTTAGAGCTCATTTCTGTAATTGTCTTACAGGGCCGTTTCAAGTACAGTCCTGGCCAAGTTAGAGCATTCGGAATGCTAGCCGGTGGGTCCGGCATTACTCCAATGTTCCAGGTGTGTGTGTGTATGTTTTTGGGTACATTTTAATGTGATTGTTCGAAATCGGAATCTTTGCTTGCTCAATTGTGTCTGATATTATTATCTTGTTTCTGCATTAGGTTGCTAGAGCCATCTTAGAAAATCCAAAGGACAAAACAAAGGTGCATCTTATTTATGCCAATGTAACATATGACGACATTCTTTTAAAGGTAATATGCTCTACACTATATATGTTCCTCAACATGGAGCTTTCTTTCAAGAAATAGTTGATTGCTCGTTTTATTAAGCATATATATTTTGAGGGAGTCCAGATTGGATCATGCTTGTTAGTGAATGGACAATGTGATTGTTATTTGACATTTTGATGTTTTCTTTTTCATTACTCGGTACCTAGTTATGTTTAATATCTCATGTAACTTCTGAGTTTTGGAAACATATTTGGGGCATCTCTTAATTGTTTGTTTCAATATACGAATCAGTCCAACATAAAACATTAAAGCAAGGGCAAATAAGCTGATATTTGAGAGGAGATGATCAATAAAATCTCTTTGGCATTGAAGAGGTATTAGGGATATTTTTAAGTGGATGATTTGATCTACTTATCCTTGGATTTATTGATGAGGTATTAGGGGTCTTGTTACCAAACTCCAAGCATAGAGAGCGTTTGTTAATTTTACTTCCATATGTATTAGTGTGTAAGAGGGCTGATCTCCTTATTTTGGAGATGTTCTTAAAAACTAAACATTAGTGGGGTAGGCTTTAGCTTCCTGCTCCCCCTTTTCCCTTCCCATTTCTCTCCAATTAAAGGGGGAAAATAGAGGAGAAAGAAGTAATACAGACACATGATCATTTCCACCATTTTTTATCGGAACTTGCATGCCATGCTACATGGGCTTAACGGAATGTTTTTGAGTGTCCAATACCCATACCTACCCTCATGTCATATCCATTGGACACAGTACTAGGGCTTCAATGCTACGTTTAGTGGCATCATAAAAGCTACTTTGTTTATTTTCCCATCCAGCTTTATTTGTTGCATGTGTCCAAAGCATCTAATATTAATATGGCAACTTTTATGAATGATACCTTGAACCTGTGCACACAGCCGGCACATTTTCTGGAATGTTTTGTCTGGTCTTGTGAATCATTTTATCTATATTTTACTTTTTTATGTATCTTGATTAGGCTGCTATATTAATTTTTTGATTGCTAACAAGGCAATGAAAGGTATGGAAACTGCTTTTATGTGACTGGACCAAACATAAATCGGGAAGCAGGAAGTACTGTTTCGTATGTATGAATTTAAAGCCAATGCAATCGAATAAAACTAATTCTATTGGTGAATTTGTAGGAAGAGTTGGATGCTTTAGCGACGAACTACCCTGATCAGTTTAAAATCTACTACGTTTTGAATCAGGTTCGGTTATGGTTCCTGTCATCACCTTTTCTTTTCCACCTCATGGTCAAGCATGTTATAATTGTCACATCCCATAAGTGAATAACTAGTCTTTTAACTTTCTTTTTTGGTAGCAAGTGATCACTTAATTATTTCTGTTGTTGGCTGACCTTCAAAAGTTATGAATTATTGCTATTTTTTTTCCTTTTGTTCTATTATTTTCTCATGTCTTCGGTATTAAGTATCAACAACATATTGGAACTCTGGATTAGGGTAAACTGTTGCTTGAGCAGTCTGACGTGTAAGATTGGGTTTTTAGTTTTATGTAGATTGTTTATTACAGGAGACGTGGTTGCAAATTAGCAATCATGCGTCCTAACTGTTGAATACCATTGTTCATTAAACCTTAAAAGAATTACAATATATTGCAATTTTGCATATAGTGGGCTATAAGATAGGTGAAAAGCAGTTATGTAGTGTGAAGGCTAAGGGTCTCTTTGTTTCTGCTTGTGGAACCTTGCAAAAACGCTTCAGGACCAAACACAAACAATTTTTCAGAAATGCTTTTAGGGCTCAAAAAGTACATTTTGTGCTTGCTTATAGAATTATCCCAAAACTGCCTTTTTATGAAACCGCTTTGTTTTGAAACTATTTTTAACAGAAACACAAGCAAACATACTCTAAATTTGTCTTGCTTTTGCAACTTTCTTTGCATGTTGGCATGAAATGCTCTAGTATTAATAAATGTGATATCTGGAAAGCACTGTCTCTTTTTCTTCCTGATGGACTGCCAGTTTTTTTTAATATTATTTTATCAGCCTCCTGAAGTATGGGATGGAGGAGTTGGTTTCGTATCAAAGGAAATGATTCAAACTCACTGCCCCGCCCCTGCAACTGATATTCAGGTAACTATTTAGTTTGTCATAATAAACAACCCTTGTTGCTTCAATTTATATTCAGAGAGGGATACTTTTGTGTGATAATGAAATATCTTGGCTTCGATCCTTTAACTTGCAGGTTCTAAGGTGCGGTCCGCCACCGATGAACAAAGCCATGGCTGCTCACCTTGAAGCTATTGCTTATACACCTGAGATGCTGTTCCAGTTCTGATCCTTCCATGTATTTCGTGGAGAGCATCAACGAAGTTCCCGTTTTTCCTTGATGGGTTAGAAACATAAAAATCCCTTTTGTTTATTTCATCATTTTAACATGAACGACCCAAGAATCGAATGACAATTGTAAAATTTCTTTCTATTGCCTTCAAATGGTATTATTCTATGAGTAGTTTTTTACATATTATGATTACCTGTACGATGATTTCTAAGATTTGGTTATTGGGAATCAATCATAAAATAATTAGAATATTTATGGGAAGTTAGGTATTGTTGGGAATAAATTAGGATTTTAAAAGTTAAAAAACATTTATATGATAATGATATATTTGAATTTTAAATTCGATTTCGAATTATGCTTTTAGATTTATTTTGTTATCATAATAATAAGTCTTATTGGTTGTACTTTAGTACGTCCTATGTGACAAGCAGATAGTTGTCACAATTAGTAAAAAACTTTTAGATTAAGCCTAATAAGCGTTAATTTATTAGATAAATTTGATTACAAGATAATCTCAATAAAGAGATAAAGGGTTCATAATTATTATCTAATTGTCCAAAAGATATAATTATGGTGAGGGATACATAATGCTACATCAAGTTTATTTATATTGGTAAGGGATATGTATAAGGTTACTTTTTTCCGTATGTATTCACAATTTTATAATTCACATATAAGTTATAAGTCATAAGTAAATACTATAATCAAATACTATCTTTCTTCTTATTCATAAAGTTTGTATTTTTGTTAGGTTCACCATCTCATTGCTAACTTAATCATCGAAGGATCAAAGACTATTCTTACAATAGTTTGAGGTCTTAATGGTTTGTTTTATCTTGCAGATCTATAGAGGATAGTCATATATAGTGATGGCAAAAATTGGCATCAACATATGGTGCTATTTGTGGAAAAGAAGAGTTTTACTAGACTAAAAATCTCAAATTGTAGGACTTTTATAAATGTTTCCCAATTCTTTATATGCAAATAATACATATAGGTCTTTGAAAAGAGATCAAGGAGTAATAAAGTTTTCTAAGGGAATGCCTCACATTTAGTTGGTCTATTTTACCAACTTGACTTTCTAAACTTTTAAGAGAATGTTATGGACCAATCAACTAACTCAATCGTTAAAGGTTTACCTTTCCAATTAATAGGTTATCCATCCATCGGTCTTTTTGAATCCATTACGACATGCCAAGAATGTAAATCTTGATCCTACACCTATTAGCCCGCAACGAGCCCAACGTCTTTGGGGAGGAAAGCTTGGGTTAAAGCTCTTTTGGACTTGATAGAAAAACACATTCCAAATCATCCTGGATTTGTCTTCAATAGTCATAAGCTCTTAGACTAGCCTCTGCCTCACTTCAATGCCTAGAGTGCACATGATTAGACCCGTAGCCATCCAGGGTTTGGCCAGTGAAGTGATCGATTATAGTAGGACCAGAGTCTTAAGGTCGGTTATATTAGGTCTGCTTGAATTATCCAAAGCCATTTAGCCACGGACGTTAAGACATAGTCCCTCTGACCATCCATCTCGGACCTATTGGGGTAAGGTTGAGAGGCTTCTATCCATCGCGATCTATGTGACCATCTCAAAGCACGTAAGGATATTTTGTCCAAGTTAGCCATGTTGACCAAGTAACCTCAACGATTAACGATTGCCTCAAAAATCATCCAGAAAAAATAATGATTATCCTTCGTCTAACCATTGAGTGGTTAGCTAAACAACTACAAGAAGTTCAATAAATTGAGACACATAGACCTAACGGTCTCTACTAAGTCCTCTTCACCCTAAACATAATGATGGGGTTGGGTACCGACTTATACCTTAGCTTTTAGAAAAAGTACACAAAATTATTATATTTTGAGGGGTACGCCAAAAGTCATATTCTTTTCAAATATGTACAATTTAGTCCAAAATGATCATAAGATGATAAGGTTGAATAAGTTTGACCAATGTGATCAATTAATGAAAGGTGTATTCGTGTCATTTTCTATTTTGGTGCTTTCTCTACTTATTTTCCCGCCAAATACAATTATGTGTATTATTTCACTCGTTACTCCCTCTTCATATTTTTTCACATTTTCTCTCTCTTTAGAAGAATGAAACTTGGAAGTTAGCTCGACTTCCTAAAGGTAAGAAAGTAATTGGATGCAAATTGATATTTGCAAAGAGAGAGATTTCCTAAGAAGAATGAGGTGCGTTCTAAGACAAGATTGGTTACAAAGCAGTTGTGAAGCATGCTATTTGGAATTAGTTCAACTTAATATTAAAATGACATTTTTACTTGGTAATTTGGAAGAATAAATCTATATGACTTGGCCTGTTGGATATAAAGTTGGGCAAAAATGGGTTGCAAGTTAAACAAATTACTATATGGTTTGAAACAATCGTCCAGATAGTGGTACAAGAAATTCGATCAGTTTATGGTAGGGTACAAGTACACAATAAGTAAATTTGATCATTCTACATATTTTCACAACTTAGATGATGGATCGTTCATTTATTTGCTTTTATATATTGATGACATATTGATAGTTTTTACAAATAAAGTTGAGATTAGATTGTTGAAATTATAGTTGAATCAAGAATTTGAAATGAAAGATATTGTTGATGATAGTAAGATTTTAGGTATAGAGATTCATAAGGACTTAAGAAGAGGCCAAATTTGTTTATTAAAAACAATATTTGAAGAAGGTACAACACTATTTTGGCTTGAATGAACAATTAAACCTTGTTAGTACACTCTTATTTCAAGCTTGTGCTTGTTTGTCTCTTACCACAGATGCGAAACAAAATTATATGTTGCAAGTTCCATATTTGAATGCAATTGGTAGTTTGATGCATGTTATAGTGTATACAAGATTTGATATTTCACAAGTTATTAATATTGTGAGCAGATATATATACAATCATGGAAAAAAGACATTTGCAAGTTGTGACATGGATTATTCTTTACATTATGGGCACCACAGATAATGGTTTGGTGTTTGAGCAGGATAAAAAGTTGGTGGTTGGTTATATCGATACTGACTACACAGGCGATTTGGATAAGTTTCAATCAATTATTGGTTATGTGTTTACTTTTGATGGAAGACCTATAAGTTTGAAGTTTACATTACAATCCATAGTGACTCTGTCAACAACAGAGGCAAAGTAAGGTTATTAAAGAAGTTATATGTTTACAAGGTTTGATTACATCTAAATGTTTAATGTGATAGATAGTCAAAATGTTATTCATTTAGTAAAGAATTAAGTCTATCATGTAAGGGAAAAAAACATAGATGTTCTCTTCCACTTTGTACGAGAAGTTATCAACGATGGGAAGACACGTCTATCAAAGATTGGGACAATTGATAACCCTACATATATGTTGATCAAGGTAGTGACATTAATCAAGTTGAAACATTTTTTGAACTTGATAAACATTCTGCAACTTTGATCACCTATAGGTGTATTGTAAAGATTGGAAGAATCATCACTTGGATGTTATTGGTACAATTTGACTAAGGCAAAGATTGTTGAAAATATGTGGTTATAATTAAGCCAACATTGTTAACCAAATTAAAAGCCATGAAAGTAAAGAGTTGGTGGTTGTCTTCATGCCATGGAATTCAGAAGTTGATGCAACTAGTTGCAAAATTATAAAACCAACCCTTGACAATTTGCATACAAACTTCCCTATAAATAGACAAGTTGATGCATCATCACAACAACTGAGTTTAATAGCTGCAATTGTGTGTGAGAGAAAGAGCAAAATTATGGAAGCTCATTTTTAGTAGCTTCATAATGTTAGAGATAACATATTTGATAGTTGCTTTTTTTTATTTGGTAGAGAGAAATCTCTAAGTTTAGTGTATTGGGATAAAATTAGGGTATTTGAGAGTTTGTATCTACTTTGTAAACATAATTTGAAATAGAAAATTATTCTCCCATCCTTGCACGTGGATTAGGCCTTAAGTTGAACTTCCCAAGAAAGGTTGGAGGGATATATTGGTACCACTTAAATTTTAATCTCCTTAGATAGAATTTTCTTAAATAATAAGTATCCAATTGATAATAAATTGACTATAGTAACTAAGAGTTAGAGTTAGAGAAAAATAAATAACAAAGTGGACACAATATTACGTGATTCAACTTAAAGTAGTCTACGGGCAATGATAGGAGAATAATTTATCGTTTCAAATGGTGTTTATAAAGTAGGTACAAATTATTAAATATCCCAATACCCCAGTACATCTAATTTGGAGATTTCTCTTGAAAAAAATAAGAAAAGACAACTACCAAATATGTTATCTCTAACACTTTGAAGCTACCAAAAATGAGCTTTCATAATTTCTCTTTCTCTTTTTCACACAATTACAACTATTGAGCTTGGCTATTGTGATGCTTTTATCGCTTAGTTTCTTTCTCTATTTATAGGGAAGTTTGTGTGTAAAGTGTTAGGGGTTGGTTTCACAATTTCTCAATTAGTTGCATCATTTTTTGAATTTCACGTCATGAAGACAACCACCAACTATTGACTTCTATGGCTTTTAATTTGGTTAGCAATGTTGGTTTAATTAGAACCACACATTTTAACAATCTTCATCTTATATCAAATTGTGTCAATAACTTCAAGTGATGATTATCCCAATTTTTGCAATATATCCGTAGATGTTGATTGTAAAATCATCACATGCTCAATCTTGTTGGATGTTTATCAAGCTTAAACAATATTTGAACTTCATTGATGTCACTAAATTGGTGAACATATATGTGGGGTTATCAATTGTCCCAATCTTTGGTAGAAATATCTTTTTTATTTTTGATGACTTTTCGCACAAATTGGAAGCGACCATTCATATGTTTTGTTCTTGCATGATAAACCTGATTCTTTGTTAAATGAATATTATTTTGACTATCACAATAAACATTTAGATGTTCCTTTGCAACCCAAGTTCTTCAATCAACCATTGTAATCATATAGCTTCTTTAACAACTTCAACAACTACCATATACTTTACTTCTACAGTTGATAGAGCCATTGTGGGTTGTAATGTAGACTTTCAACTTGCAAATCTTCTATCAAAAGTATACACATAACCATCTAAATCATTGGAGGAGTCAAAATCAACATAATTGATCACCAACTTTTCATCATGCTCAAACACCAAACCATCATCTATAGTGCCCCAGAATGTACCAAAGAATCCATTTCACAATTATCAATGTTATTTTCTAAGATTGTGCATATATTTGCTCACAATACTAACAACCTGTGGAAAATTAGGTCTTGTATATACCATAGCATATATCAAGCTGTCAATTGCATTCGAATAAGAAACTTACAACATATACTTTTGTTCCTCATATGTGGTAGGAAACAAAGAAGCACTATGGTTTAAATGAAAGGCAAATGGTGTATTAACAGGTTTTGACTGTTCATTCAAGCCAAAACTATATAGTAACTTCTTCAAATATTGTTTTTGAGATAAAAAAGTTCTGCCTCTTCACCCGTCTCTATGAATCTCTATACCCAAATCTTGTTAGCATCAACAATATCTTTCATTTGAAATTCTTTATTCAACTATAACTTAAATAATCTAATCTTAACTTTATTTGTAGAAGTTATTAACATGTCATCAACATATAAAAGTAAATAAATGAACGATCCACCATCTAGCTTGCAAAAGTATTCACAATGATCAAATTTACTATCGTATTTATGCTCCACCATGAACTGACCGAATTGCTTGTACCATCATCTGGGCAATTGCTTCAAACCGTATAGCTATTTGTTTATCTTGCAAACCCAATTTTCTTTTTCAATAATTTTGAATCCATTGGGTCGAGTTATATAGATTTCTTCTTCTAAATTATTGTGTAAAAATACGATTTTAGTATCAAGTTGAACTAGCTCAAAATCATATTGTGCTACCAAGGCCAACAAAATCTGAATAGTAATTTTCTTTGTAAATATCAATTTGCATCCAATTGCTTTCTTGTCTTTAAGAAGTCGAGCTAACTTTCAAGTTTTATTTTTCTGAAGAGATTGCATTTCTTCCTCCATTGTAAGTTTCATTCAAAAGGTTAAACTTTTAATTAAAAGACCTCGATAAACTAAACTATTTCTTATGCATTCAAGTGAAGATAACTGAGGATAGCTTGCAACTTTCACAACATGAATGTGTTTGTGATCTACTAAAAGGAGTTGGGTTGGAAACAACTACACCATTGAAGACTCCTATGTCTTCTATTTCAATTCTATCTAAGCATTGAGTGACACCCTTATTTGATCTTAGTTTGGATAGAAGTCTCACAGGTGCTTTACAGTATTATGTGATGATTAGACTTGAGATTGCATATTCTATAAAGAGATTATGCCTATTCCTAGATTGAGCTACTGATGAACATACAAAGGTAGCTAAGTGAGATCTGAGGTACCTTAAGGGTACCACTACTCATGGTGTGACTTTATAGAAATTTGATGTGTTTGGCTTATTAGGTTTCTTAGACTCAGACTAGGAATGTTGCCTAGATGATAGGCATTGTACAGCTGAATATGGTATTTACTTTGGGGAAATTTTGGTGTCATTGAGTGTAGGTAACTAGAAAACGGTAGCAAGATCATCAACTGAGGTAGAGTATAAGATATTGTCTTTTGCATCTATGTAGGTATTGTGGTTCAATCTTTGTTGTCTGAGTTGAAGATTCAAATGACCTATATATCTATGTCGTTTTATGATAATATCAGCACCAATCACTTTGCCTCAAATCCTATTATGCATGTACAAATGAAGCATGTCGAATTGGATTTTCCTTCGAGAGCATATTATAACAGCTACACTGAATGTGAGCTATATCCTCTCAGATCAACTAGTAGACATCCTCACAAAGCCATAAGTTCTTTAAAGACGAAATAAATGGTGATTTCACCGCTATACATTTAACGGGGCTATTGGAGTATAGAGTAAATAGATATTTATGTATATGTGTTGTTAGTATTAGTTTATAGTTGACGTGGAAGTTTGTTTCTTGTTATATTTGTTCCAATTCTCACATACTATGTATAGTATACAATTACTCTTGCTAATATTATCAGTGAATAATTTTATTTTGTACACATCACTTGTATAAAAACAAATGATAGAATTATCTTAGAATATGATAAAGTGATTCATTTTTCCAGATAAATCTATCATATAAAACCATATAAGTGGTTATAAGTAAAATTGGTGCAAATTGCTATTAGGTGTAGAGATTTTTTTACAGACAAGGAAAATAAATATTTATCACTCATTTATTTTTCCTTTTATGGAGTACAATTGAATTTATATGTATAAAGAAATGTGGGATTAATTACGTATTACCATAAAATAAGGGAGTAATGTGTGCCTTTGTAGTGACATAAAAGACTTTTCAAACATTTTTCACCCTAGACAACAACCTCTTTTAGAACTTCTGAAAGGCAAAAGCGTTAGAAATTGAGGTGATACTTTAATAAAATAAAATTGTGAAATTATTTGATAAAATATAAAAGAAATTGAGTTAAAAAAAACTCATGCACTTATCTTATATTTTATTTATATTTCATTAGCATGTGCACTAACATTTAATGTATAATTTCTCCTTGTCCTATTGCCCGTAGATTCCCATGTAGATTCCCATCAATATGAGATACAAGTTTTTAGATATATCTCATAGTTCATAACCTTCTAACTTAAAAGGGTACATGGTTTCTCTTAAAATAAGGAATGGATAGGAGGTTGTAATCTAAGATTTTCTTTCTTTCACTACCAATTTAATATCATGTTATTGTTGAGTCCCACATCGACCAGGGATGCCATCCTAGTACTGGTTATTAGTCTGGTGTAACCTCTTTCCTGTTAAGCGCGTTTTGAGGGAAAACTTTGGTTGTCCAGCTTTCAACTTGGTATCAAAGCAGGTCCCTGGGGTCAACTGATGAGTCCCCTCTCGCTCCTCGTTCCGTTCACCAGTCATGCGGTGTCCCCGTCCGATGTGAGGGGGAGTGTTAAGTGCCATATCGACCAGGGATGCCAGCCTAGTACTGGTTATTAGTTTGGTGCAACCCCTTTCCTGATAAGCACGTTTTGAGGGAAAGCTTTGGTTACCCATCTTTCAAATGTGGGACTCAACACTCCCCCTCACATCGGACGGGGACACCGCAAGACCGAGTATTCACACCAGACGGGGACACCGCATGACCGAAGAACGGAGTGGGGAGCGAGAAGTGACTCATCAGTTGACCCTAGGGACCTGCTTTGATACCAAGTTGAAAGCTAGGTAACCAAATCTTTCCCTCAAAATGCGCTTATCAGGAAAGCGGCTACACCAGACTGATAACCAACACTAGGCTGGCATACCTGGTCGATATGGGACTCAACAGTTATTACTTTGGTATTCATTATTATCATATGTTATTAAAGGGTGTCATTTTATGTTTGAATTATTCTATAGATTACTACTAAAGTTGAAGGGAGTTAAGAGAATTGGTTTTTAAATTTTATAGCTAGAGTAATTTTCTAATGCACTCAACAATGGACAAAAGTTAAGTATAAGTCGAGTAAAGGTTATGTTTCTCCATTTTCTACCCTTGCTAGATCGACAAGTTTTTTGATAAGTCTAGTGCTATGCTTTTTCGTCTCTCTACCTAGACTGGAAAGTGATAATTGTTTGGCACGAATTATGTTTTAAAAAAGATTCTGGAACCTGATTCCTAAAGACTAATCAAAATATAACTTGTAGAATAAAATTTGCATGTTGAGCAAATCTTGATGCAGATCAAGATTGTTATCGAATATGTGATAGGTGTGACATTGATATCATTTTATTGAAGTTATAAAAAGAGGATCTTTTGATCTATCTATTATATAATTTGGTATAAAGTTATGAATTTTGAAATGAGTTGTTACTAATTAGAAAAAATTAATTAATTTATCAAAAATAAAACTATTTAAGCCAAGCATTCTCATTTTAAAGGTTGAGTAAGCTTCTAGCCAACTAATAAGTGCTCAAAAGCATTCAATATATCGTGATTTTATGTATGATTTATATTTAAAAAATTTGTATTTACTTAAATTTATTATGATTTTATACAAATTTATTTTTTCAAAATTAAGGATATATTTTGTTATTTTTCAAATATTTTAGATTAAAAAGATGAAATTGATCGATACTTGAAAAAAAATACAACTCATGCAATCAATTACAATGCTCCAAACCAATAAAAAATGGTATAAGAAAATAAGGGAATAGAGTTACGAAGAATAATGTATTGTAGTGTGAAATTATTGTGTATCACGACGTGATGCTTTTGGATTCAGTACAATTGTCCCTAATCCTTCGTGCGTCACCGTGTGAAAAATATACATGTGATGACACGAGACGTTGGAACATTGTAAAGTGCGTATGTCATTTATATGTGTGACTTGGTTAGATTAGTATATGTCGCAATGCCAACCTATCTAAGCATATTTTTTGAATTTATAAATAGAACCTCCTATTTC
Source organism: Hippophae tibetana (assembly GCA_037013495.1). Taxonomy (NCBI): domain Eukaryota; kingdom Viridiplantae; phylum Streptophyta; class Magnoliopsida; order Rosales; family Elaeagnaceae; genus Hippophae; species Hippophae tibetana. The sequence goes on from CM072810.1 coordinate 105,667,678, forward strand.
ATTATATCAATCATTCCTTGACTCTCATCATTCTCATTTCTTTAGTCTTTTTAAGTTTTTTAGCTTTTTTTTTTTAGTTTGAAGTTTTTCTCTCAATTAAGAGTTGAGCAAATTTTAGTTTATATAATAATTGTAGATCCAATTTAATACAAATTCGACATTTTTTTTGAAGATTTTCAAAAATAATTCAAGAAGACTCTATTAAGATATATTTATTATGTATTATTTTATGTTATTCTTTATGTGTTATTTTTATATACTATGTTTAATTTTCTGATAAATTATTAAATTGAGCATGTTTAGTTGAAATTATAATGAAATATTAGTAACGTTGTTACGCTTGTAAAATATTAATTACAAAATTAAGTATTATTTTCTATTCTAGAATTCTATAAAGTTTATTTCAGAAAATATAGTGATGTCAGAATTTTCGTTATAAACCTAACATGTGAAAGTTAGATTTAAGATTTAATTATCTGAATTTGATTTCGAGTACTACTCTTCTATCAGTGATTTGGTTCACATGTATAGTTTGAGTATGAACTCTATTTTAAAAGTTTTATAAAATCTATTATTAAAAATATATTGACAACATATCTTTAGTAGCATTTTTAAAATTTGAAAAATCATTTATTAGATAGTTAAATTATTGAACCTAATTTTGACATATTTGAATGAAACTTGAGAATCATCATGTCTCACTTATGAAAGACAATTAAATGATTAATTAATAACTTAGAGAACAAATAGAATTTAATAATAAAATCAATTAAGATGCTTATTTAAGGATTTTAATTGATTTATTATTGATAACGAGAATGATCCTCATCCTAGTATACTTTCATACAAAAAAGAGAAAATCAATAATTTTAACTCAAATATTTAATAATCTATTTAATATAGAGCAAATATAACTAATTAACTAATACATCTTATAAATTCTACACAGATAAATGTCTAAATGCTTGAATAGTTATTGAATTTATCTTTATTGTAATTAGATCAAGATTTTAATGTTTAAGTTTTCTTTTTTGGTTTTCAAGAATTTAATGAAGAATTTAAAAATTCAATTTTGAAAGGATATTTATTATTTTCTATAAGTGACTTGTATATTTTCGAATATTTTATAAATTTTACAAATGTAATAATTTTTACATATCACCTATCACTTTTAGAGGTTTGGTAGTTGCTTACCTCTGAATGTTCGAGTAGTTTTAAATACTATTAAAATTTAAGTTTGTTTATCATTGAAAGTAGGATGTATTTAAAAGTTATGACTTTTTATTAAATTTGATGGACATTTTTTTGTTAAAACAATACATAGAAATATATTCACTTGTTCTTTTCTCATCCCAAAGATCCTAAGATTCTCTAATATTCTCTCTATTGCTGTTTTAACAATTATCAATATAATTAATTCATAAAATTCCATGAAATGAAATCTACTAAGTTTATCTATGCTCTTGTTTTTCAAGAATTAAAATTTCAAGTTCTCCTTCAAGTACAGTACCACCTGTTGCTGCAAGTAAAAAAAAAAGGGGTGAGACTTCCTCGTAATGGGTAATATTTTTACAAAGAATCCATCATAATATAAGTGAAACTTGAAAGTAACGTCATCGGGTAGCAGTCTGTTCGTTTAATATAAGAATTGTAGATGGTATTTTCTAAATAAATAAATAGAAAACATAAGATATATATTTGGTAAAAGTGATTTTAAATAATGTTTAAATGTTGTTTATCATCCAATATAAACTAACTAGTCTCTCTCTATATATATTTGAATTTATTAACAAAAACAAACATTAAACTGTTATTTTTTAAATACAATTCAAGATTTTAAATAATTTTCAAATCATACTATTCCGTTTAAGTCATAGACAACTTAAAGTTCATTTTCAATTGTATAAATATATTTTTTAATCGGTAAACGTCAATTTTTTTTACAAAAAATACAATCGAATCTTGATTTATTATTTACATACTATTAAATTTTATAGAAATACGTCAAACTATTTTCATTATTTACATATCATTAATAATTTCTGTAGAACGATTTTTTTTATCATTATATTATTTGTTGTAATATGTATACTTACGTATTCATTGTATATTTCGTGTATGTCAATCACACCCCAACAATATTTATGTGAATCCAGTCTCCTCCTCACAATACACACCATGATTCAATCTTGTCGTAAGCACGTAGGACATGTCCAAATAGTAAAAGTATGTAATAAAGGTTTAAAAGTATTTATGAAGAATATTATTGTGTTTTTAAGTTTTTTTTCTTAAGTTTTAATGTTTTCTAGTTAAGAGCCAATATTTTCAAAGAAAAATGAGTGTTCAAATCCTACATATTAACCTCTAAATACCGATTTCATTTTCTTAAAAGAAAAGTACAAACTTAAAAAAACTTAGAATAAGATAAACTTACAATAAAGCACAGAAGAATGCAGCCAGCAGCACCCGGGAAAAAAACATACCAAAACTTCAAATTATGAAATTTAGCTCCATCTATGAATAGCAAAGGCAAGCTTGCAGCTGCAAATATAATATTACCACATTAAAAATTGCAATTATATTATTAGTATCAAAAGAGTCCAATTGTTTTGGGGAAAAAATAGAAATTAATTTTTTTTTTAATAAATACAATCCAATTTTGAGTACACAATACACACTCACTAATGTTCTAAACTTCCAAGGAGGGGAATATTCGAACCCATGCTCAAAAAGATATGGGACAGCGATTGATATTCACTTGACTAATTACAATAAAAGGGTGCTTTAATGGGAAGCATGTGATTCTTTTTCTATGTTATGATAATATTGAAAAGTTTGGTCGAGAATAATAAGAAATAATAAGAATAATAACGTGAAAGAATTAGTAGTATTATTTTATTTAGTTTAATTATTAATCTGAAATATATCATTCAAATAGTAGGAGAAAAACTCGTTAATTCCACGTTATTTACCAATTAATTTTAATTTTATTTCATTTTTAATTTTATAAATTTCATTTTCCATTTTATCATTATTTTGATTATATAACTCAAATTATTACTTCTTTATTTTACCAAAGAATAATAGACTTACACCCCATATAACCCATATTGCTAGGGACTATGTTGACAAAATTTACTTGCTCGTACGTGAATATTGCTTGTGTCAAAATCCCTCTATGGGAACAAGTACTCTAGTAGTATTAAAAACTTTCCCCAAGTAGATCAAATTTTGTCATACCTGGTGGATGTATGGAACGAGTGTAGATCATGAAGGCAATTGAAGCAGCGAGAGCAGAGCTTTTAGCAAACCAACCAGGTCCAAATATAGAGAACGCTACAACACCAATGGCTGCACATCCAATTTGAGCCATAAACATGTTGTATTTCTGCGATTCCCATACACAATCCACAAACTACTTTAGCCATCTTTAAGCTAATTCAAACCATATTACTTTACCCACTCTTACGTAGAAATTGCTTTTATTGCATAGCATAACTATTTAATAGATGAAATTTTATTTTTATTTTTCTTCCCTGCAACTCACATCTCCTTTTTTGTTTTTTGTTTCATAACATAAAAAACATATGTTTAACACATTTAAAATGTGGTTCATATATATATATATATTTTGCTTAACATAAAAAACATTTTATTAAGGGTTAAAAGTAAAACCAATTTAATAACTAATTTTTTAAGTTAATATGTTATCTATCATGAGAAGAGAAGTGTTAATAAATATGTAAAATTACATAAAATAACACTCATAATACTTATAATAACATAATACTAACTTAATAATATTGAACATAATTTAACATTAAACCGATATATGATCATAATTTAATTTAAAAATCGTTAAATTAGATAATTTTTAATGTGAAATAATAGATTGAATATTTTTTAAATAGTAAAAATATATATTCTCGATATAAGGTATATTATTTTTGTTATAAAAAGTTTTAAACTTAGTTATTTTGTTATTTTCCTAATAAATATTGTATATACTTTTTTTGTATACACAAATCGTGGCACATGTTATTATAATCTAATAAAGTGAACAAATTATAAATAATAGTAGCACGTGACACGCCATAATAGAGAGAAGTACCCGCGCTGCAGGGGTGGAGGGTGTGGCAAATAGGACAGTTGAAACAGCTCCCAAAGGCGCAATAGTAATTGATATTCCTTTTGGTGCCAATATTTGATCCATCTTTCCCAATATTGCCATAGCTGCAAATGCCCCTATTGTTGGGGAACCAAATTATACCACATTAATATTATTAGGATCTTCATTTTTTTAATAAAATGGTAATTGAAATGAGGGATGTAAAACATAAAAGACAAATACCAAGCTCTCTAGTATTACATGTTTTGATAATTGTTGGTACGAATGTTATGTTTTTTGGTTAGAAATGTATTATAATCTGTAATACTTTTTAGTTTAATGAATAAGTGAAATTACCAATTTCTTTTTTCTTTTGAAAGTGCGCGCATATACATGCTCGTTCACGTGTAAAGGTACCAACTATACTCTACAGCCAGTTAATGTGTAAATGTACGAAATTATGCTACAATAAATAAAATACTATCCCTTGTACAATTGATAATCCATGATAAGAGAAATTCATTCTACTTCTTCTCTCTCTCACACTTTCACTCTTGCTCTCTGATTACTTTTTGAGCTCATAGTTAACATGGTATTAGAGCCCTAAAATGAGTGATTCACCATTAACGCCACAAAATGGAGTTAACTCAATCTCATAGATCACAACTTTACATTTTACTATTGCAGCTTTGAACCCTCTATTCAATGTCTTTGAATCCTCTAATCAATGTCCCAGTTAATCCTAATTTTTTGATTAAGCTTGGACTTACCAATTATCTCCAGTAGTCTAAGCAATTGCGTCTTGTTATCCAAATCTATGGCTTTCTAGGTCCTAATAATGGACGTAAACAACCCACATTTTATAATTAAGCCAATATTATTAGATGAATATACCTTTTTCTCAAGAGTAACACAAGTTAAGTGGTTTCATTATGGTCTCATCAATTACTTGCAAAACAAAATAGAAAAATATTCAAATGTTAGACCGTTCGAGAAATTTTAAGAGATTTTTAACATGAAAAAAATGAAATAAATAACAATGAAAAATAAGCTATTGATATGTGATGAAACATAATTTAGTTTATAAACATAATGTATAATATAGTTTTTATAGATTATGTTTTATGGATGAATATGTATTTATATTAATAATATTCTTTTTATCGGTAGTTTTATTTATATATTATTATTTATTTTATTTTATTTATCGTTGAAATCTTTTGATTTTTTTTAAATAATACAGTATTTGAATATTTCTAGAAAGAAATATTGGTATGACAATAATAATATAAAAATCAATGTATTTTATTTGGATTGATACATTAAACTAAATAAAAATCTATCATAATAACATCGATTTTAATTTTAAAGGTATAAATTTTATATGTTAAATATTAGGGATTTCATAAAGACAATATAAATTTCACATATTTAATGTTTATATATAAATTTTAGGTGGATACCATAATTATGACTAGTAAATATTAAAGGTATAATTTATAATTAACCCAATATTATTATTAGATGAATATTACCTTTTATCAAAAATAACACGAGTAAAGAGTAAAAATTTCTAAATTTATTTGAGTCCACCCTAAAAGAAAACAGAGAGATTATTTCAATTTTAATTGTGTCATATCTGATAAGTTTAACATGAGATAACTTATTTTCCTATCTTAAATTTTATTTTTAATCTCATTTAAAAAATACATATATTACTTTTACTAAAACATAAAATAACATTATTATTTTTACGGAAAAACACGTGGAATTTTACTGTAGTATACGTTATTCAATATATATATTTCTTTATTTACGTTATAACAAAAACAATATTTTTATATGTACCGCATGTACTCAAAGGCATATCTATCGACGAAGATAAACAACAAATTTTACCTGCAGAAGGCCAAAAGACGTCACTGAGGCAAGGAGCAGAAGAAGCCTTGTCATTCCAAAATGGAGCTACATTAACCCCATTGCTTGCCTCTACAACATTCCCCTTTCTATTTCTTCTTCTTCTTCCTCTTCCTATTGAAACGAATTTCCGTGATGTTGAAACCCTATCCTTTTCAGTCACCAATTTTCTTCTTAAATTGAAGGAAGCTTCTGGTGAAGAAAACAATGAAAGACCAACATTGGTATGGGAATCAACTATGTAATGATAAGCACCATTTCTTAGTTGTATTCCCATCTATTGTCAGATCCAACACCTTCAATTTTATTCTTTCTATTTTTCTCATAAAAGGCAGAGAATCTTATACAAAGATTTGTGAGACTGAGAAAAGGCAGAGAGAAAGAGGGGAATTGAAGAAGGTGCTGTTTGGGCCACAACTTGCTAAGTTGAAATTGAAAATCCAGTTTTCTGAGATGTGGCGGCCTTTGGCGAGATTGAAAGGTCATTGGATTTGGATGAGTAAGCATTTTTTTTAGTAGTTTTATTTGTATTTTTTTATTAGTTGTGACGGTTATTAAATTACAAAGTATTATTTATTTTTATGTTATATAATGCTAATTAAATTATATTGTTTTGTTTCTAATAAATATTAGATATTTTTTAAAAAAAGTTTATATTAATTTAAAATATCATACTATTATATATTTTAATATTAATAAATAATTTAATAAAAACATATAATTTATTTGTAATTAAAAATAAAATAAAATTTAGATTCTTTTATTTTTATGTTTTCATCATCCTCAACTATATATTTTTAGACCAACATTATAAATATTTAAATATTATTAATTTTATATTCGTACGACGATTCCCTCCATTTAGTTCTATATAGTGGTGTTCATAAATCGGTTCGATTCGCATCAGATCAAACTGGAATTTTGGACCGAATTGAACCTGGTCGAACGATTTTACAAATCAAACGGTTCGATCCGGTTTGTATTTATTAAAACAAATTTTCAAACGATCTGGTCTAGTTTGTATTAATTTTTAAATCAGTTGGACTTGATCGGTTTAATAATATATTAAAAATTTTACATTATTTATCATTAAAGGTGTCCAAAAACATAATCAAATCGAAAACCGGATCGGACCGAACGATTTTATAAATCAAACGATCCAGTCCGATCCGAGTAATATAAATGGTCTGATTCGATTAATTTTTTTTCTTCTCAAAATCAGACTTGATCGAATCGGTGAACATCCCTAATTCTATGTAACTTTGACTTTTATTTGATTTTTTTGTCATAAATCTTCAATTTATGAACATAACTCGCTTACCAATAATAATAATAATAATATTTATTTTTTATATCAATTATAATTAAATTATAACTTGTAGACTTCCTATTATGTAGTCCTTTAACATCAAAAGCTAAACTAAATGCTACATAAATTACTATAAGTCCTACAAGTGCAAATATGATACTCACATTTGAACATTATTTGACAAGAACCATCTATGTGTGTTTGTAAATTTATATGAAAAACTTTAACTATTTTTTATCTATTTTTTATTGTCAATATAAAGATATAACCCAAAATGTATATATAAAACTACTTTGTTTGAAATAAATATAAGGATTGCAATTATGTGTATATTTATAACACTAAGAATGTACAAGAAATTAAATTATACAAGAATAACTAAAGATGGTTATAATAATAAATATAATAGTTGGTATTAATTTTATATAATTTTGAGAATAGTTATTAGTTATGAAACAATAATAATTTTCTTATTATTTAACTATATTTTTATTTTTCAATATTTATTAAAATAAATCCTTAATTTAAAAAAAAATAGAACTTAACAAAATACATATTATACTAAATTATTTAAAATATTAAAACTATTTTACAATATTATTTAAAATTTTGAAATTATTTATATATATATATATATGATCATATGCAAAAAAATTGTTGTGTTTTTAGTATCAAAAGTTTTTTTTTCTTTCTAAATAATCATATTTATATAAAAATATCTTATTAATATGCATTTAATTTCAATTAATCATAGTTTTGAAATTGTAATAATTATCATTGTTGTAAGGACTATGAGTGTTGGCTATTTTCGTGGACAAAATATTTACTTGTAAATTTGTTTTTAGGCCTGCTATCAAATTTATCAAGAATAGTCGAACAAATGTTCAAGTTTCAAATACCCGTACTTCAAGTATGTCTTTTATAATTACGATACATAGAATTTTATTTATATATTTAATAGTACATGTTCATAAATCTAAAATTATTTTTGGTGCTTAAATATTTTTTATGTGTCTTAATATTTTTTAAGATATGATTTAAAAAATATTTTTTTTTATTAAGACTTTGAATGGGTTTTGAAAAATTAAGCCCAAAATGCATTTAAACCTAATGCTATTAGGAATCATTATTATCTATAAATAGAGACATTTAGGTTGACGTGGGGTTGTGAAAAAAAAGGGCTGCCGCAATTGAAACAAAGAAAAAGAAAAACATTCAAAATCTGGTGAAAAGTATATTGATATTTGCAATAGTGAAGATAAGAAGTTAATTAACCTTTGGAGCAGTGAAGGTGAAAAGCTAATTGATATTTGCAATAGTGAAGATAAGAAGCTAATTAACTTTGTAGCAGTGAGGGAGAAAAGTTAAGAAAAGTTATATATATATATTGAAAGCTACCCAGCAGGGAGAAAAGGTAACTAATATATATATGCTTTTGATTTATATTAATTAATTTAATTCTTATTGATTTGATTTATAGGTATTTAAATTACATAATTTTATGAACGATCATGATTATTTGATTTAATTATTAAATTTCAAAGAAGTTATTTTTATTGAAATTATGCGTAATCTTTTTGCCCTAGAATATACTAGTTGATTTGGTTTAAATGAAATTTGTTTTAAATCATCTAGTTAGGATTATTCATTGTTAAATCCGTTCTAAAACACACACGGGCACTTGTGTTTTTGTGCTAACTATTTTGCAGTTGATCTGTGAACGATCTGATTGACGAGGAGCTTATTGGAACGTTGGTTTGGAAACCGCTCACGCTAATTTTGAAAACTGTGAAAACAGAGCAGGGGCTCGTAAGTAAAGTACATTGGGGTAGTATCCTAGGGAGGGTAGCATAAGACCGAGTTTGTACTTGAACATTTGATTTTCATAGTGGAAAGTTAGGTGGTCCGGTGGACCGGTGGTTTTCCTCTTAGGTCATTATTGTGGCCTAGGTTGTTTCCACCTAAAAATATCATGTGTTATAATTTCCGTATTTTACTCTTACACACGATTGCATGTTTGACCGCTCTGTTTAGGTTAGTAAATTATAAATTAATAAAAAATTAAAAATAACCTATTCACCCCCTCTAGGTTAATCAGGTCCATATTTTATAAACTTTCAATTGTCTTAGAACTGTTTGGTTGTAGTTATTTTTGAGAAAAAAACCATCAATATTTTATAGATAATCATGATTTTGTTCATTCACAAATAAAATGTCCATTGCTAATAAGAACACATAAAAACCATAACAAACATTAAACTGGATTGGATCAATTTGAACATTTTGAATCATTAAACGATTCGATCCCTTTAAGAACACGTCACACTCTTTGGTATTAAATTGGATCATTCCATATAGTTTCTCATTTTTATTTAAATGATAAATTCACAAATTTATTATCGAAATATTAATAAAATTACAAGTTTATCATCTAGTTTTATTGTGTAATAAAAATAACATTCAAATACAATAAATGATGTAAATATACCATTAGTTGATTTTTTTCGTCAATTTATTAAGGAAAAGCTAGGTATTTAACTGGTGACCAATTAATAAATTTAAAAGAAGCCGTAACTTTTCAGAGCAGACGAAGATATTCATACCTTTCTTTTTATTCCATTTCTCCCACCCTTTTCTCTCTCATTTTGTTAGAATCTCTTATTTCTTTATTCTTCAATTTTATTTATCTGATATAAATTAGGAGTATGCAAAAAATTCGATCATTTGATCAATTTTACCAATCTAATCCGATACGTTAATTTTTTAACAGTTTCGATCTAACCATCGGATCAGATCGAATGAAATTTTTTTCAATCAATTAAATTCGGATCAGATGGAAGATTTCATTATGTATCATCCGATCTCGTCCGATCCGACTGAATTAAATACATATTTACACTTATACATTAATCATGTCTTTATTAGTAATTCATATTTCTATTATACAATACATCACACATCCAAGTTCATTGTCCAAGCTCTTATTTGTATTCAAAATTGGATTCAATCATCATTAATAATTAACATTTGTGAGTCGCTTAATGATATTAAAGCAATTGAAGCAAGTAATATTATTTTAATTTTTATTATTAATTAATAACATTGTCTTATGATTGATGTTTTAATATTTTAATCACTTTCTTTTGTCTTCTATTTTGTAGATATGTTAGGAGGCATTAAGGATATTATCCTTAATTGAGTATGATATATAATTATTTTATTTCATATATATTTAGTTATCAATTTCCTAACATTTTTTAAATTATAACTAATAAGTAATGAAACACTGAAGTTTTTTGCTAATGTTCTTAAGACTCAAGATTATTTTCAAGATGCTCGATGGATGTTAAAGAATGAAATAATCAACTTAATTTAACTTTAGATTATTGTAAAATATCATTTTGTTTATTGTTTGAATGAATCTTTAACTTTATTAAAATAACTATTGTAATTTGTATTGTATTATTTTTGTTTTATATAAGTTTAACTGTTTGAATCATATTTTAACATTTTTATTCGATATTTTAAGATTTTTTAGCTCAATTAAGTTTATATTATGACAAAATTTAAATTTTTTATTCAAAAATAGAGTTAAAGTTTATTGATCAGATTGATTGAATTCAACTGTTCCAATCAAAAATAGATTACAAATCGTATTGGATCAGATTTGAAAGGTGATCGGATTGGTTGCGGATTAGGGTGTTTCAATTTGATTAAAAGGTTTGATCGAATCGGATCAAATCGAATGAGTATAAAATCAACAGTTTCAATCCGATGCAAACCTCTAATATAAATTCCACTTTGAATATGAAAATTTAGTCTTGCAAAATGAGTTTATAAATCTATTGTTTCTAAATTAACTTCGTGACCTTTGTATTGTTGATTAGATTAAAAGAGCTTATTTATGTATAGATGTCAAATGAATTAGATTGATTCAGCTCACTTGAGGTGAAAGTCTTGTTGTTTTTGTTGAACTTATTTTGAAAGTTTTAAATTAATTCCGTGACCTTGGTATTGTTGATTAGATTAAAAGAGATGATTTATGTATAGATGTCAAATGAATTGGGTTGATTCTCACTTGAGTCGAGAGTCTTGTTGTTTTTGTTGAACTTATTTTGACAGTTTTATGGTATTAATTTTTTTAATATTGGATAGTGATGTGATGGTTGTATTGTAATTAATTAAATAAAAAAAATTAGTGGTTCAAGTTTATCGATCAATTTAAAATTTGATTGTTTAGAAAAAAAAGTTTGTTATTTGAGTAAAAAATGTTAAACAAATCAACTAAAAAATTGATAAAGACATATGTTCAGTCAAAAAAATTATTAAATGACTTGGTGAACTACTTATTTAAATTCGTAAACTAAATAAGTGTTTTTTTCAACTCATGAGTTTAATAGGTTAACTTTAAATGAAATGAAGTAGATTTAATATCTGATTTGACACCTCAATTCTATTTGTTAGAGATAATTATTTCCCATCATATTTTTTATATGAATATGGAAATTTCATTAACATTTTAAAGCATATTCTCCAAATATATTACATACGAGGCAATTACATCCAAAACAAAAACAGGAAAGACAGGTACAAGCAATGTCTTCATGCAGTACAACAACATATCTAGCTACAACATGTGCAGCTCGATTATTAATACCCCATCAAGCACCAAACCACAATCTTTATTATTAATCAGGTTGACAACATAATAGACCTTAACAAGCTCAAGCCCAAACCAACTCTCCATCCCAATTGCTTAAGGCAACACCTAGCCCAAACCAACTCTGCATCCGTGTTGATTTTTACTATACCCATCCCAGGCCTTTTCCATCTCCTAATCACTCGAGCAGAGTTCATCAAAACCTCACCAGGAGGCACCATTTTTATCTTTATCCTGGAAGCGACAGACATCCTTAGCATATTTTCCCAAGCAAGGTTATCATCAGCATACCTTCCTTGCTTTCCATGCAGAATCTTGTTTCTATTATGCCAAATAGCCCATATCATATGCTAAAAATGATTAGTTTCTACCGTAGAACAAGTCATTCTCACCTTATACCATGTTTCAGCAAAATGAAAATCTTTCATATCTTTAAACTGATTTTGGAAAATAGAACCTTCCACACATCCTTAACCCTTTGGTATGTCCACAAAGCATGTTACATTCTCAACCACACCATTACACAGAGGACACCATAGATACTGCACAATTTTCTTCTTTCACAGATTGGCATATACATGCAGTATTTCATTACAAGCTCTCCATACAAACAAATTTACCTTATTAGAAACATTTGAGCCCCAAATAATCTTCCACCAACGTTGCCCTCTCAAATTACTGTAGCTAGCACCCAAGTCACCTTTAGTATGTAACCTATGATCTCCTCAGCTAGCCAATAAGCACTCTTCACAAAGAAATTGTCACTGTCATCCCATCCGCAAATAATCTTATCTACATGGCGACCACCAGCCCGAGGGATCTTCAAAATAGCTTCAACATCCTGAGCTAGGGGTGGAAATAAGTTATCTTGATCGGTTATAGAGCCATTTTAAGAACACGTTTTAATCTGGCGATTTTGGAAAAATCAAAATCTTAGCTGACTTATAACCTAAAACATCTACATTCAAATCAACTTAAAATATTGGCTTGAGGGTGTTCTACTTAAGGTTTTGTACATATAATTAAAGTGCTATTTAGTTTTCTTACCTAAAAAGGACAAGATTCAAGTTGTTTGACTACATCTCTATAGGATGCATTAATGAACATATTATATTTAAGAAATTAATTATAATGCATTAACCTTATAGTGTTTTGATTTAAAATACACATTGCATTTCTTATTAACTAAGCAATGCAATTCTAAACATGACAATCATATCTGAACACTTAATAAAAAAGAAAAAAACACATAAAGAGTTGAACAAATAATTAAATAAATAAATAAATAAATAAAATAAAATTATAATGTATAATATAAATAGTATTAAAAAATTAGTGTATATTTAAAGTGTAAATTTGTTTAGCTTTATAGGCTTTTTTATAAAAAACCTACAACCGAACCTATAGTGTGAGTTTTAATATTTTTGAATCTATATAGACCAATCAACCTAAAACAAAAAAATTATAGATTCAGTTTGACCTTAAACTAGATCAGTAAAGTGGTTTTTAAAAATAAAAAAGTTTCCACCCTTCTCCTGACTCATAAAACTTTCTTTAATGAGCCTGCCCTTTCCACGTACCTGCCCCATTGATTAAGTCACCAAATAAAGAGCTCTTGGGGAGAATATGAGGAGAAATTACCTTAAATGATATGGCATAAGGAAGTTAGGAATCCCAATACACACATGCACAGAATGGCCATCCTCAATCCTCCATTTCAACCAGCTTGATCATAGCTCTCTTTACTACAATATACTCCTTGAGAGGAAATAAAAAAAAAGCAGGCATAGTAGATAAAATATTTATCTTTTAATATCTTAACAACCAAACTGTCACCATTCTGAAAAATTCTCAGATAATGCTTAGAGATCAAAGCCTAATTAAAGGATGATAAACTCCTAAAACAACCCTCTTCCACAAAACAATGTTGTAAAAAGATATTTTAAATACTAAGTTATTTTCCTTAAGTGAGACGAGGCTTAAGCCTTAAAGCATTCTGAAATGCAAGCCTCAAACTTTAACTTTAAAAAACCTTTAAAATATTAGTAATTTTTTTTTAATCTAATAAGTTATAAATATCAATAAAAGGCAAATAATTCAAACTTTAACTTTAAATAATATTAAAATATTAATATAAGCAATTGATCATGAAAATAACAATAAAAAACGTAAATTAAATCATATAGGTTGTAATATGTTTCTCAAATATTAATTTGGAACTAAAAAAATAAATAAATATAAATAGTTAAATAGAAGGGTAATGTGACTTGTAATGGTATAACTTTGCGACCAAAAAAATTGGAGTTGTTAGAAACAAAGAAAAAGAAAGATGATAGGTGAAGAAAGACTGAAAAATGTTAAGTAAGCAACCCTAATCACGTTTGTTCATGTGTTTATGATATTCCTTTTTTTTTTGTTTTTCTTATCTATGACTTTCTACCTTTTTCAATTACATGAAATTAGGTCAGCATTTTATGAATAATAGATGAGCTAACATTAAAAAGGAACCATTTGAGGCTAAAGACTTAATCACCTCGAGGCATAAAACTTTTGGTTTAAAGAGTTTGTCTCATGCCATCAAATGTATTTTTTTAATCCAAGTCATAACCCCACCAAAATTTGGCATGCAATTAAACTTTGTCTTTCATTACAAAGACTAATTGAAAACTTGAAGCAACTCAAAGTGTAGGTATCTATAGTTTGTATCACAAATTTTAATAAAACCTTATTGCTAATCATATACAAGCACTTTTTCTTCCAACCTTTTAGTTTTCTCCATGCCTTATCCTTAATTTGTCCAAACAACCTCTTCTTGTTCTTACCAATCATTGTTGGAAGCCCAAGATATCTCTCATGGAAATTCACCACAGGGATACCAAGGATATCCAAAGAGAATTTATTATTTTCCTTGGTGCCATTGGGACTAAAACATATAGCAGATTCTTGCAAATGAACTTTCTATCCAAAAGCTAACTCATAAGTCTCTAATACATCTTTTAGTTTCCCATATGAACCATTATTAACCTTAAGAGAGTCCAAGACTCGGTGAACAACTAGGCTAATGAGATATACTCTTTAGGACTCGTCCCTAACTCGCATGCAGGGGAACAAAACACAAATAGAAAGAAAGAATTAAACATATGTATAACTCAATACACAACAGGCAGAGATTAAACAAATATCTATCAATTTAATCTAAAGCAAGCATGACATATCTCAATAAGTAGATGGATAAGAAGCATGTCATAATATAAATGGAAAACAAGTAATAGACATAATAAAAGATTTTTCAATCACAATTAAAACCTCCTATGTGCTAGCATATTTGAAAAAAAAAAACCTGATTGTATTAACAATAAAGGCGAGCATACAAATACAACAATGTAATAAGATAAACCTACATAAAAATCCTATTTATGTGGTAACATACTTGAGTTGCTTATGACAACCACTCGACAATAAGTAATTTACTAATATGTAAATCAACATTATACAACATGATAAAAGTATAAATGTAAATATCTCTACCAATCGGAACACTTATCCTAACTATGCCCAAGCTGCCTCTACCTACTGACTCCATATCAACTATGATTTGTATGGAAAATCTTTGTACATGAACCTAAAAATGCAATCTAAGTATCATATGTTAATTCAATTTTAATTAACACAACCTTGAAAATATTTTTTGCATAATGATCATGAATAACTAATACGAAGAATCCTCAAAGTATTAATGATTTGGAATTAAGAAAATAATTTTCCAATTTGAAAATTCAAGTTTGAAACCAGTAGCGTTTCCTCATGATTTCTAATTAAAATATTATTTTGCAAATATGAGAGTAATTATGGAAAACTCTTGGCTATCAGGCACGTCACCAACCACCTTATCGCTCACCTCATTGGCCACGTTGGCAAGGGTAATAACCTATACAAAAGAAGTCATTTTTTAATTCAAAAAATTTCCAATTAATTTTTCAAAAATATTCACAAACAACACAAAAATAAAACAATACAATAGATAATGAAGCATGCATACTACATAAACCCAACTTCTTGTGGTGTGTGTAGGCATGCTAATATACAAAGTTTTTTTAACTAAGTGAATGTGTATAATATTAAGCTATCAGTAAGTAACATTACACAAAGGAGGAAACAACACTATGTAAAACAAACAAACTTTGTGCTTTGCACACAAAAATGCTAACAAACACACAAAGAACTTACAGAACTTACGATATCCACTTTGGCTTTTTGTAGCAAAACATTGTACAATTAAACAAACTTAGTTTCAATACACGAGACATTCATGCAAGATGGATTGAATACATTTTTTCTCATGAACTAACATTGAAACATAACCTTGACACCCCAAATACCTGCTCTAAGTGCATCCATCTTGTCATATTACATCTATCTTGACGTACACTCCATATTGAAAGTTTCTCTCCAACTCTACTTAAGCCTCAAGGTCTCTCCCTACACTTATACCACCCCAGACAAATAACACATACATATGGACATATATCATGCAGACTTACATGTAGTTTGATTAGATACTATCATGTTACCTCTACATAAGTACACATCAATAGATTAAGCATAATCAACATGCAATAAGGAAATGCACAATTCCCCTTGACTTTATATTGCACTCTTTTTATATGCATGCAAGTTAGGCAACCATGATGCATTGCAACCTACACTTGCATCCTATACATACAGCACACAAACAATGCAAGGAATAATGAGTTGTGCAAACAAATTTCTCCCTCCTTTTGACACATAAAGTCAAAGGAAACCTATGGGATAAAAGTTATATAAACATACAATAATCTTAACACTCATACAATCAATATAGACATATTAAAATAGTAAACCAAATAAAATGAAACACATGCAAAATGAAATTTGAACATAAAAAAAACCTTGAAAATACAACATAATTTTTTCATTAATAAAGATTTAAGTATGTATTTTTGACTTTTGAAGATAAAAAGAGAAAAGAAAAAAAGAAAGAAAATCAAAACCCTCCACCACAAACCTCTCCTTTATCCTCAAAGGATGCTCCATGATAAAAAGTTCTAACATCTAACTTGAAGGATGAGTAGCATTTTGGGAAGGGTTAAAGTTGTTAAAGAAATGTTGGTAAGTGACAGATGACTCAGGTAGAAAAAGTGATGAAGGAAATTGACAAGGTTGGAACTGTCAGAGGGAATATGATGATAGTTGCGTGATGAAACTTGATAAACCGAGGATGAATGATTTGTTCGCATAAGGATGATAGAAGGGATAGGATGATACAAAACCTAATTTGGCATGAGGATGATGGAAGTCGTAATTTTATAAAATCATTTTTTTTTCATTTAGTTCAATACTATGCATTTTGTATTCTTTTTTAACTAGTCGAGTAAAAATGATTGGATTCTTAAAATCCAGTTAATTTGAGGCGTGAACTGAATTTATTTTCCTAAAGATTATGGTAGCCTTGATATCAAACAATTTAAGGATTTTAGTAAAGTTATGCTTGCTAAAGTAACTGGGGACTTCTTAAAACAACCCTCAAAAGGTTTGGGTGAAAATATTCAATGGAAAGTATCTACAACAACATTATTTCTCTAATATTTTAGTTAAACTTGTTGATTCCTTTGTATAGAATGGTCTACTTTGTGCTAGAGATGTACAAAAAGATGGTATTTTTTAAAAATAGGAAATGACTTAGATATAAATATTTGGATGCATCCTTGGATTCCTAGACTTTTGAATCAAACCTTACCATTTTACTTTCAACAAAATCCAAATGCGTTGGTTACAACTGTGGCTAATTTGTATCAAGGTCAACTAACTTTAAATTGGAATGTTAAGCTTCTTATTCATAATTTTGGGTTTAACATTTCTCATTTGATTTGTAAGCTTCAACCACCCATTTTAACTAGTAGAGACACTATAAAGTGGGTTGGCACTAGTTTAGAAAGATTTATATCAAAGATGTTTATGAAATTATAGTTGCTTAGAAAAGTTCTAATAAAAAAGGTTTCTAGTGATTACTTTCGAAAGATAAGATCCATAAATGGCATAAAACTCTTCTTTGAAAGATACTCTTTGGTGCTATTGGTGTAATGAAGCAATTAGGTCGATTCCTTGACTTTGAGAATATCTTTTGCCTTCTATGTCATAAAGAAATAAAGGATGAGGAACACATGTTCATCATATGTGATATTCTCAAATCTAGTGAAAACATGGGAATTGGAACTTTGTGAAAAGATTAGATATTTACATATACATTTGTCTAATACTGAAACCACCAAAACTAATTTTACCTTTTGGCATATCTTTTTAACTTTTCACCCCTATCGTTGTCATTATGCTTGAAAAGATTTGGTGGTTACATAATAAGATATTGTTTGAAGGATATCTTTTATCCGCTCAATCTATCATCTATGATACTCGGTGTATTAATAAATTCAAACATTTACTTTTGAAGCACACTCAACCTACTAAATTGGTGGATATAAAGAACTTTATTGTCAATCCACCCTTAGGTGCTTTCAAATTTAATTTTGATGTAATATAGGAGATTGTTGAGACCTTGAAGCTCTAAACTATTGTACTGCTATTAAATTTAAGCATCTTGCTTAATATATAGAAAGGGAAGATAAAAAGATTATTGATGCTTTCAATAGTCAATGCCATAAGAAAAATAATTCAAAAAATATGGATATAATTCAATTCATTTAATCATTGTTCTATTACTTCTCAATGATCTCTATCAAGTGTTTCACCCATCACAAAAAATAAAATAACTTATCACTTAGTGCGTTAATCATTCATACATCAACTTTAAAGTGAAATCAAACTAGATTATTTATCTATCAATGTTCAAAAAAGATACCAAACAAAAGATTTAAATTGACATATTTTTAGGTAGCCAAAATATTTTTCATCTAGTATAGAAGATAGCGATTGAAAATAAATTAGTAACTATTTTTAATTTTGTTTTACATAAATTTTAAATCAATTTATTTTTGTAATTTTATTTAATTGATATTTTAATTTAAGGTATTTTCATTTAGTTTAATGATAATTTAAAAAAGTCAATTTTATTATTAAATGAACATGTATTATTTTTTGAAAGTATTTTTAGAGTATTATTTTAATATAACATAAATATATATTACATATCATAATAAAAAAAAATCATTGGGTTATTATTTGACCATGACCGAAATCTATGAAAAAAAAATTTGTATCAATAAATTCACAAAAATAATACAAATATGAAATGATCGTCCTATGACTATAATATTCCCACGAAACCTGTGGTTGTGGATAAATAAACTAATACAAGTGAAGAGTGACCATAATAAGATATAATAAGAAGCATTTGACTCTTGGTACCAATTGCTTACTTTATCTTTAATAGAAGTAATAATGAAATAAATGTGCATGTTTGAAGCAGTAAGAGATAATGATGATTAATTAAAGGTTGCTTAGATGATATGATGTTATAAATTAGTATAAGAAAAAAGATAGATTGAGATAGAGTAATGGAAAGTTGCATTAAAAATGCTAAATGTATATAAAATTATAAATGTATGTATTTATATTAATAGTGATGTATATGAGATATTTTTTAATTTTTAAAATTATTTTAATATATATTATATTATAATTAATATAATGTTGTAATTAACATTTGGTACCATTATTACTACAATATTTTTATTCCTTTTATATTTTATTTAATGTTAAATTTTTAAATTAATACAAATACCTTCTATCTTAATTCAATTATTTTTAAAATATTTTTTTTAATTTTTAAAATTTATATTAATATAACGTGGGATATTATGTAAATAACACACACTTAATATTAATATTATTAGTAAATATTTTTATATATTATAATTATAGTTAATATATTAATTTTTATTTAATATAATTAGATAAATTTGATTATATTTATAAATAAAGGTGGAGTATCAATCTATTAAATTAAATTATTTGTATTATTTAATCACTTATATTATAAATAAAAAAAGATAATTAATTAAAAATAAATGATATTATTTTTAATAATTTTTTATTAAAATATTATTATTTTGTATGAATTTTTTAATAAAAATCCACGATAATAATATTTAAAAAAAAGTCTTTAAATATCTTTATTTTTATAAAAATTAAAATTAATAAAATATTAAAACAAAATAATAAAAATTAACAAACATTAAAACCAATATTTGTAAAGTTTATTTCATATTAATTATTACTTTATTATTATTATTAAATATTTATATTTTAATTATTTTTAATCGTTTAATAATTTTTTTTATTAAAATAATACTATTTATTTTTAATTAATATTTTTTTATAAATAAAAAATTAAATAAAAAATTTTAATATTGATAACTAAAAAACATATATAACCTAATTAAGTTTTTAAGTCATATTCTGTAATATTCATCATTTTTTTAATAGAATATATGTATTTGCTTTTGCTTTTCGTGCCCTTCCGGACTCTCTGCCAACTCCAAAGTCAACGCTACCACTACTTTATGTTTGCGTTTTTGTCAGTTTGTGCCCCTATTCATTTCCACGCGTCTTCTTCCTTTATTTGCTACCTTGCGCCGTTTTTATATAACCATAATCTTTATAGTCTACCTTCGCTCTCATAGTCTTATCATAGACCCTTCCATTGAATTTAAAAAAAAAATATTATACAAACCTATTAGATTATGTTATTTATACGGTTTGATTTCTTAAATTAAAAATAATATTATTTAAAATTTTAATTTTATAAAAATATTTAATTAAAAATAAATTATATTATTTTAATGATTTTTATTAAAAATAATTAAACACAATTCAAATATGATTATTTAATAATAATAAAATTACAATTAATATAAAAAATTTATTAATTGTTACTATTTTATTTAATGCTTTATTATAACTTGTTTTTTTTAATTTTATTATTGTTAAATTTTTTTTATATAATTTTACGTTAAATTTTATTTTTATTCTTGTTAAAGATTTATATTTTAATCGTATTTTAATAACTTAATAGAAAATAATAATATTTTAATAGAAAAAATTATTATAATAATATAATTTATTTTTAATTGATATTTTTTATATATCTAAAAAATTAAATAATATAATTTATAATATTAAAATTAAACAATATAAATAACTTAATTTAAATAACTTATCTCGATACTTATACTAAAATTTATTTTGTTTTTAAGCTATTAGAGGTTGATATTTACTTTTGTTATCTTTCCCAAGCTAAAGTTTGGTTCTACCTAGACTGATTAATGAACTTAAAATTGTATTAATATGAATTATAAATCAATAATATAACTATAAATTTTATAGTATTAGTTATATATGAATACTATTATTATTAAATAAAATAGTTAATAATAAATTATTTTTATAATGATATTAATTTATATTATGATAATATTGTTACAATAATTATGGGTTATATATTTTAATTCATGTACTTTTAATTATTAAAAAATTTAATCCATACTTTTTTAAATAAAATAATTTTTTTTTTTGTAATTATAAAATAATTTAGTTTATATTTTTTAAATTTATACTAATCAAAAGCAATATATAACATCTATGAACAAAGTATAGACATGAATAATATTTTTATCATTCTTAAAAAAATTAAGTAATAATTAGGGGCAAAACAAGTACTAGAAGTAAGTCTTAATCAACATGTTAGTCATCCGCTAAAGACACAAACATATCTTATACATTATCATTTATCGTTATTCAATTAAAAAAATAAAAAAAATAAGGACCAAGTGGGTTAAATTATTTCATTTAAAATTAAATTAAAAAATAGTGAATAAATTGCACTAAAGAAATGTAACTAGAAAAATCTACAACGTGATAAAATAACTTTGCAAGTGATGATGTCATTCATTTTTCTAATTGTTTTTACTAAACACATCACAATCACTTTAAATATAAATTTTATATTTTTCAGTGAATTACGTTTTGTATAAACGTATAGAATTAATTATAAATATAATTAAAATATTTATTTAATTATAATTATATCTATAATATTTAAATAGCGATAAAAATATAAACATGTTTAAATTTATAATTATATATATAACATATAAATAAGAATAAAAACATATTTAAAATTAAATATTTTTTATCATTATTTATACATTATGAATATAGTTATAATTAAATAATTTTTTTTAAAATATCTATAATAAACCTCCTATGTTATAAACATAAAATATAAATAACCCAATTAAATATTAAGGAATTTTAAAAAAAATCATTCCAATTATTTAAAAATAATAATATTATAATAATTATTTTTATTATTGTTATAATAAATAACATATTTATTTATTTTATATTATTAATTATATCTTAATATTTTTATTATTAATTAAAGTGGTCGTCAATATATTATCACCACCTTTAATTTATTTTAAAAAATGAGTAGGACCTAAGCCGGTCTAAGATGAAGGTTATGTAGGCGGTCGCCTATATGATCTGGTCAAAAGAGATCTGATCAAATATATGTTTTATAATTTATAATTTTTAAAATATAATAAAAATAAATTTATTTTTTTTCTTTCATTCTTTTCGTTAAATTGTAGGAGGGAAAATATTAATAATACACCTCAATACTAACAAACGTAATTATTACACAGTTAAAATATAATTATATTATAATTTGATACTAATTACTTTATAATTTTAAACATATTTTTTAATATTATATATAATTTAATTATTTTAAAAAAATAATCTAAATTTATAATTATATCAACCAAGTAAATAAAAATAAGATAAAATCCGAACCTAATACATAAATACGATATTATTCAATTCTCAAGCTTATTTTAATATATTAATACAAAACACACTAACATTCCTAAATAATATATATATATATATAAAGTAAAACTTAATTAGTTTCCCTACACTTTTCAATACACTATCTATATTTTAATTAATTATATATATATCATATTAATTATATATTTTTTATTTTTATTTTTCAATTATTTTTAATAGATAAACATATATTATTAAAAATTAAATTATAAAAGAAATTTATTTTCACCCATATATTTTAAAAACTTAAATTATTAAATATTGAGATGGTAAGTATTAACTTTTTTTCAAAGTGAACAAGTTCAAATTTTGAGATCCATTTGAAAATTTTCATAATTTAAATTAAATTTTTAACTTTTTAGTAATTTAAATGAATATTTTTGATATTTTGTAAATAATATCCACGATATAAAAATATTAATTTTTGCAATGTAAATTTTACAAAAAAAAAAAGAAATATTATTGAGTTTTTTTAAATTTATGCAATGTATGATGTTTTTTTAATGAGAATTTAGAATTGATGTTAATAGTTATAATAACAGAAAATGTCTCTAGTGATTCTATCAATTATAACTCTAAGAAATGTAGGCCCGTTAAGGTTTTCTTCACATGAATGTAATCTTAATGATGAGTAATATGTTACAATAAGGAATAAAAAGATTGTGATAGTATGATAATGCAGATGATAAAGACGAATGGAACATAACATTTGGCTTTAAACATAAATGACATTTAAGTTTATTTATTTGTGATGGTAATTATACACATGTCATACAAGATGAAGACTACATGTGTAGAGCTGCTGGTCTAGGCATAGATGTCATTTGAAAATAATATAAAATGAGACATCATTGAGGATACAAATATATGCAGAAATAAGATAGGGAATCAGGACCAAAGTTTATCTTCAATGAAAGTGATATCTCAAGTAACACGAATATACATAATGCTTATAGAAACTTTGAAAACCCTACATAACAATTTGCAAAATATTGGTGGAGAAACTATAAAAATAAATCCGGCAACATACACATGGTGTTTTAATCATTATATTCAAATAACCTTCAACTCTAGAATTAGGTTTTTTCGATAGAATTTAGACACTTTAAAGTTTGTAAAATAATAAACTATGATATAAGTTTATTATTATTTAATCATTGTATACTGGGAGATAATTTTTCGTTGTTTTCAAACACCTATTATGAGCGGAAACATTATCATAATGACAATATGTGATACACAAGCCTCGATTATTATTTTCTTTTTCCTATTTAAATTATATATTATTTAAATTTTATGTGTGTGTATATATATATACATATTTCTAATTTTAATAATAATTTTATTCTTAAATTATTTGTTCGTACATTATTCCCTACAAGCACTTCATGCATTCAATACCCATAAATTACTAAATGATTTCTATGTTGTTTGTCAAACTTTTAAACATCCAAGTTTAACTCATGATGATGTTAAATTGTGTTTGTTTCCATTCTCATTGAAAGATAGAGCTAGATCATGGTTTTATACTTTGCCATCAAATTGCATTACATCTCGGGAAGAAATGGTTGAGAAATTTTCAAAATAATATTTTTCAGTTAGTAAAATTATGTTTGATAAATGCTTGAAAAAAAATCCTTATTTTGTGATTTATTGAAATTATTTGGAAGAATTAGATTTTAATATTTCATTTTTACTTATGACATTAAATGTCAAATTTGGAAAGTCTATGTACAATTTTTGTAACCAAAATACATCAGGTTTCTATGAATAGATGTATTTGAAGAAAAGAACCATAGGCCTTGGCATGTGATGAGCGAAAACCGACATCGTCGATTCTTGCCAATACTTTGGTTTTAATATTTATAAAACTCTCGCAAGTGCACGAATCATTTCGTAGAAAATGATAAGTATACTCCCAAGGTCGATCTAAGGAAGGAATGTGTGTGGTTTTTAATTTATTATTCAAACTTCTAAAAACGAAATTAAATCCTAAACATCCTATCACGATATTTTGGGGTTTTTGTGTTTTTAATCTACTTACATAAAAATAAACATAGATTCAATAAACATTCATGCAAATTTTATCATTTATAATGGCGGAGTATTTATGGATATAATAACTAAGTTAATTATGCTTGCTCATATTATTTAGGTTATTAAAGATATGAATTGATATTTATTGATTCTCCCTTTTTTGTATGAATACCACCTTTGGTGGGGTTAGATATTCTTTGTTAACTAAACAAATCAATTAACACCTATGGGTGGGGTTGATAACTAATTTGCCTAATTAAATTAATTCCTTTTTCTAAGAGATTGAAAATGAACCATTTAAATGCCACCTTTGGTGGGGTTAGACAGTTTAAACTTTATTCAAGGTGTCCAAATTAAACCTAAGAATTTAGTTATCCGAGTACTAACTTTCAAGTTTTAAAACCACTACTGAAAACATGTCGTCAATACATTTTCAGATAATAATTCTTATAAAAACTTTTGAAATAGAGCTTCACTCTAACTACCGGGCGATTGTACCATCAAATAAAAGAGCACTACTCTAAATCAGACCGGATAACTAAACCTTCAAATCTAATTTTCAGGTTTAAGTTTGTAATGAAAAATAATATATTTCTCTCTAACATTCTTAATATAAAATCATGAATAAAAATAAAATCAATTCATTTTACAGATTTTTACCTATTTAATATTTCGCAAGCATAACAACGTTATTATTACATCATGATTATAAACAGCCAACACAGTTAAATTTAATCACAGACAAATTAAATATAACATGTAAGAATAAAGCATAAAAAATAACTGTAAAGAAATATAAAATCCTTACAGAACTTCGAGGCTATTCCCGTTGCTGGAAAAACTCCAAGCGGAATTTGCACTCCCATTTATTGAATTAAAGAGCTAAAATATTACAAAAACATAACTAGTTCTTCCCTTTTTGGGAAGAACTCTAAATCTAAGAGAAATTAACTAAGAAAAGCTAAAAACTAAGAAAACATAAGAAAAACTAAGAAAAACTAAACAATCCTAAAAATCTAAGAAAAGAGAGAAAAGAATGTATTTGGAGGTGTTTTTAGGTGTGATTTGAAGTGAAGGGAAGCGGGGTATTTATAGGTGAGGATGGAGAGAAAAAGTAGAGAAAAAAATGTTAAAAAAATGTAAAAACGCGGATTAGTGATTGCTGACGTCATTTGATGACGTCAGCATGACGGGGGGCGGCTGCACAGTACCGGGTATGAACAGTACCGCAGCTGCACAGTACCGGGGATGAACAGTGCCGAGTCTGCACAGTACCGCGGATGAACAGTGCGCGCGGATGAACAGTACGCGTGGATGAACAGTACGCGCAGATGAACAGTGCCGCGCGCTGGGGCGCGGCGGCGGGCGGTGGGGCGCGGCGGCCGGGCGGCGCGATTTTTTCCTTTATGACATTTTTGTCCTTTTTGACCCATTTTGTCCAATTTTTCCATATTTGTTGACCTTTCCCCATTTATTTATTAATATATTTGTGATGTATTGCTTCCAGTATTCCTCTTTGAGTTTTTAAGTTGCGTTTTTAAGCCAAAATACCTGAAAAACAATAAAAATACCCGTGATTCCGAAAAAGACAAATTTATATAAATATATGATAAAACATATAAATATATATATATATTTTTAATCAATTAATGTGCATAAAATCATGGTTATTTTAGTGCTTTTTGAGCACTCATCAGCATGCAAAAGTGAATGCCATGGCATTGTCTCCGTGAGTTTTACTATGTGGTTAAACAAAATTAGTTCGTGTGATGTCATGATATGTTGAATATCGCGGCTAGTACATCAAAAAATTGGTTGAACATGCTTAGTGAGAGTTAAGATTTTTCTCCACTTTTCCATCAATATCTATCATTATAAATAGATTCATTAGCATTATTAATGAGGAGATTGTCGAAAAAGCATTTGGGAGATTTGAAGGCACTTTCCAATAATGATATGCCTAAGATTTTCGATCCTTTCTTTTGTTTGTTCTCATGAATATTATTTTTCATTTATCGTTAGATAGTTGTTTTTTTGTGATTGTAAGTGATTTTAAAACCCTAAATATGTTTTATATTTATCAATGAAAATTGTTATATTCTCTTTGATTATGTGTTTAATTTATTGTTTTAATATCAATATGGATTTTCTTAATCATTTAAGTATGCAATTAAATAATTAGTTTAGTTTATTGACAATAAATTTACTTAATTAATTTAAATAAAATTATGGTAAATTTCTTTGCAATGTGATTTGACACTCAAGATAATTAAACATAACTTATAAGTTTAACTTTGATCTAATGTGCTTCTTATAATTAAATGTATCTAATAAATTAAATTTAGAGAGCTTATTTTATATTATCTATTAGAAAGAGAATGAATTAAGAGTTTATTTAGTTTAATGATTAGGTAAGAAAAATTAAAGACTTTTGAGCTTGTGAATTTCTCTAAGTTGGTATAATAAAAAAAATAAAAAAATATGATATGTTTTTATAAATTTTTAAATCATGCTAGTTGTGAAAGATGATCATTCAATCGTGTTTTTTCTTTTATTATTTTAATTTTATTAAATTAAGGATTAAATAAACTATTGCATTTGGAGTACATCAATTTTTTGTGTTGTGTTGATTGGGATTTTTATGAAGTTAACTCTTTGTTTACTTTTAATTATTATTATTTTTAATTTTACTTAATTTGTTTCTTGTTTTTATTTGTTTTTTAGAGTATTAATTAATGACCTCACAACTAGTAACATAACGAATTCTTCGACCAATCAAAATTACAATATGAAGTCTAATTCACACATTTCACAACTCATGTCATCTTTTCATCGATCAGGGAACAAAAAGGTACTTAAGCAAGAAATTAAGATCATTCTTCACTTTCAAATGAACATAGTTGTGGAGATTGTCATTGACTATAGGACCTGATTTCTTAGGTCCTTTGAGGTTCATAAGATAACATAGATTATTCTGCATGTTGGTTTTGTGATATGTAAAGAAGTTGATCCTCATAGATCTATGACTAACACAAGATGTTAAGAGCTCTCTATTAGCATCTATCAGGGTCTAAGCCTATTGAGACTCATCCTCAATGATGATCGAGTTACTTGATGAATTTATTGCCCATCATTAGGAATTATATGGTAGCTATATAGAGATATAATAAATCTCTATTAGCATCCATGAGCTTTTAGGTAGCTTTTAACATGTGATGTGTTTCCTTCTCAGGGTCTTAGATACTTTAAGGGTATTAAATGATGTGTCAAGATGCTGGTGATTTTTACCTTCTACAACCTTTCAAGTGGAAAATATAAACTTGCACAAAATCTTAATTAACATTGATAACTTAGCTAGAATCTTGTTCTCTGAGGCGTGAAAAGCTATGAAGCTCACACACCCGTTAAGACTAATAACCACCGCATTAGTGGGAGTTTTTGGATTTTCAATGGCCCTTGAAGGAAGCATGACTACCAATCACAATCGGACAAGGCACTAATGTGAAAATAATCATGGTAAAGTTCCCCGTAATAATCTACCTATCATCGTATAATGGAATTCTAGAGCAACCATTATTACATGCTACCCAAGCAGTAGCCTCAGTTTACCATCTTGCCCTAAAGTTCCCAACCAAAGGTAGAACAAGAACAGTGCTCGAAGAATTTAAAATGGCCAGAGAATGCTATGCCTTGCTAATTCAAATTGGATAGAAATAAGATCCTAAGAGACGAAACAAAATAAAGTTCACCCTAATAACTTCGTTGAGGACCTGGTCTAGGAGTTACTATAACTTCTGCATCCCATCCATACAAACTCATATTTTCTTATGTTAGGGACCTAGTGTAATTTTTTAAAAAATCTTTGTTGTAAAATAAATTTAACTTAAAATTCATAATAAGATTTTGCAAAATTTGATATATAATGGCTGTATGGTAAATGATTTATGGTGACATGGAATTTTGTTACTGACTTGAAAATTTCTATTTAAATTCACACTTTTCTCGTTGAAATTAGTTGTTACATATGATAAAATAATAATAATAATTATTATTTTAGTAGTATTTTGACTCATATATAAGATTATTATTTAAGATATTTTAAATCTTAATAATATCATAATTTTATTTTCGATAAATTTTTAGGTGGTATCTTAATGATATTCATATTTAAAAAAAAATATAAATTTAATACAATTTTTCATTTTATTCGATATTTTTTACACCTATGTAGTTAATGCG
Organism: Hippophae tibetana; assembly: GCA_037013495.1. Taxonomy (NCBI): domain Eukaryota; kingdom Viridiplantae; phylum Streptophyta; class Magnoliopsida; order Rosales; family Elaeagnaceae; genus Hippophae; species Hippophae tibetana. The sequence continues at coordinate 105,696,835 of CM072810.1, forward strand.
TTTTTAATAAAATATATTTGTAGTATTTTCATCTCTTTCTATCCCTATAACATTAAAAGTTTTTTCTAGCATTTTTGAGTTTTAAATATATATTTTAATACTTTTTGATTCATTTTACCTTCTATTTTATGTTTTCAATATGTAAAAAATATTAAAATATGTATTTAATAATTTAAAAATGCTAAAAAAGGTTGTTAATATTAAAAAAGTTGGAGGAGAAAAAAATATTATCATAAATATCCTTGGCTGAAAGTGCATATATTGTACAAATATATCAAATTTTTAATATGAAAAATTGCACCTGATACTTTCCTATAGATGAAAAAAGAAAATGCCAAATCCAAGAGAGAGCTCATGATAAGGAAATGATGAGTGCTACAGGTGAACATTTCAGTCCTTTTTTAATTATAATCGTCTTACTAAAAGAATCTCAGATATGAGTTGAGGGGTGCGCATGATAAGAGTCGTAAAAGGTCCAACGCAGAGTTACCATTTTGTCATAGTCAGCGTCACTCATTCCTACAAACCCACCTCTCTCTCTCTCTCGTTCTTGATTTGGTTCTGAATATCTGATGGTTATAGCATTTACTCTCTAAGCGATAGAGAAAGACAGAGAGCTTTCCACAAACGCTGTGCACTGAAACTGAAACAGAGCATATGGAGGGTCTGCCCCCTGGTTATCGTCCCAACGTTGGCGTTTGCCTCATAAATTCTGATGATCTGGTACCTACCCGTCTAATATATATATATTTTGAATTTTAATTAAAAAAACTCATAATTTTTTAAATCGCTTTGTTTTTATAGGTTGAATTTTTGATTTATGGGTTGGTTTGTGGCAAGTGATTATTTCTATTATTATTTTAGAGTTCATAAGTAGATTTGCATGTTGTTGATTTATTTCTTAGTTTCCTAAAAATATGCGACCCATTTTATATGTGTTATTTTGAGTAATTACGTGGATGACCTAAATTTCTAGTATCTAAAATTTGTCGGTTTATAATGGAAGCAGGCTATTGAAAACGTGTTTTGGGTCGATCCATGACCTGTATTATTTTTTAGGGGTATTTTTGGATTATTATTCTAGCATAATACATGCACATATGGCATGAAAAATCTGATACTTTTTCGAAAATTATTCTTTAATCCAAACTTAAAATTATTTGACTGGACATAGTCTAATAGTCTAATAGTTACATAGTACAGAAGTGTTTAACCCGTAAAGTTACAGGATTAAATGACCCAAACTTCTTGCATACTATAAAAATTGAAAATTTTCGTTTGATTATTTTGAGAGGATTCGCTTCATTTACTCTTAGAAAAGAAGAAGAATTACAGCTTATGAACTGAGCTGGCATGTTGGCCGGAAATAGAAAAATTTGATTGCCTGGTAAAATTTCTCAAGATTTGAATGCTTTGTAGATTTGAAGGATAAAATAATGTAAATGAGAATCCATAAGTGTGGACCAATCTGTATATGTGTCTTTTTCTTAGTAGTGTCAAAAAAACAATTTAAAGAGAGACGGAGTGGAGAAACTGTAACAGTTGGTCAGATCTTCCATCCTTGGAGTATAAGGAAAACAGAGGGCATAGGTACAGTATACTCCCTCCTTTGTTTTCAACCAATGATTTGTAAGTTTTTTTTAAGATAAAACACAGACTGAATGGTCATTGTTAGTAAGGGGTTCGGTACCTTAATACTACCAATATTCTACAAAAGGTACATATGTAGACCCATATTTTTATAAGAGTATACTAATAGTTCATACATTTAATTTTTTAGGTACATTAGTGGTCTAAAATTAGTATTTAAATGGAGATTTTAGCATTTACTACACACATGGGAAGAAATGAAGGGAGAACTTGTCTTTAAGCTATTTTTCGTTAGAAAGTTGTTATAAATTTTGTTAAGTGTTACTTTGAAATTAAAGCTCCAAGTTCTTATCGTAAAGTCAATCATAACTCTGGTTTTTCTTGTAAAACTATTGTTTTCAACATGATTCTATTTCTTTAGGGTTTTTCAAGACTTTCTCTACTTCTCTTAGTTTTGTTTGGTTTTGGGATTAAATTGAAATTTTCTTTTTGGTTAATAGTTTTTTAATAATTTTTTTTATTCTTTAAGTATTTTAAAGACGAGCTTGCTTTTCATTTTTTGTTCATGTGTTCTAAAATTAAATATAGGAATTACTATTGTACTGTTATGAAAATATTAGTTCATCTGTGTCTTTTGTTAAATAGGATTACTATTAAAGTACCGAATCTGTTAGTAAGTGTCATCATCAATCCCATGGAAGTTTTTGGAGGAAGAAGAGGTTCCAAGTACAAATGATTATATTATTTGTTATTTGGGTCAAAGAAGGGTTCCAAGTTTTTGGAAGCTAAGCAATATTTTAAAATTCTTTCACTCACTTGACTATGTTAGCTGTATATCAAATTTTTGCTATAATAGTGTAAATTTATATAAGAAAAAGTAATCAAACATATTTTTTAATTGGATGAGTGAATTTAAATGTGTTCATGTGATGAATTATTAAGGCCAACAGCTAGTAATTTGTTTCTCTCCCAATTTAATTAGAGTGTTTAAAATACAAATGAGTGTCCTCGGTTTCAAATTTATCTGGTTTTATCAGGAATGCTTAACAAATTTTTGTTATTTTTCTGGATTGAACTGTTGATATCACAGATTAGAGTTAATCATTTGTCAAGGTAAGGTAATGTATTGATAATGTAATTCATTTTTGTTGCCTGAAAATGTTGGGGAAATTTGAATCTTCCTGAAACTTTTACGCAGGTTTTTGTTGCATCAAGATTGAATGTTCCGGGAGCATGGCAGATGCCACAGGTGATAACCCAAGAACAAAGTTAATAAAAAATTAATGTTTTAGGCTTTTAGCATCAGATTATACTTCTTACTCAATTCTGGTAAAATCCTTAATGGCGAAGCAATGATTTAAAATACCTGTTGCATACATTGTGGCCGGTCTGTTTAATATTATTACCTACAAGACTAAAATTCTGTTTCATTTACTTTTGTTGTGACTCTAACAATATGGTTGAATTTATACATCTAATAGTTTTTCAACTGTTATGCCCTTGTGGAGTGGCAAACACAAGTAGCTTAACATTTGGATTTCTTGTCATGTACAAATTTCCCAGAGGGTCAGGAAATAGACAATAGTTATGATGCATTTTCTGCTAGTATATATCAGTGTCCTGCCTCTAATAGACTTCCAAGGGCCATAAAATTGTTATTCATGTTAAGCTATCATTCTTTTGCTCAATGAATTCATCATATTTCTAGGTAAGTGTATCTTGATGCATAATTTTGGTACCAACCATTGAAAAGAACGTTATCTGCATTGTTCCTAGACCACTCTTAATTTTTCTAATCTCTAGCTGAACTTAGTTGTTTTTGCATATAATCTGTTTTATGTACCCTCAATTGCAGGGTGGAATTGAAGAAGGTGAAGAACCCAAATCTGCAGCTATTAGGGAACTGCGAGAAGAAACTGGGATAGTATCTGCTGAAATTGTCGCTGAGGTTTGTACCTGCCTCCACTTTGGTCTTGCAAATGATATTCATGTGACTGACTAGAGTTATGACTTTGATTCCTTATATCTATGCGTTTCATGAACATAAGGATAAATATCTATGTTACACGGACTCTTTTAGGACATTGAATTTCATAAATTTTTGGATACGTATTTGGGTATTGAACATGCCTATATTTCTCAGTTTTGTGTAAATTTACACTAGATTAGAGTGTCGATGTTTACTTTGCAAAAATGAAGAGTCTAGGGTGTGACCAAAATATGAGCAGTGATTCTCCTCCTTTTGCTGAATACTATTTTGAGAGGCTCTCTGACCTGGTTTTATTGTATCAAATTTTTATGCTGATAATTTTATTGTATCAAATTTTTATGCTGATAATTTTATTGTATCAAATTTTTATGCTGATAATAGCGGAACTACTACACAAGTAGTTTTGAAAAAATATTTTACTACTAAAGTATATTTAGCAGGTTGAATTGTCACAAGAGTCAAACATATAATACTTCTATTTTGGGTTATGGATTGACAGGTTCCAAAATGGTTAACTTATGACTTCCCTCCTGCTGTGAAGACCAAAGTCAATCGTCTTTGGGGAGGTGAATGGCATGGGCAAGCACAAAAATGGTGCGTCTTCCACCCATACTCTCTTAATCAAATAAACAAAAACCGTTTAGGTTTATGAAATACGAAGTGCTCATTAATTCTTAGAAACTAACTACAAACACATGTTCCACGTAAATGCAGTCGATAAACTGTTTTCTTTTGTCATTTCTTTCTTTCTTGAATAGAATATCCCTCTAGTTAAGTTCCTCGAATTTTGTTACTTGTCGTGGAAATAAAAATTTGATTGATGTACTGGTTATGAGATGCATATGCCTGTACTCTCCAGACGGATCTCAGGAATAGGGGAAGTAAAAGTAGGCTTTCTCCCTATTTAGGCTTGCTACTTGTATTCAACCCAAAACTTCTTGTCTTCTGCAAATTCTGACCATTCTCAATGGTCTCTTTGGACCATTACGAGAAATTAAATTCTTGGATCGAATTAAAAAAATGCTTTAAAGGATTCTCCCTCTTTAAAATCAAAGACTCAAACTTTTTCAATGTTTTCTTAATAGATTGCAGATTCATCCAGGATGTGTCATATGATGATTGTTAGGTCCTAATTTAGTTTAACAGGTAAGAAGTATTAATTTTTAGTTCCTCGAAATGAATTTGAAAATTTTAGGTTTCTGATGAGATTAAAGACAGATGAAAGTGAGATAAACTTAGCTAGTGGAGAAGCAGATCCGGAGTTTGCAGAATGGAAATGGTCAAATCCAGAAGACGTTATTGAACAGGTTTGATACAATCACGCCTCACAAAATTTCTAGTTTTCATGTCTTCTGCTTATAACGGACATACTCAGATATTTAAGGCAACTGATTACAGGCAGTAGACTACAAAAGGCCTACATATGAAGAAGTTATGAGAACCTTCAAGCCTTATCTTACCAGTAATGAGACATCTGCAAAATGTAAATCTACAAAATGGTGAATGTTGTATGTGTTGTAGTTATTATATCCTTGTTCTAAACTTTATTTTACCCATTAAATTTGGATTTAGGTTTCTTTGAAACTCATCTCTTTGTAAATTTGTCTGATGAACTTAAAACTAGATGGTTGGTATAATAAAATTTTTGTTGAAGGTCTTGGTTTTTGAATGTTATTTCCATCAGACGTGTATTTAAAACAAGTGTACATTATTTGTGTTGTGTTGGGCAAGACTAAAACTCGAACTTGGAGGTGGAGTTAACTCAAATACAGTCTATGGTGGTATTATTGTATGTTTTGTACTTGGGAAAAAGAAGAAGCACTTAGTAGCCTTGAACTCAGAAGCAATGATAAGGAGAGAGACCAGCAACTGAAAAAATTGACAAAAGAGATGGTCGAGTAGTGAAGGAGTAATGAGGATTAGCGGTGACCTACTTGGGATCATAAATGATAATAGTAAATATAGATGTTTTTTCAATTTAGTCATTACAAGATAATGTAGAAAAAATGTATGTTAGACATTGCAAATTTTTTTAAAAATTCAATATTTTTAATACTATACAACTAGTTTTAATGTTAAATGTGTATTTTTATTCAATTTAAATAAAATTTCAAAAATAACAACATAACGCTATATCTATGTAATTAAAACAAGGAAAATTAAAAGAATAAAATAACATAAACTATAATAAATACGTAAAAAAATCCAAACTTACGAAAGAAAAAAATAGATATAAGCTATTACATAATATAAATAACAATAAATAGTTATATAATTATGTGATGTAATAAAAACAATTAAATTGTATGGAAGACAAAAATTATGATTTTTTTAAGAAATGATACTTAAGGTAAAAAAATTGAACTAATAAAATTCATGAGAATATGTAACATTTACCATTCTACTAATATATAGTTAGTAAAACGTGCATAATATTAAAGTAAAAGTGAATTATATCTGTAAAATATTAAATAAATATATAATATGATAAAAGAAAATAATATTCAAATAATAAACTTGAGAGAGATAATGTTATGTATTTTTATAAAATAAAATAAGCATATTTATAAATACAACACTTAAAAAGAATTTATCATAAAGTTTTGGGGATATTTGCCCTCCACTTTATTACTACGACAACTAACATTATAACCACATTAAAAATTAAGGTTAAAATATTTAGATATTATAAATAGTTATTTTAATGTATCTTCCTTACTCTTAACCTAACACCAATAATTATGATATATCTAGCTTATTAAAAAAATATGGTCATGATTTTTTTTTAAATTTGTTGCGAGCTTATTTGATATTTTTTTTATATCAACGATATTTGATATAATTTAAATTTATGGGTTGAAACGAGAGAGAATTTATTTGATGATACGAGAATACAAAAAGATGTGAAAACTATATAGGTATGTTTGAGCGCAATTTTTTATTTATTTTTTGTTGGCCTTAAAATGTACTTTTAATGCTAAAAATAAGAAATTATCAAATTAGTTATAGTTAAATTTTCGTGTGCTTAATAATGTTTATAATAATTACAAAATTTTATACTTTAAAACGTATGATTATTTTTTATTTTTCTTTGTATATATTTTTCATATTTTCTATACCTATTTATGAAGTATCAATAAAAAAAAGTATTTTATTTGCTTATTGTGTGACTTATTATATTATTACTTTTAAATATTCAAACATAAAAATGAAATATGACTTCTAAAAATAAACTACATATTATCTATTTATAAAATTAATAGTTATTTTCACAATTTAATTAAAATATTATAATACAAATATATTATCATAAATATAAATATTTCTAAATTTTTACATGCAATGCATGTCTAGTGGTATATATAAACAAGTAGATGTGAGTATCCAAATCAAATCCAACTAGGTTTGCAGGAAGATAGTAAGCAAGATTAGACATCAAAAAAGCATTAGTAAGCATAAAAATACTTACCAAATTCACAGACAGCGGATTTTGACATTAGTCAGAAAATAAGAATGCTGCAGAAGTAGCTACCCAATGTTGCGTGTATTATATGCTGAACAAGCACCAAGTGGGCATCAAAAACCTTCCCAAATTCTCACTTTCAGAAAATGAAATTAGAAATTGCAAGGCAAAGGTAAAAAAGAGTACTTATAATTGGAATCTTACTCATCAAGTTTGAAATTTCTTCTTAGCTTCTTTTTAAGTCTAAGTAGTAGCATCTCTACCTAGACCTCTGGTACACTTTGATATTTCAATCTCTTACTATTCCATTTTATCTTGATTTGAATTTAAAATATTATTATTTAGGTTCAAGTATGTTATTTATTTCTCTCTTAATTCTCTTTCTCAATTCATATCAAATTTATTTCCTATAATGAAAAGGATAAAAATCAAGAGTTGCTATTTTCAGAGGAAAAAAAATACTAACATCAAAACAATTTAAAATTGTAATTAATAATTTAATGCTCTAATGTTTCTAAAAATAAAAATATTGTTCTAACATTAAAAAACTTGCTCTATCCCAAAAAAAAAAAAAAAAACTAGTGAAGACTTATCAAGGAATGATAATGATAAAACTTTGTGTAGATCAATATCATTTTAAGTCTAGGAACCTTAAGGTCTCTCAGAATGTGTAGGTACAAATCATTTAAATATCCCAAAATAAAATTAAGATCCAAAGGAAACCAACTCTAAATAATCAGAAGCCATTTCAGACTACAAATAATTGGGAACTATTTTACTCCACTTCCAAGTAATCAGCAGTCATTTTATCTTGTTCTAGAGGATTTACCAAGCACATATATTGTAAACAATCTTTCTTTCCGTTCATTCATGGCCAAACGAAGGGCAAGAATACCACTTTTATTTTCTTGGTACACCTCCATAACCCAGTGCAATAATATATCCCCAAAGCCAAAAGTTTAGTTTTCAACCTTGTTGACCTTTCACTGGGATCATTCTTTTTTCCCCAATTAAATCTCCAAAGGGACCACCAGTTAAAAATCCTTTATTTTTCTAATTAGATAAACCTCCATCTAAATAAGCTCCTATCTACCATGGAATGTTAAAAAGCTTTTTCATAAGTTGCACTCTGCTGATGCTGTATTTTACGACAAATCCAAAACGTTTTTCTGTCATTTTTTGTCTTTTGATTCAGATAGGCAGACCTTTGGTTCAACTCATGCAGTCTGACGCATTAAATACTAACTACATACAACTTGAGTAATAATGCAAAACAGCAGACTAAGTAGAGGTGTGTTCCACACATTGATGATGGAGCATCAATCCAGTGAACAGTTTCAAGTTGATCCTTCCTCGTACATGATATCCAAAAGTTGTTTATAAAATATGATCCTTAAGAAGTCACCTTTATTTCCATATAGTTCTATGCTGGTGTTTGATGTGACCAGAACAAGATGGCAATATATGATTGTATCACAAGTACCTTGAGATTCAGTGCATGGTTTTGTTTTTCAACCTGAAATGTTACCAGTAATTGTTGCAAGGGCAATGTCTCATAATTATGTGATGAGAACATGTGTGATCGGTAGTAGTTATTCTCAGTCCAAATGTATGATTTTAACATGCCCGTACACCTTGTCATTCACTGTATGATTATGTTCTTCAACCTGAAATGTTCTTACCAGTAGTCATTGCAAGAGCAACGTCCACCTCTAAAGTGGTGAAAACGATTACGGTCTCTAATAATTACTTCTCTGTTATAAACTTCTGAAAGAAACTTTGCAAAATTGTGGCAATCAACACATGTACGAAGATTCTTGGCCACTCTGATGGTTGTGCCAGGAGGAGTTGCAAGGACTCCAAAAGCCATTGCTAGCTTCTCACTGTGATAAGAGAGGACATACCCTTTATCTTCTTCCTTCAAATTGTGCAATTCAGATGATATTTCAACAACATAGCCACCAATCTTCAGTTGGCTATTTATCTCATCCAACATGGCATAAATTTCATCTTTCCGTGGATGTGAAACATCATCAGCAACAAATTCATTAATAACTCCTTTCAGTTCAATTGTGCTACAGCCAGGTGTAGTCTGGATTGCTCTATCCTTCATTAACATCCTAACTTCTGCTACCTTGTCCCAATAACCAGCTGAAGAATAAACATTTAACAATAGGACATAATCTCCAGCTTCTTGAGCTTTAAGTTCAACCAAATGTTCAATGACACGCTCTGCTAAAGTAACATGGCCATGAATTCTGCAAGCTCCAAGTAAGGTCCTCCATATTGTTGAATCTGGCTTGTCATCCATTGACATTATAAGTTGGTATGCTTGATCAACCATACCGGCACGGCCCATGAGATCAACCATGCATCCATAGTGATGAATGTTAGGATCAATACCAAACTCTTTAGTCATATGATTAAATAGCAACATGCCTTCATCGACTAACCTACAATGACTGCAGGCAGAGAGAACTCCAGTCAAAGTTTGAGCATCGGGTGGAACACCCATTTTTTGCATCTCTTCAAAGGCATTAATAGCTTCTCTCCCGTGTCCATTCATTGCAAACCCAGAAATCATTGCACTCCAAGTGACAACGTTCTTCTCCTGCATTCCGCTAAACACCTCATAAGCCTTCTCCAAACATCCACATCGTGAATACATTGATATAAGAGAATTAGACAGATTCAAAGCTCCACCATAACCATGTTCTTCTAAATATTGATGAACACGCTCACCAAATTCCAATGCATTCAAGTTGGCACATGCTTGGAGCATATGTAAACATGTGACATCATCCGGATTACATGTATAAGTTGCACTTTGCATGACATCAAACAAGCAAAAAACATCTCGAGTCCGCTTATTACGCAGAAAACAAGAAATTAAGACATTCCAAGCAACGGTGTCTATATGAGGTATTTCATCAAATAACTTACGGGCTTCATGAATCCTCTCGCAACACGAATACAAGTCCATCAAAGTTGTTAGCAAAAGGCTATCTGATTGATGCCCATCTCTCAATATTCTAGCATGGACTTGAATTCCTGCAACTAACGACAAAATTCTAATACAAGACTTGATAGCAAACGATCCTGAAACGGGGTCAGTGCAAAGGCCTTGTCTTCGCATATCTCGATACATATAAAACCCCTCCTCAGGTGAATCACTAATTGAGTAAGCTCTAATCATGGTATTATACTGAGGAACAGATGGCTTGGGTATTTGTGAAAAAATTTGGAAAGAATAGCTCAAGTCTCGCAGCGGAAAGAGGGCAGTGCGAGATAGGAACTGGAGGCCAACAATATGATCTTGAATGAGGGACCTTCGGATAATATGGGCATGTATTTGGAGGAAATGGGTTCTCTTAGTGCATGATTTGATGAGAGAAATTAGCAGAGTTCTCAAACTTTGAATGGGTGAAGTGGGTTTAACTTGATTTTCTTGTTGGCTATGAGTTTTTGCAACTGCTAGTGATGATCTCAAATTTGCAGGGCTTTTATTTGAATTTTGTTGCGCTGGGAGCGTATCGTGGGAAGAAATAGGCAAAGAAAGGATGGTGAAAAAACGAACCAGACCAACATTTTGGAATTGATAATGGTTGATGAAAGGAGCAAGAGAAAAACTTGGACTTTTTTTCATCATTTGCCCTGAAAGACGAAAAAGATGAAATCAACATTAAGCTTTTGAACTTTCATATCATTTTATTTTGTAAAAAGCTTACATGCATCCAAATTATACCACATTCTCTAAGTTATCATGCAAAAAAACAATTTATATTAAGCACTAGATTTGTAGGCACATGCAAGAACTCTACCAAATTCTAAATTTCTATTAATTAACATTACATGGTTGATATTATAGCTCCAATAATGCTTTCATGTAAGAATTATGGACCACCTTATGCATAGCTAAGTGTGAACGTTGCAAATAAGGATGGACTTTTAGTCTGCAATGCAAACTAGAAAAAAATACAAACTTCAACAAATTTTAAATTTTTAAATACACAATGAGATAAAGCATGAAAGGGTAAAGGAGTAGGCGAGCAGCTATAATTTTTTTTTAAACTTTAAACCTAGATATCGTCACACATCAAAGATGCATGTAATTGATAGCTTTTAAGCTTCAAAAGTTATACTTCGATCATAACCAGAGTAGTCTTACTACACAGTCATGATTTTTACAATCTCCAACAACCAAAATTTCATATGTATGCACACAAAATAAGATAAAAGCATTTAAAAGTTTCTTAAAGCATAGAATAATATACACACAAAAAATAGCTTCAAAAGCTCCAACCGATGATATGTGTAAAGTAGTCTGTTTCCATGTCAAGCACAAGGCACGAAGTACAAAATGAGATGTACTATGAAGTGTAAAAATAAGCTTATTGCATTTAATTTTAACATACTTCACTTCACCATTTTTACATTGTGGAAAACTGATCAGGGAAAAATCCAATTTCGTTCAAACCAAATAAAAATAAATGCATGTATTTTAGTTAAAATGATAAACACCCATTTTTAGATGTAGGAATGGGTGCCCAAACCTTGTAATTTGGCCAAGGCCAAGGGCTGGAGAGACATGGCCAAAAAATTATATAAAACATTTACAAAGAAAAAGAGAAAGGAATACAGAGTTAACCAACATTTATTCCTCCGCTCTACGATCCAATTAAAAGTAATAACAGATAATAGATAATTTAGTGGAAGAATAAAGAATTATCAAGTACTACTACAAATTATGGAATCACATAAACAAACAACTAAGAAGCATAACATAATACAGAAATAAACTTTCGGTTTAATTGCATATCATATACCTTCAGAGTTTCAATTTAACCCCACCACCCGTTGCATATAAGTTTTTTAAGAAAAAAGTATAAATATCTCAAATTTGAGATAAATATCAAATAATGTGGAACAATACTATTTGTAAATATAGTTGGACTCATGTAGTGTGGCCAATAGCTAGTTGTGTTATTATAAAAAGAAATAACTCATTTTTAAGGCAAAGAAGTTTTCTAACAGATTTACTACTCAAATAACTATTTCTTAGTTCTTAGAAAGGGACTTGAAGGTTGAACCTTGTGATTCATATCATTGGTATCATAACTCTTTGTTCCTATGAAGCCCAAACGCTTCCCTTCACACAATTCCTCGATCATGTGTATGACTCGATCGACAACTAGTTCGAACAACATAGATGCAAGAATCACAAAGATTGAAGCCTTGCTCGAAGCTCATCAGCAATTCCAATTGCAACTCCCACAAAAAATTCAACAACAACAATCTCAACAGCAATTGCAAGAGCAATTTCTTGCAAGTTAATCAACGATTTTGTTTGGGATGCAAGAATATATTAATTCGTCAGATACAAGAACATATTCGGTATCCCCTAGTCCAGAACCTGTATCGACTCATAATGTGGAAAAAAAATTGTCTGAAGGAAATTATGCAGAGGATGTTTATCCAGTGTCTTGTGAAGATGATAATTTTGAAGCATTTGCTATAGTTTCTCAAGACATTGAACTCTCTTATGGTCAACAAGATGAATTATCAGTTCTATTAGCAACTTATGCATCGGTATTTGCAACTCCTACTACTTGTGTTAAACGTCATGATCACAAAATTCCTTTATTGGAAGGTACTAAACACCCTAGTGCAAGGTCAAGAAGTAGTCCTTTCTCTTCACCTATTTTGCTAGTCAGGAAGAAGGATAACAATTGGTGTATGTGTATGGATTATAGAGCCTTGAACCAGTTGACAATCAACTTTGTAGTAGTAGATAATAATTACATTTTGATTACTTCTTTATTTTTTTCTTTCTTTTATTTGTTAGCTTCTTAATTCAATGTCTTTGTTGATCAATATTTAACTATAAAGATGCATCTTTGTTAAAAAATAATTAAAGATCATTACTGAAAGTATAAGGTAAAAGACATTTAACTCTAATTATCTTAAATTGTCATGTTTCATTCATTGTTTTTTACTTATTTACTTCCATTTCTAAAGGAAGAAAAAATTATCTATTTGGAAGCCATTTGGAATAAATGAGATATACTACCTTCTCTCACACTAATATCATCCCAACCCATTATAAATGTAACTGGTAAAAGATGGAATAAATTCCCAAATATAATGGATTGTACTATGAGTTAATACTCATCCCATTTTACATCTCTAATAACAGCTATCATGTAATACTACAAAGTAAATGAATCAATCAATCAAACACCTAATATGCATTTAAAAATGAAAAAAAGTAAACTTTCAATCTGGGTACTCAACGAACCTTTTCAGTGTCCGTCAAAAGTTCAGTTTCCACTGGATAAGATGCATAGAATTAGTCTGCTCTAGAATACCCAGCTCTTCTTCTGAAACACCGAGCACAAATATACAAATAACAAGGTCAAAAACAAAAGACAGCTATAACCCAATTAACCGCTATTTAAAATTAGCAAAGTTAACTTATGTATTATTGGTATATGCAAAGGTTAAGACCGATACGAAGCAGTATAATCCAGTATGGCCCACATTTCTTCGAAATTTCTGAATCTTTAGAATCTCTTTAAAGCCATTGTAGCCTTCACATTGATGATCACAAAGTGTCCATCAAGTAATTTTTTTTTTTAGGTTATGGGCAATGATTCGGTGGAAATGTGAACCTTTTTAATAAGGAAGAGTTATGAAACTTATGATTCATCACCACAACTCAGTTTCAGACTGCCATTAGAAGCTTAACCATAGGATAAGATTGGACTAGAAAAGGAAGCACTAGAAAGGATTAGAAGAAAGTGTCCACCAGATAGAAACCTTGATTCTTCAAAGGAATAGATTGCATCATATTAACAAAAAGGAGCGACTAACCTAAGGCACATACCGTAGTTATGTTCCGGGTTTTTTTTTCTCCTAGAGCTGTTAGACGAACCAAATAGCCAAAAAGGTATCCAATTTTGTAAATAGAGCTTTCACCGAAGAAAATAAAATTTTCATTATTTTTTTAGTTAAACGGCCATAGCTTATTAACTTTTAAAAAATCAAATTTAATTTAAAACGCTAAAAATTGACTTTTTTAAGAAATTAAATTAAAATTAATAAAAAATAGTTTTATTAAACTGCACATCAGTGTTCCACTCTCCACCGATCACCCTTTGCCACCCAATTAGGAATGAGCAAAAAAACCGAGAGTTTGGTTATTCGAATCGGTAGTTCAATTTTTAATCGATAAATTTCGAAGATAGAGACGATTTCAGGTAAAAATCGAACATGAAACAACGAATACGGTTCAATTACGGTTATACTAAAAACTGTACTCGCTCGTACCCGAAATTCATTATATTTAATTAATTAATTTATATATTTAATAAATTAAATTATATATTTTTTTAGGTTTTTTTTCATAACCGCCTCAAACCGTTACCCATGGGTAAAAAACCATCCCCAAACCGTAACAGTTTTCGGGCGGTTTCGAGTATAGGTTTTATAATTTGGTTCGGGAACGATTATCCCTACCCGTTCCCGTACTCATTCCTACACCCAATGTCCATTTCTCTCCTCCTCATGTGTCTTGTTTCTTTTTGAGATCCAATGACCATTTGTTAACAAGACAAGACTAGAGTTAGGGATGGGTACTCGTAATGAACGGTCTTTGATATAATCGTCTCTAAATTAAATTATAAAATTTGTACCTAAAAATCGTTATAGTTCAAGAACGATTTTTTACCTGTAAGTAACGATTTGAAACTGTTATTAAAATAACCTTGAAAAAAACTCAAAAAAAAATATAATTAATTTTGGGTATGGACGGGTATGATTTTCAATATAACCGTAATCGAATCGTACTCGTTGCTTCATGTTTGATTTATACTCGAAACCGTACTCGTTCTCAAAATTTATCAGATAAAAACCAAATTTTCGATTCAGATAACAGAACCTGTGATTTTTTTTACCCATTCCTAACTAGAGTTGATTAAAGTGGAGTGATTTGGTCAAAAATAATTATGAGTGGTCACACAATAATTGTGGTTGTCTAAAAGCTCCTCAACAATCAATTTTCAAAACATGCAATTTAATCACCAAGGCATTGAAAGTTGAAACTACTATCAAACATGAGTGGTTATAAGATGGTGGGCATGTTGCATGGTGGAATAAATTTATCATTTTAAAGTTTTCCTTTCTTTATACATTATGTTATTTTATGATTTAGTTTTGACTCAAATTTTCAATTATAAAACTAAAACTATCAATATTTCTTAACTATACTCTCTCTATTTGTCTTAGATTTTTTTTGTTAATTCTCTTTATTCTCTCCATAACTAAAAAAGAAAGTATCTTACAATATATCAACCATTTTGTTTTTCAGCTATTGTAGTTGGTATATAGTAGTCTACTTTTTTTCAATTATGAAGAGAAAAAAAAGCTATGAAAAAATGGAAAATGTGGCTAAAAAATAATGAAATTTTAGCTTTGTAGCTAAAAAGGAAAAAAGAGCCAAAACATAACCATAAAAGAAGGGAAGGGTTATAAGTTTTGTTGTACTCTATTTCTAAGTGTTGGCTTCTTGCATGCAAAACACATAGTCTGATTATTTTACTCAATGTTTTGTCTTCCTCTATGTAAGGTTGATTACTGTAGATCAGTAATGCATACAAGTAAATAGTTAGGAACATATTGATTATGAACTTGTTCGTACACACCACAGAGTTGGTTTTCATAGTGTCTTGAAAATTCATCCACCAAACTAAAATACATCTATAGTCATTATTAGAAGTTATAGGGGTTAGACCTTAAACATTAGTATGCACAACAAGGCTCGGTAGCCTTAACAAAATTATTGAAAAATGGTAAACAATAACTTTAAAAATATTTCACACTTCCCATAGAGTAGATAGAGTACTTTCACTAACAGAGAGTAGTCACATTGATTGAGTACTATAGGTACAATTTTAGGATTAAAATGACCTAATCTTCTATGTTACAATAGAACATCATAAGACTTAGCAACTTTCCTAGGAGTTTGCATAAGATCTATATCTGTAATATTTACATAACAAAGTGGTTTATTCATACGAGTCTTACCTTGTAACTCACAAGTAAGCATTTCCTTATAACCATCTTTTTGTACCGAGCAAGAATCACAAACTTGAAAAGCACATCTCAAGTCCAAATCAAATCTATAAAGACCTTTGTCACCCTCCCTTTGAAGCAAAATATTGTTTGTCACCTTGTCCTTCATAAGATAGTGATAAGGGTGAACAATATATGTTATTATCCATAGCAAACTTAGGAGACACTTAACAAGTTATTAGCTATATGTGGCACATGAAGCATATTTTTAAGATAAAACACTTTGTTGGGAACAAACTATGATGCAAACATACTAGCACCAATATGACGAATAAATAGGCAAGAAGAATTATTTATGTAAATTTTCTCAAATATGTTCTTATTTAGTAGCCAGATCGGATAGATCTAAAGTAACATGGTGTGTGACACCTGAGATATGATACCATGTTGGTTCTATAATGGTTTTAGGGGTTGGTACAAATGTAGAAGTTTGCCGATGATGCGGATTAGGTTTGTGTGGTAAAGAGTACCCTCAATGATTTCGTGAAATATTAGGAGGTGGTGGTTGAAGTTCTTTGTCAAACCTCTACTAGCAACTCTTGACTAGATGCCCAAAATTTTCACATAACGAGCACTGAAATCGTCCATCTCTATCATAATTGTTTTTACATCTTCCTCATTAGGATGAGTTTTGTCCCCTGCCTCTATTTTTCTGAGAGTTATAGCCTTGATTCTCATGAAAGTTATTGTTACTGAGCACATCATTGTTGAGATTCTTGGTTTGATATTGCACCAAGTTTATTGTAGCAACAAAGACTCATTTCCAACACTATTGTGTTTTTCTTATCATTTTTCATGTGTAAGTAACATAGCTTGCACTTCATTTACAAAAAAATTATTTTGTTTTCCTTGAAACAGTTGCATGAACCAAATCATATCTTTATGTAATCCGTTAAGTAATGCATTAACTTGATCCTTCTTTAATCACAATGTCCTTAATATGAATCACATAATATGCAATAGACATGTATCCTTTCTAATATTACTTAACTTAGAATTGTATTGGAAAATCTCTCCTCTCGAGTGAGAAGCAAAGTTCTCTAAAGTTCTTCACTTGTTTCATAATCTAAACCTCCTTTACCAGTTCACTTTCCATACATGTGATCAGCCATAACCTATCACTCATTCAATATATATATTTAGCATTAACTTTTCCTTTTGCATCACTTCTCAAAAGGTATGGATATCCACTAAGAACAAAGTCTTGCAGTTTATAACTACGAAGAATTCGTAAGATCTTTTTCTTTCAAATCACAAATTTTGTGGGATCCAATTTGATTCCATTAATTTAGTTTTGAAATGAAACTGAATCATGTTTCTCAATCTTAACTTCAATAGTTACTTTACTCTTTGGAATTCTCCATTTCTCACATAGACAAAATGTCACTAATCATACTTAACCTAATGTTCTGATACTATATTAATATTCATGACAAACATGGGTTATTCAATCCCAAAAGACAAACTTAATAAGTAAATAGATCCTTATTTTTTATAAACTTTATCATAGTGTTGTCTTTTATTAATATGAAATTTTCATTTTCTCTAACACAAGCCTTATCTTATCAATAATGAGATATATGAAAAATTTAAATCAACAAAATGTTGAAGATTGTATGTAATTATTATATCCATGTTCTAAACGTTATTCCACCCATTAAATTTGGTGTCTTTGGAACTCTTTTCTTGTAAATTTATCTAATGAACTTAAAACTAAATGGTTATTGTAATAAAACTTTTGTGCAAGGTCTTAGTTTCTGAATATTATTTCTATCAAACATGTATTTAAAACAAGTGAACACCATTTGTCTTATGTTAGTCAAGACTCGAACTTGACGTGGAGTTAACTCAAATACTCACCAGAGTTCACCAAAGTTGTGTTGTGAAAGCCTCAAACTCAAACTTGAGACATGGAATTAACTCAAGTACAATCTATAATGGTACTTTGTAGCCTTGAGCTCAGAAGCGATGACGTACAAGGAGAGAAACACAAGCAAAAGAAAAATATGACTAGGAGAGATGCTCAACCTGTGAAAATAACTTAGGAGGGTAACAATTTTGATTACTACAGCTCTTAAAATTGTACCCACAATAATCGATCCACTTTAACTGCTGTCATTGGTTTTAAATGTTTGTCACTAGGTAATATGTTTTGAAAATCGGTTAGAAAAACGTTGTACAAGGCTGGTATAATTGGTTACTATTGTAAGTAACTTAAGGTTTATAATGCATGACAAAATCAGTATTTTATTAGAATTTTGTTATTTTAGATTTTTATTTTTATCACAATTATAATAGATTAGGATTTATATTGGATTAGGATAAGATTGAGTAATATTTGAATCCTTATATAATTGAATAGTGTTTTATTTATATTAATAGTGTATTTTTGTGTGTCTAATTATGATTATTCAATAATAAAAACTTTTAGTCTTTAATTATTTCATCCATACCTTCTTGATTTTGTTTTCTTAAACAAAACTAGATCTTCATCTATGAACATTATGTTATTGTTTAAGTGAAAATAATACAAAATTCGTCACAATTTTGAGAAAAAATGTTATCTTTTGATATTTTCTTACCTAAAAAATACATTGAATACAAGGATTTTGATAATTTCAAAAGACTTTTGCAATTATCTTTGATAAAGAGTTATAAATTGATAATTAGTATTTTGAAAATTCATATTCATCCATATACGACGAAGAATTACCAATTTTCAACAAAAATGATGAAGAATTCCTTATTCTTAATGAAGAAGATGAGCACAACAAAATTAAATGGTGGGAAAAAATTGACTTTATTTTTAGATAAGAAAAAGATTTTCTAAAACCAATTTCCTAAATTTTTTTGTTCAATTTACCTGTCATTTATTTGGTCTTTATGGTTTCAATGTAGATGCATTCAAGAATTCTAAATCTATCAAATGTTTTATGAATTCAAATGTATTAAGAAAAGAATTTGCAACAAAAATTTAAAATATAAATTAAATGCATGCAATCATCGCAAATTTATTAAATTTAATCTGATGCAAGGTAAAATTAATATTTTATTAGAATTTTATATTAGTTAGGTTTTTGTTGTTTTAGAGTTTTATTTTTATTATATTTGTTATCGACAATGATTTATTATTAAATTATTGGAAGACTTAGTAGTATTTGAGTCTCTATATAATTAAAATAATATTTTATTTTAGAAAAAATTACAAGAGAATCTATTCTCGTTTTTAAAAATTATCAAAAACACCCATCTAACTTTAAAAAATAAGCAATTATATCCACTCAATTATTGTTTTATTATAAAATCCACTATTAAATTTCATAACTTTTATGGATTTGTTTTTACAAATATCTCTTAAATAAATTTAAAATAATGACAAGGAGAGGTGTGAGGGTTTTTCTATTATTTTATGAAATCTAAAGGAAGGTATTTATAATTGATACTTTACTTTACCATGAAGAAGCTTATTTAGTTTATATTACACAATTTTTTTTAATTTGATTATGATTATTCAATATTGCGAACTGAAGATTATATTACGAGAGATGATGGAGATAAACTCGAGTATATTCTTACTCTTTATTCTTTGTTAATTCTGATTATTTTACAACACTATAATACAACACTATAAATAAGAATAAGACATTAGACAAATGTCCACTAATCTAGCAATATAACAACTAGTATTAACAATTAAATTATAGCTTGATTTATACTAGTTTTACAGACTGTACAACACTAATAATATTCTCTAAAAGTCTACACTCCTTCTCAAGTTGGGTAATAGATATTAATCATTCCTAACTTGCAACTCAATTCTTCGAAGATTGTTCGAGGTAATGCTTTGGTAAGGATACTTGCAATTTGATGATTAGTAAATTTATATAGTAGGTCCACAATTTTTTCATCTAACTTTTCTTTAATGAAATGACGATCAATTTCTACATGTTTGGTTCGGTCATGATGAACTGGATTTTTGGAAATTCTTATTGCAACTTGATTGTCATAATGCATGCTGATAGGTTCAAGAGTTGTGAAGTCCAGTTCTTTGAATAGTCTTCTTAACCATTTTCCTTCACAAATCTCATGAGTCATAACTCTAAATTCAGCTTCTGCACTACTTCGAGCGACTACTGACTGTTTCTTACTTCTCCAAGTTACAAGGTTTCCCCATACGAATGTACAATATCCAGTGGTATATCTGTCATCCACTATAGAGCCTCCCAGTGAGCATATGCAAAAAACTTCAATTTTTCTAGTGAGATTCTTACTAAAATATATTCTTTTTCCTGGTGTCATCTTGAGATACTTGAGTATACAATATACCGATTCCATGTGTTCTTCAGTGGGATTGTTCATAAATTGACTTACAACACTTACTGAAAAACCAATATCTGGTCTAGTGTGAGATAGGTAAATAAGTTTTCCCACTAATCTTTGATAACGACCTTTGTCCACAGGTGTACTATTTTCTTTGATTCCAAGTTTTACTGTAGAATCCATCAGAGTTTCTATTTGTTTACACCCCATCATTCCAGTTTCCTTGAGAAGATCAAATACATATTTCCTTTGAGATATAGATATGCCCCTTTTTGTTCGTGCTACTTCCATCCCTAGAAAATATTTGAGATTGCCTAGATCTTTGATATTAAATTCCTTGGTAAGGAATTCTTTGAGTTTATTCATCTCAATTGTAGAATTACATGTTAGAACAATATCATCTACCTTCACAATTAGGATAACTATTCTGTCATTGGAGAAGTATTTGACGAATAGTGTGTGATCTGATTGGCATTGATTGTACCCATATCTCTTCAGAACTTTAGAGAACTTATCAAACCAGGCATGTGGAGACTGTTTCAATCCTTATAAGGATTTCTTAAGTTTGCACACTATATTGGTTGGAACAAGAGATTCAATTCCAGTAGGAATGTCCATGTAGACTTCTTCTTCGAGATCACCATTAAGGAATGCATTCTTGACATCTAATTGGTAGAGAGGTCAATCCAAGTTAGATGCTAGGGAGAGAAGAACACGAATAGTGTTGAGCTTTGCTACAGGTGCAAAAGTCTCCTGATAGTCAATCCCATATGTCTGAGTGAATCCCTTAGCCACAAGGTGAGCTTTGAGTCTTTCTATATTGCCGTCGGCTTTGTGTTTGATTGTAAAGATTCATTTACACCCAATAACCTGTTTTCCCGATGGTAGTTCTGTGATATCTCAAGTCTTATTTTTCTCTAAGGCACCGAGTTCTTCACGAATAGTTGTCTTCCATTCAGGTACCTGAAATGCTTCATGAACGGAATTTGGAACCTGTTTTTAATCAAGGTTGCTGATAAATTCCTTATAACTTGGTGAGAGATTTTTATAGGAAACAAAGTTGTAGATGGGGTGGTTTGTGAAAGATCTTACTCCTTTCCTTATAGCAATTGGAAAATTCAAATCATTAGGAGGTAACTCAATAATATAAGGTTCAGGGATGTTACCTTGTGAATTGTCGGAGTGGCCTATACTCGGGTTGGATTCCTGGATTGGCTCAAGATATACTCGGTTTCTCTGCTCTTTCTTGAGTTGTTTTCCTCCTAGAGTAGACAAGAAGATCATTGTTTGGGACATAGAAGTTTGGATTTGTTGGTAGAGAACTTAAGGGTTCATTGGGATTATTAAGAGTATTTATTTGAGACATTGATTCAATCTCTTGAATTTGTGAGATAGGATTTGTGGGAGACTGAGTGGTCATGCTATTCCAAAGTTGGTATTCATTGCCTACATTCTCCCCTTGAATGGTAGGTTTGGAATAGTATGGATTTTGTTCAAAGAATGTGACACCCATCGTATTATAGAATTGTTTGGTGATAGAAGAAAAGCATTTGTATCCTTTCTGGTACGATGAATATCCTATGAATATGCATTTGATGGCTCGGGGATCAAGCTTACCTTTATGATGTACATGGATATAAGCAGAACATCCAAAATATTTAAAGGGAATGTGGGACATGATTTTGGTGTGTGGGTATAACTGAAGTAGAGTATTGATAGGTGTTTTAAACATGAGAACACGAGAGGGTATCCTATTGATAAGATAGGTAGCTGTAAGAACAGCTTCCCCCCAAAAATGTTGAGGGACATGAGTTGTGCACATGAGGGATCTAGCGGCCTCGAGAAGATGCCTATTCTTCCTTTCAGCCACTCCATTTTGTTGAGGTGTGTCAACACAAGAGCTTAGATGGACAATCCCTTGACTTAATAGATAATGAGTAAGGGTGGAAGCAAAGTATTATTTAGTATTATCATATTTCAATACTTAGATTTTCGTTTGAAATTGGGTTTGAATCATGGTATTGAAATTTTTAAAAATTTGACCTACTTCAGATTTTTCTTTCACTAAAAATAACCAAGCGAGTCGAGTATGATCATCTACAAATAAAATGAACCAATGTGTCCCTGTGATGTTTTTGATTCGAGAAGGTCCCCAAATATCAATGTGAATCAATGAGAAAGATGTGACTTTTTATGTGGAAGATGAGGATATGAAGTTTTAACATGTTTTGAAAATTGACATACTTCACATTGAAAATCCTTTGAATTTGTATTTCTAAAGGATGAAGAAAATTGTTTTTGTAAATACATGAAATTAGGATGACCTAAGCAATAATGATTCAACATGATTTCACCATCATTATTGGAATTAAGATTTAACAAAACTTTATTCTGAGAAGAAACTTCGGATACAGCTTGGAGGGCTTGTATTGTTGGAGGGTCTTCACTTCGTAGGAGATAGAGTCTCAAGCATTCTTTAGCACTACCAATCATTTTCCCCGAATCTAAGTCCTGAAATTCACATAGGTTATGAACAAATTTAGCCATACAATTTTTATCACCGGTGAGTTTAGTAATGGATACAAGATTACAATCAAGTGTGGGAATAAGAAGGACAAAATCTAGAATAAAGGAGTTTGAAATTTTAGCTGAACCAACTCCGATTACTTTTGATATTGAACCATCGTCAATTCTGATAGTGTGCCATTTTGGTAGATTTTAAGATTTATGAGAAGAGAAGTATCACCCGTCATGTGGTCTGAAGCACCTAAATCAATAATCTATGGTCTCATAACCTGTTTCACACCAAGAACGTTTAGAGTGTTACCTGATTGAGCTATAGTGGCAGATGATGTGGGCAAGGATTGTCCAAATAATTTCTGGAGGAGATCAATATGTTCCTTGCTAAACAGAGCAGATTCAGGGGACGTAGTTCCATCAGATATGGAGACAGTTTTTCCATAACTTTCTTTGTTCATGTGTTGTGTGGATGGTGGTTTCCAATCAACTGACTTTCCATGAATTTTCCAGCAGGTTTCCTTAGTGTGACTAGTTCTACGGCAGTGATCACACCAAGGTCTTCCTCTACGAGAACGGTTGTCTACAGTATGAGAGTGTTGGTGTTCTCAAATAGCAAGTGCAGATCCTTCTACAGTCACAAAAATGGTAGAGTAAGGACCCATCATCACCTTTTTACGACTCTCTTCTTGACGAACTTGGGAGAAGGTATCACGAATTTTGGGCAAGATTTTTGTTCCTAGAATTCTAACGCGCACATCATCAAGATCTTTATTGAGCCTGAGTAAAAAATTGAAATCCCTCTTCTTGTCAATAATCCTTTGTACAAGATACTATCTGCTGGACATGTTCATTCATGAACCTCAAAGAGGTCTAATTATTGCCAATATCGAGTGAGAGAGTTAAAGTATTGGGTAACTGATAAATCTCCTTGACGAAGATCATGGAGTATGCTTTCGATCTCAAATAGTTCATACATATTATCAGAACTGGAATAAGTGTCTCTGGCGGCATCCCATATTCCTTTGGCAGTTTTGTAGAGAAGAAAGTTCTCTCCAATCTCATTTGTCATGAAATTTATCAACCAAGACATCACCATATTATTTTTAGATTTCCATGTTCTGTATTACGGATCGTCTTTGTTCGGGGCTACGACATCTCTAGTGAGATAGTCATCTTTCATCTTTCCACATATAAACATCATGACAGATTGAGACCATTGAAGATAATTGTGCTTATTTATTTTATGACTAGTGATGGGCAGAAGATTGTTTTATGTGAAACCAATAATTACAGGTTTTCCTGTGGCCATTGGTGTTATTTTAAATGGGATTTATATGTGGGTTGATTTGGGTATTAGGCTAAAATTTGTTATTAGATTAGTTGGGCTGAAATTTGTGATTTTGTGATTGGGTTGGATTGAAATTTATTATTGGACTGAAATTTATTATTGGGTTGGGTTGGGTTGAAATTTACTATTGGATTGGGCTGATATTTATTATTGGGCCGAGTTGGGTTGGGCTGAAATTTGTTATTGGGTTGGATGGGTCGGGTTGGACTGAATAGGTCGATTAGGTTAAATCACAAAACAGAATGTAGTGCGTATTGGAAACAGAATGCCTCATAAATATAGAAACAGAATGCAGTGCGTATTGGAACTGAGATGTGAGACTTACTGACTGAACCAGATGGCGACGACGATGGACAGATGGTCAGCGACGACAATGAACAGATGGTCTGATAGTGCCTGAGTTTCGCAAGATTGGATGACTGATGTCTCACATTTTTGGGTGGTCAGCAAGTTGTGGGTAATGGCTCGCAAATATGGCCTGGTCTGAGCAGAGATAGAACTCGCGATGATTGGGCTGAAAACTAAAAAACCCGAGCAAAAGCTACTCTATTGATGTTGCAAAATTCCAATTTCTAGGAATGCTTGCACTGTTCTTAGATACAAATTTGAGCTCAAATTGGATACAGAATTAGTGAGAAATCAAAATTGGATTTCAAAAATGCTCTGATACCATAAAGATTATATTACGAGAGATGATAGAGATAAACTGGAGTATATTCTTACTCTTTATTCTCTGTTAATTCTAATTATTTTACAACACTATAAATAAGAATAAGACATTAAATAAATATCCACTAATCTAAGAATATAACAACGATATCAATAATTAAATTACAACTTGATTTACATTAGTTTTATAGCATGTACAAAACTAATAATATTCTCTAAAAATCTCGTAGAACTTTTATTCTTTAATTATTCCCTCTATGGATTTTGATTTGAGTCGGTTTCATTCCAAAAAGTGAATTTATTAAGTAGCTAAAGTCCTAATAAATCCATAAATCTTGTCAGTAACGTGTTTTGGTCGTGCAACAAATTATCAACCTCTTTTTTTTTTTTTTTTTTGCAGTTAGCCTACAACATTTCCAATTTCCATTGAATAAATGCTATCCAGCAACTAGGCTCGAAAACATGAGGTCCTGCTTCAACATCAACCTCGATCATTTAAGTCTTGAAATGGACTGAAATTTGTAACTGATACCAATTTCTGCACCATATTTACTACAAAATTTGACTAAGACAAGATTTAAAAGAACAAGTGAGGGAGGTTTAAACGACAGACAATTATAGCAAAGCACAAGATCTTTATAGTTCAATAATATTGTAAGTTTTTAACCATCAATTATCATCAGTCCAAAATACTTTCACTAGTATAACTCCTATAGCATGGAGCAGTTAGAAAAAGAAAACGGATTGAACTCAAAATATCACACATTGATAATACTGATGAATCCTTGGGTATGTGGGATCTGTAGCAAAAAGGTTCAAATGTTGATAATTGTTGAAGTTGCACATGCAAACTGCAAAAAGGTCTTGCACATCTAATCTGGTATCCCTTGTGGTCATTTCCTCCTAGCCACTTCCATCCAGTTGTCCAAAAGATAGAAGGTGTGCCATGTATTGCTGCAAGAACACAAACAAAAATGAGAAATGTGCCGATTTCTGAGCTCTTTTTCCATCTCTTTAAATAAATCACATAATCATCCACAAGTTTCTTATTTGATTCTTGTCTGTTAACGTCTCATTTATGCTGAGTTGAAAAGGAAGACAAATACAAGATCTTCACAACTAGGTCCATGTTGCCTAAAAGCTTAACCATATGAAAACTTCGGATTTTGATTTCTCCATATAGGGGCATATGTAGCTTGTTAATTAACGCTATGCAACAATCTAATGCATTTAATGGTATATTAACAAGCAGAGGTTGTTAGAAAAAAAAAATATTAACATGCAGAGGTTATTAGCAAAAAAATATTAACATGCAGAGGTGAGTATCCAAAGATATCAAACTTGGTTAGCGGGAAGATAGTATGCAAGATTAGACATAAAAAAAGCATTAGTAATCAAAAACGCTTTAGACTCGAATTCACAGATAGCAGCTTTTGACATTAATCAGAAAATAAGAATGCTGCAGAAATTGCTACTCAATGTTGCGAGTAATTTATGCTGAACAAGCAAATCTTCCCAAATTCTCACTTCCAGAAAATGAAAAACAGAAATTGCAAAGGAGAGGAAAAAATGAGTAAATATAATTATATCTTACTCATCAACTTTGAAATTTATTCTTAGCATGGACCACAAAAAAGAAAGTTATTGAAGTGATCACATATAACAACCAGCACATTACAATAATACAGCTCATGAAACTCCTCCTCTCAAAGAAAGATACTTGATATTCAAATGATGTTTAGGATTTGAGCTTATTGATGTATCTATGCTGCTTCTTTTTAGTCTTATGTAGTAACATCTTTAGCTTGACCTCGGGTATACTTTGTACCTTCTATGAGATGACAATAAAAGTATCAATATTTTAAATTAAATAATTATTTCTATGAGATTTCATAGGATGGCGGATGGCGTTTTATCTTGATTTGAATTTCAATTATTATTAATTGGGTCCAAATATGTTATCATGTTTCAGAACAAACAAACACAGTATTTGTGTTAGCAGTCATTTCAATGCATAGATTGAGTATTGATTTAATATCTAAATTCTCCCTAATGTTTTTATTATCCTTATCTTATTGGAACAAGGGCGACAAAAGTCATAAAACTTACACGAGTGAAGTGCATAAGTTTCATAATTTTTTATTGAATCCCGTAGATCCTATTACTTTCATAAAATTAACACTAAAATCCTACATTGATTATTCATTGAGAAATTGAGCCATATTCTTGTGACCAAATTTATGAGAATATTTTTGGAATAACAATCTTATTGAGGTTATTAGGATTGTAATCAAGTTATATGAAATTAGACATATAAATGAATATAAATAATCTTACAAATTTGGTGATGCAAATTTAGTCACATGAGCAACACATGATAAAATTTAGTCAAATTTTTCAGTAAATAATTAAAATAAAACTTTAATATTAATTTTATAAAAACAACAAAACCTATGTGATTAGTGGTGTAAAAGAGGTCAGGTGACCCAAGCCCGACACATCCCAACCCACCTTGAGCCCTATTGTTCATGTACTAGATTTTTTTAATTCATCGGCTATTGTGCTAGTAATGGCAACACAAGAGCACCTTTTTTTTTAAATCAAAAAATCACAATTTACTAACCCTAGTCTTATTCTCTTCTCACCTCTATCCACGTTCAAATTTCAACTGATAGCCAAGGAGTTCCTCTTCTTCTCAAGCAAGGTTTGATCAGATCCTTCTTCTCAAACAACTATTTCTTCATAAGTGAGGTAACTTTGAGCATCAACAAGACAATTGGAATTACGCTAATGCCATCGGTAGATTTGAAAGCCAATGACTTAGATATGATCCATATTTTAACATGTATAATACAGGATGGTAGGATCATCAATACTCAAACTATTCATGTAGAAATCCAACAAAAAATTTCAATATCAGACTTAATTTTTCATTCTCAATGCCACAACCAACTCTAATCACTCAAAGTAAGTCACTTGAGGATTTAGTGAATGTCATCGTTGCTAGCACTTTGATATTTCAACAGAACTACCAAGCATATCAAGTTATCAAAGAACAGGAAATTTCAAAGAGAAATCTTGAGATATAAGAAACCAATGCTACTACCAAAAACCTTAAGACTCAAATTGACCCACTACTCACAATAATAGAAAGACTAGAAGCACATGTAGTTATTAAGCTCCCCTCCCAAATAGATGTTAAACCTAGAGAAACCATTAATGTCGTTGTTATGAAGAGTGATAAGCAATTAGAGGAGTCTCAAAGAATCCCAAGAAATAATGTATCCAAAGAAAAGACTAATCAGCAGAAAATATCATCATCTCCAAGGAATCCAATGTGACACCAAAGGTAAGATTCGAACCTTCCTTTTTTACTAATGATCCTACTTTATCTTTCTCAAATAAGTTTGACGATTCAATGAAACAGAATGATGAAAAGGAAAATTTGAAGACATTTTTCAAAGTGCAAATCCACATAGCTCTTATGAAATACATTAAGGAAGAACTTAATATGCAAAGGACATTAAGTAACTTTTTTTAAAAAAACAAGCTTGAATATAACAAAGAGATAGGTATGGGGGAGACTATGTCTAGTATTCTTCAAAAAAGACTACTATCAAGGTATAAGGATGTAAATAATGAACTATTAGCTCAGAAATTCAACACCACACACTTCAAGATCTTTGATTATGATAGATGATAAAAATGATAGCATTAGGCTATCAGTTTTATCATAAATTTTTAATATGCTCTAGTTAGCATAAGTTTTTTTTCCCTTTTTAGTATTTATTTGTTGCAATTCTTAGGATAATTAAGATTAATAGAAGGGATTAGAAATAATTACATATATTTTTTTTGTTTTCTGACATATGTGATGAAATTAGCTTAATAATGTTAGGTTAAAAGGATAGTGGATATTGATAGAGACTTGACTTGTTCCTAAGTAAAGGTAACTTTATAATAATCTTCCTCAAAACTTGCATGCATAATAGTTAAATTGGTGATAGAATAATCTATATGTATGAACTTGTGAAAAATATTGTGAATCACTTATAACTTTATTATATTTTTAATAAGTAAGAATATGTTGTTAGAACTTTTCTTTAAATTTATCAAAGACAATGCTAAATGTATTTTTTGAAAAATGATTTAAGCAATAAGATTAAATTCTTTGACTAAATTATCATATCTTTAATATTGTTGTTCTTTCAAGAACAACCCTTTTAGAGAACCAAATTGAGCCTATATGAACCAATTATTTATACCCACTCATTATCCTTTAAATCAAACACATTGATCATACCGTATAGTTCAAGAAAAGTGGAGTTGCACAAAAAGAGAATCAATTCTATGAAAATATTAGAATAAGATTTAAAAGTATTAATTGTACTATAATTAATTAAATGTCCACTATACAAAAATAGACCCTACTAAAAAATGTTCAAAAAAAAATAAACAAAACAAAAAAAGAAAATATATATATATATAAAATAATAATAATGGGACAAACTGAAAACAATTATAAAAAGAACTGTGTTATTAAAAACAAAAAGTGACAACATAAAAGAAAAGAAGTCAATAATGATAGTTGGGTCTAAAATAATGAAATTTGACCTGTTTTATTAACATGATTGGTATTATGATAGTATTATTTGTAATTCTCTTTCTCTTATTTCAAAGACTCATGAACTTTGTTTCTACTTTTTTCTTTCATTTGATTAAACCAACAAATATAACCAAATATTACAACCAAATGAAAAACCTTTTGATTTTAAGGAATGCTTTTAATGAAAGGAGATACAATTTTAAAGAAAAACCTATCGTATCCAATTCAGCTCTAAAAAGAATAATGATATTTTATAGGGAAAAATAATATTTCAACTTGTTTATGTTAGATGATTTGACTATTGCTAATTAATATTACATAACACACATTTTGAGCAATATTATTGTACAGTAGCTATAGCAAAGCGATGACTAGAGATAATATCTAACATTTATAAGAATTAGAAACCGTAATATTGTTAAGTTCATCAGATAAAATATCAGAAAACTTATTCTCTTAATTAAAGGTGTTGACTTTGCTCGAGTACTAGCAAAGAGTAGGTGTGAGGGAGTTTGATATGTACTATTTTATACACATTTTTAGATATCAATTTCTTTACATTTATATATATATATATATATTATATAAAAAACTAAAATTATTTATTTGTATTTATTGAGAAAATATTGATTTTCTATTTTTTTGGGATTTTTTTGAAATTTTTATGGATTTTTTTATGATTTTTATTTAATGAGTAAATTAACTTAAAAAGTACATGTATTTCGCAACCTATCCTATCATTTTAACCATCGTAACTTATCCTATCCTTTTGATATGTAGTGTACACTATTTCTATCTCCACTAAAATATCAACAATCCTAGCTACATTTTGATTTGATTTTTCTCTCTTATAAATACAAAACATCATACAAAATAAAGAGGAGAATATGAGAATACAGATATAGACAGATGGAGATACAAAAATTATAGAATTAAGTTAGAAGCAAAACCTTAAAACAAGATTCAAGAGACAATAAAATAAGTTGAAGATTAGAATTAAAGAAAAAAATCCTAAGATTTTTTCTCCTTTCTTTTATTGTTTTCATGAATAATTTTTTTAATTTTTTTTTCTATGAATAGCTAATTTTATATTTGTTGTAGATGATTTCAAAACCCTAGACATGAATTGTAATATTTAATAAGATCTGTTATATTCTATTCAACTATTATTTTTGATTATGTATTAATTATCAATTTTAATTATTGTATGAATTTATTTGACTATTTAAGTATACAAAAAAATAATCAAATTAATTCATCGTTAAACAATTTAATTGATTAGATACATAATCACTTGATCAAAAAATAATTAGTGATAAATTACTTACAATGAGAATTAAAAGTCAAGATAATTAAACCAAACTTGCATGTTTAACGTTGATATAATTTTCTTTTTTAAAAAATTAATGTTTTTGATGAATTAAATTTAGAGAGTTTATTCTAAATTTATCTATTAAAAAAAGTTTGGATTAAGAGCTTATTAGTCCAACGAATCCATAAAAAGAGATGAAAACTTTTATGTTTGTGATTTCTCTAAGTTAATATAATCAAATAATAGGAGATTAGGATTTACTTTTGTTGATTTAGAATACATGTTAGTGATGAAGAATGATCCTGCAATCGTTCTTTATTTGAATCTTTATCATAATTTTTATATTTTGTTTTTATCTTTATTAATCTTTAGTTGTTAGATTTAATATCCAGTTTACAAAACCAAAAAACTTTTTTTAATAAATAAGAGTTAGTTTTCGAAATCCTCCACGGGGAAAACACTTATTATATATTAATTTACGATATTTTAAACAATTTAATGTAAGGTTTAAATTGACTGATCATCTTAGATGAACAAATCAGTTAGTCTTATGTTTCTAATTCCAAAATTTCCCATATTGCTGCAGCAATGACACTCATCCTGATTATACTTAAGACCCACTCATTCAGGCTGGTTTCTGTATTGTAAAACATGTCTTTAAGTTTCAAGAATTAAAGCTAAAACAACCAGTCATATACAATCATATAGCTTTTTAATTAAAGTGTAATCCTCAATCATATTCACTTCATGCTATTGTCAAAGAAACTCATTTCATAGACCTTTCCAAAACGACCTAATCCTAGAACACAAAAGAGCTGTAGTATGAGTATAGCATCTGATTAAATTCTTATTTTGAAGAATAATATCATTTTCTCCCAAAGACCTTAATGATAAATAGGATGCACAAATTAGTGCAAAAGAGCACAAGGCAAAATTATGAAAAGAGCTCATAAATAGACGGATTTAAATTTTGCATCAGTCTCCACTACATAACCTACCTTAAAGGAAGTGAACTCTCAATACCAGAAACAAAAATTAAGACCAACCAATTCAAGTCTGCAAAAATACCAAATACAGTCAAAAACATCATGTCACTTACAGCATGGTAAGCATATGGCGATTTCCCCTGACGCTCGAAGTGTTTAGCCATGATGCAGAACTCAATAGGTCCCCATTCTTCTGCTTCAAAGCAATTGCCAAGTGCAGCTTTATACAGCTGACAACAAATATACGAAAAGAACAAAGAACATCTATCATATAATATTACAAAGTAAATGAATCAATTAATCAAACACCTAATATACATTTCAAAAATGAAAAGGTAAACTTTCCCATCCCGGTACTCAACAAACCTTTTCTGTATCGGTCAAAAGCTCAGTTCCCGCTGGATAAGATGCATAGAATTGGTCCGCTCTAGAATACCCAGCTCTTGTTCTGAAACACCAAGCAAAAATATACAGTAATACAGATAACAATGTTAAAAAAAAAGTTAATATAACCCAATTACCCACTATTTAAAATTAGCAAAGTTAACTTACGTATTGTTGGTATATGCAAAGGTTAAGACCGATACGAAGCAGTAGAATCCAGTATAGCCCACAAGTCTTCGAAATTTCTGAATCTTTAGAATCTCCTTAAAGCCATTGTATAGCCTCCACATTGATGATCACAAAGTGTCCCTCAAGTAGAAAACCTTTTGAGGTTATGGGCATGATTCAGTGGAAATGTAAACCTTTTAATCGGAAAGAGTTATGAAACTTATGATTCAGCACCACAACTCAGTTTCAGACTGCCTTTAGAAGCTTAACCATAGAATAAGATTAGACTAGAAAAGGAAGCAGTAGAAGAGAATAACAAAACAACTACGGATTACCGGAATTCCAGTATTATGTGCCCTGTCTCCACACTGCATGAACACCTTAATCAAGGTTTTTGTTTATTCAAACGAATAAATTGCATCTCATTAACAAAATTTAGGGACTACCCTAGTCATGTCCAAGGATTTTTTTTATTATTATTCTTTAGGGCTGTTATAAGGATCAAATGGAAACAAAAGTGCTCAATTTTTTTTCAAAAATAATTACCCTAGTTAATATTCAAGCACATCTATACTCATTCATTACATTTTATGCTTATAACACATGGAGTGAGTTGTAAAAATGTCCAAAACGTTTAAGTTGCCGACAACATTACATGTAATGATAAAAACATGTTTAACTAATAGGTGTCATTTTTTAACAGAATGGTATCACGTGCATTCTACATGTATTTTCTTATAGGAATATCTATAAATACTTAGACATTTTAGTCATTTTAATAACTTACTCTATAAGTTGTGGTCATAAAATGTAGTTAATCCACTCAAGATTTTACCATATTATCCTTAAGAAAATACATATAGAATGCACGTGATACAATTTTGTCAAAAAATTAAACGACACTTATAAATTGAACATGTTTTTATCGTTACACAAAATATTGTGGATATAATTATAACTACATAAATATTTTAGGCATTTTTGCAACTCACTTCATATGTTGTGGGCATAAACGTAGTTAATACATAAAAGACTTGAACAAAAACTTTCTATTGATGTCAATTTTATCAAAACTAGGTAAGATTATCCTCCGTAGATCATAAATATATCGTTAAGATCTCGAACCATCATGTGAGGCTGGTCTTTGGCTCTCTGATACTTAAGTCAATAACAAAATGATAAAGCTTAGAGGAGATCTACAATCTCGCTCTGTGATTGAAAGGAAAGATAGTATTTGGCTATAACTCTCTATTATGAGATTCAACTTAACTTGTGATTGCGTACATATGTGAGTATATATAAGGAAGAATTAACTTGATAGCTATTCCTTATCGAAATAGGATTGACTTATTGTAGTATCGTAAACAACTATTCGTAATTATATTTTTAGGATAATTAAGGGATAATTATTGGGACTCTATCACTTTATTGAGATTATTTTACAATTATGTTTATTTGATGAGTCAACGCTTATTAGGATTGACCCATAAGACTCTTTGCTCACTAGGATTACTCTTTGCTTGCCATATAGATGCACTAAATTACACCCAAAATCAGGCCCCATAGACTTTATAACTCTTGAGCGAGAAGATTTGATTGTAATTTTTGTTGGTACCTGAGTTCATGACCCTTTTCAATCACACTAGTGGCATTAGGACCACTTTTGTATGTTTTTTTATTGATCAAAGCAAGGGATTTCATACTACGTATGGCCACTCAAAACAATGGCAACAACTTATTATCGTTGGGGATGCTTTCATATTTCCAATCAAACTCCTAATTAGGAAGTTACATTGAAGTCAATATTTGTACTTGGGAAGTCTACTCTTTCCTCTTTCTGGAGAAAATTTGAAATTCAAATACTTGACTTGGAGCCCTTAAACTTGGCCAAGTAATTGTGGACATTAGATGCAAACTTAAAAGGATGGATGAGATTGCTTCTCTACCTTTGTATATACAAGCTTCTCATTCTCTTGGACTTTTTAAAATTCATACTCATTTCTTA
This sequence comes from Hippophae tibetana, assembly GCA_037013495.1. Taxonomy (NCBI): domain Eukaryota; kingdom Viridiplantae; phylum Streptophyta; class Magnoliopsida; order Rosales; family Elaeagnaceae; genus Hippophae; species Hippophae tibetana. The sequence continues at coordinate 105,731,328 of CM072810.1, forward strand.
GAGCTCATATCTTGGGAGGGAAAAGAAGTGAAAAGAAGTGGAAAAACATCCTTAGAGGTAATTTCTTCCATTCTTCTTATTTATTTTCTTCACTTTTTTTTCTTCCTTTAGGTTGCATGAAGTGTAGAATAATTATTTTTTCACCATCCAAACACTTTGCACCCATAACACTTATAACACACCTTCATGTGCAAGAAGTGATAGATATCGGATCTATGGATGTCCAAGACCAGGTCTAGCCACCATAGGTATGGGCAGCATGCATTGGTGGTTGAGTAGAGGTCAAGTGGAGGCATGGCTAGCAATGGTACCATGGTTGGCAACATCCTGCTTGTACAATCTCTATCTAACACTTGTCTAGCCGCTAATGTTATAGTTGGTGGTCTCCTAGCTAACACTTCTTTGGCTTATGGTTCTCTATTCGGCAATCCTATAATCAGTAAATCCTTGACAGGTTACGATAGCTTGGAACGGATCATACTAGGTGATGTGCCCAAGCCATCCCAACAATGTGGTTCCTCCAGTGTTGTTCATAAGGATCATTCATATTTTTGTTTGGTGCAAGTAAGGTCTTTGAGTGATGAAGATTTGAGTTCCATTCCTACTGGTATTCCTTTGAACCAATAAGGCACTGTTTGGAGCAATAGCAAGTTCTTTTCTGTGAACTGTAGTGGTTCTAAGATGACTGATCATTATTTACACATGAAAAAGGAGATGTTTCGAATCCCAAGTTTATAACTCCAATGCCTTAGGTTCCAAGTATAGTTTGGAGCAGTCCTCTCCTTGGCAAGGGTACTTTGTTTGCTAATCGCTTTTTTTTTGGGTTACAATTCCTATTTTTGCCTATAGTGTGGAAGTTCCTGGTCGATGTTGGCACAACTGAAGGATAATTTTTGTCAAACTTTTATAGGATGTTAATTGGTTATTGAGTTCTCTGGAAGGAGCACGGTAGATAACTAACCAATAGAGGAGTCCAAGTATTGCTACTACTCATACCTATAAGGAAGTAGTAAGGGCTAGTTTCATTTTACGCCCTATAGCAATCGTCTCCTCATTGACATGTTATTGGACACCAATAAAGTGTGGAAGGATACCTTATTTACTACATTGGGCGATTTTGATATTCTATCCCTTGACATTCCTTACACGCCCTCCCAGTTCAAGAGAAATGATAGGACATTTGAAACTTAGTGTTTTATTGTATGCTTTATTATGCCTTGACTTGCTTCTCTTTATTAGCAGTGCATTGGATGTGAGGTAATATTGCTCTTGAGTAAGAGGATTTTATGACTCATTCTACTGTCTTTTTGGGTTGAGGCAACACAAAGACTGGCTCATACTTCCAAAGTGGATCGCTTATTGGGACAATAAGCACCAATTGTAGTTTATCATTTTTGTGTTGTTAATTTTGGATGATCAGGTCACTGTGCTAACTTTTAATCTTTTACGTGCATGATTTCCAAACATTCTGTTAGGAAGAAGAGCAGGATGCAGATGGCTATTAGTTGCTCATACTTCCAACTCAAGGTGACCATTACTGAGTCATATTCTAAGAGGGTTAAGTCCCCTCTGACACCGAGTGGCATCCCGTTTGACTTAGTGGTAGACGAGTTTTGTCCAAGACTTATTGGCCTAGATGAGGATATTGTGGGCTGTTGGGAAAACTGGTTTCCTAACAACATTTAACATGGTATCATCATAATTGAATCAAGTTTTAAGTAAATGAACTTCTTCAACTATTTTTGAAGTTAATTATCCAAATAAAATTGTGTTCTCTCGGTGCCTATATGTTCTCTCTTAAATTTTTCTTCTTAGATACATGTTACTTTTGTATGTGATAGGTACAAGAAGCTCTTATAGTCATTGTTATTCGTTGACACACACACACATATATATATATATATGCTTTCCATGTGTTTTGTCACTGTGCAGGACACACATGTTCTGTTTACGTATGATTCTCGAGTTATTGTCTTGGGTGATAGATATATTTTTCATACATTTTGTTGCAATAGTTTAATTGTCCGTCACACCCCACTCCCTTTGGTTTCTTTTATGTGCTTTTGATTTCTCAAGTTGTGTCATAAATTTGATGGCAATCATTTTTCATTATTTGTAGCTTTTGTTCCCAACATTAAATTTTGTGCGGTCTTTCTCCATGTTTAGATTTGGTGACATTGTAAAAAATTATACTACTATCAACAAGCATTCCAAATTTTGTTCTTGGATTGTGCGGTTAAACTAGTCTCTTTGTTCTTGTTATAAATCTTATGGCATGATTTGTGCATCTGGTTTGTTGATATTAGGCATTAACAAGAGATATATCTCTTTTCTTAGACACAAACACACTCAACAATATTAGAATCTAATTGAATTTAATAAAATATACATCTCATTTCTTGAAACCGGAGATTCGATGCTCTTCTCTTCTTTTCACTTGTCTTAGAATAAACGATTTTGAATTTTTTTTACCCTAAATTTGCAAATATGGTTGAAAAATGTCATCTTTATGCAACATATTACGGCTAACAAATGTTTTAAATAGAAAAATCACTAATTAGTTTTGAAACTTGAATTAAACTTAACCTTTGTTTAGGACATGTATGATGTTTAATATTAGTATTTAGGTGTTAATAAATGGAGATAAATTAATCATTTTATCATTGATTTTGATATTGTTTAAATAACTACATTAATCTTATTGTTATATTTATTGTATCTTACATGCTATTTTTTTATTTTTGAGTATATTTTTAAGTTTTTAGTTTTTACCTCATTTTTTATCCTTTTTTTTCATTTTTTTAATAATTTCCTCTTCATAGGAAAAAGGTGCTTGCATACTTCAAGAATCTTTTAACCACGTATAATAGAGTTTGATGAATGATATGAACTATATATGAGTGTGAGGGGCACAAATTCTAGGCATTACACAATGTCTTGGTTACATCCTTAATTTAAATTATTAACAGTTTTTGTTTTATATCATCATTCCATAATTTTAGATGTTATGTTAATTTGTATAAAATTATTATTTAGGAATCAAAAATAAAATTTCTAATACTTATGTTTTTAAATTTTAAATGTAATTATTAAAATTTAATTAAATTGTGTAAATTTATTTAGATGTGAATGTAAATTTATTTAGATGTTTGAATGAAAATATTCTGTCAGAGAAAACTTTTTTGGACAAAATATTTGTTGGCGAAAATATGTTTTCTTTGATAAAGTCATAAACAAACAAACTACAAAAGAGTTTTTGACATAAATCTTCTTCGACAAAACAGTTTTGTCTAGGAATGGACACTGGTACAGACGAGGACAGTTTTTGATATAATTATCTCCGAACTAAATTGTAAAATCTGTACCCAAAACCGTCCAAAAACTATTACAATTTGGGGACGGTTTTTACACGCGGGTAAGGGACGAGACAGGTAATAAAAATTACCCAAAATAAAAACTGTTTTTTCTAAACTCCTTAAAAAAATTCTATTCCACCTGATACAACTAACATATAATTAAAAATGAATAATTTTACTTCTAACTTAATAGAATAAATCCAAAATTCAATTGTACATACATATAAACAAGCGGTATAAGATACAAGTAAAATATTACAAACTCATACAAATATTTAAAACTACCTCATATAAAATATTCCAAACTAACTACAAATATTGGAACCTTACTCATTCTTGATTTTCTATTTGATAAATCCCTAAAATTCAATCAAACCAAATAAAACAGACATGCAAATAGTTGCCAGCAAAGCTATATTTTGCTGAAAAACTTGTTGAACTGAAATGATTATACTACAAACCCTTCATGTCTGTCAGGTTTATCCTTCATTATCAAGGACTTAGGCACCACAAAGCTAATAAACTACTTAGTTCTTTTATGTGCTTTACCTTTTACAAGAAAAAACTCAGCTTGAACTCCTCCTATAATGGATGAAAGTTTCTCAACAAAGATTTATACCAGTTATCTCTATGACTTTCACGTCATGTATGTCTTAAAGAAGTTCAGAAGAGACAATCTGAAAAGGAAGAATCTATTGTACAAATGCCTTATTTCATGCACCTCGAGAGTCATTGCACTTTTTATAAAATTATAAGATTAATAAACTGCACCATGTAAAAGTATATAACTAAAGCGTTTCTTTAATTTTTTTTATTTGGATTTTATGACACAGGAGGATTTGTGGAACGTTGCAAAAGAAATATATAATATTAGAATCAAACAATGCTTACGAAAATGGTTTTTGCTTGAAGAATAAACAAAGTAGTCCTGTCCTGGTAGGTGTAAACCAATACAAGTTAAAATAAGATATAATTAATTGCTGAAACAAAAGGGGTTGTTCAATTGTATTAAGCTAAGAGTACTTTGTGGAGCGGAACAATTGATGAAACAAGCTTCCAAAATTAAAGACAGAATGATTATAGGAAGCGCTTCATTCCAGGAAAGAGTCAGAAATATTGTCCTCCACTGTCAATATTATAAAGTAAAGCACAAACAAACCTTTTACAAATACTTCTAGCCATGTAGAACAAAAAGGGTATATAGACAATAATATACTTTAGGTTTGATTCGTTTTGCTTTAACAAGGTAGATAGGACGTGATATTATCTGAGATTCAAGTTATCCTCTCAAAGTGGTTAGTGTAAACAAAACTAAATTTCCCTATATGATCGGTAGGCATACTAGGTTGTTCAAATTAAAAGTTCCCAATGAAATCAAATAAAAGAAAGAAGCAAACTTTATGTGTTTGAGCTATTAGGGCTGTAAAACTGAATTATCTTCCCGTCTAACGGCATAACGCGAAAACCATTCGGACCCATCTGTTGAACTACAAATTATAGAAGATTTAAACAGCCCAAATCCCAAGTAACTGAATTTAAACAAGGTACCAAAAACTATTTCAAGAATAATGAAGTAAAGCTTGATTATTGACACAAATTCAAGACAAAAAAATTTGAAGAACCTATTCAACTCAGCCACGACTTTTAACATGAATTGAAAACTCAAAGGTAGAATTGAACGAGAACTAACCAAGTAAAGCAGAGAGAAGTAGTGGAATTAGTGAGCAGTTTTGCAGGTCCCAATTGAGAATTAAACAGTCTTGAGACTGAAAATTTCACGGCCACGGCAGGACCAGGGGGAGAGAGCATGAGACGCAGACGGCAGACGCAGAGACGAGGACGGCGACACACGCAGAGAGGGTGAATTCAATCCAATGTCGAAGATGAGGACGAGGAGGGCGACACGCAGAAATGAGGACGGCGACACGTCGCAGAAATGAGGACGGCGACACGCGGCAGAAATGACATTCTCAGAAATGTTCATTTATATATCCTGGGCGACGCCGAATCCGTGATTATTATTAATTTAATAAATATATAAATGAATTAATTAAATATAATTAATTTTGATTAAAATCAAATACATATATTATTATAATTTTACACAAATAATAACTATTATTATTAAGTTAATATTTAAAATTATATTCGTTCATAAAATTTATAGGATAAAAACCGAATAAAATAACAAGTAATTATATATACGCAAAATCACGTTAGTTTTATCACTAAAAATTTTATATCACATAAAATTTCTTCGTTCAAAAGGTTAACAAAAACTTTAATAGATGAAAAAATATTGAATAAAACAATATTATAAGAAAATGTTTTGTCAACAATTATATTTTGAGAAAACTTTAAAATTTTGTGACTAATATTTATATTCATGGAGTTCAAATTAAAATGCATGTAAATATATTTAGCTACAAAATATGAGGTTTTACTTAAAAAAATATATTTATAGTTAATAACTAGAGTTTTTTCAAACAAAATTTAAATATTGATAATTACAATTGATTTCAGGATTATTGCGATAAATTTGACAATAATTTTTTTTATCAATGTAAGTTTTTTGCGATAAAATTTGATATTTTACTTACAAAATTATTTATCAATAAAAATAATTTATGTTGTAGTGATCCTTGTAATTTAAATTAGGTAAGTTTTCAATTTATCTTATTTATGTTGTATAACTAGCTATAATTATATCAAAAAATTGTGCACAATTATCCATAAACTCGAAACATTAAACTAGGGGTGTGTCATCTAATATCTGAAACAAATAGATTGGATTCTTCGTCTTGTAAGATAACATCAAAGTTAATTATAATAATATCACACCAAAATATAAGACATATTATCTCATCAATACGAGTATCATTGAGTAAGTCAAATGTCATAAAAAAAATTAATTATAACAATTAAGATTAAGGGTTTTTATCTTAATAATATACATCCAATTTATGTGATACTTTATTAAAAATATTAATCAAAAGTAAACCTCTTGTGTCTTGAGTCTCTAATTCATTTAATGGTTATCCCGTTACTTATAGTTAGGTATTGGGCATCTCCAAAATACCACAAACAATATTGAATTCCAAAGAATTATTATGAACATATATTTAATTAATAAACCACTTCAAATATCTCACATAATATTATCTTGATTTTTCATAAAGCCATAAATGTCATATTGTTTACCTTGTGTTTATCTCTTCTTTGTTGAAGCCATTTTTTCTGTTATGGGTTCAAGTTGTGATAAGTTAGTCACATTTCCTAATAAGAAGTGTTAGATTGTAATATCTCGTATGGGGTCACTTTATTCTCTTACATGGATTCGATGGTATGGTTCATAATAGCTATCATATAGCTACTAATTATATTTTTAGATCCAATCCAACAAAGAAGATACAATTAATTGAAATTTAAAAACTTAAATTTTAACTCTATCATCAATAGGTTTAACAAAGACATTTATAACAGAACCCAAAAAAGTCTCACTTATAGGTATCTAATTAATTTTTTTTAAGTTTATTTATGGCATGAAACTATTCTAACTTATTAATACGTTTCATAAATCATTCACAAATAACATTTTTTTTATTTTCTTAGAGTCGAGCCAACAAGTAGTTGCGAGCAATTTTATTATATCTAATCCAACAATCATATGTTTTTCATGCATTATAAATCATATTTTCGAAAATAGTTGAAGGATAATTCTCATAAGTCTACTAAGAATAAAAAAGTATGCATTTTGATTATATAAAATAGTTAATTTCAATTTAATTATTTATTTTTCTCGAAAGCAACATCGTTCAATTGTTGTAATGGAACAAACTCGAAAACTAATGAAACTATGAATAAAAGTCTAAATAAAATATTAAGTATACATAGTTTACTCTCCAAAATTTCTATAAAAAAATGGTTAACTTTTTTATATATAACATAATCTATGTTAGATCTTAACTATCTGAACTATAAATCAATCCTACTTGGGTTACAAAACAATCCCACTTGAACCACAAACCAAGTCCAAAATAATTTTTTTCCTAATCGATCGATCTCAATTAGTGTTGTGTTATATAATATTTAGCATCATTTGAATTTTGTTACAAATAAAGAATTTGTATTTTGTGATTGAAGCTCTAACACCTTAGCCCAATCTATATGTATTTGGACAAAGTTTTATTGTAGTGACATTTAGTTCAACTAGAAGAAGTTGAATTTATTTATGTTGAGCTAAAAAATGACCATTTTATCAATTTGTGTGGTATTTTGAAAAAAGTTCCATTTTTTAAAAGTACTTTTTTTGTGATTCGAATCAAAAGAAAAATTCCATTAAAGATCATCTTGACGTGCGTTGCCATAAAACATACCAATAAAGCTAGAACTAAAAAAATAAGAGAAGAATTCAAATTATAATTACAATGTAGTTAATCCTTACATTAAAACAAAACTAAAGCTAGAACTTATGTTAAGCTTAGAAAGTTAAAGCTCATAGTGAATTCGATCGTTGAGCACTATTGGTTTTTCAATTACATAATCAATTATGAGTTTCTCATTGGCAAAGAGTTGTTGAAGGTTGTAAGGACTAAAAGAGGGATCTCCTTCATTCCAAAGTGCTTTTGCAAACTGCTCGTGGATTTTCTCAGTTGCATGAACAGAATCCCACCAGACATAATCTTCTACATTATCACACAATTGGTATTCTGATATTTTCTTAGTGCCTCCACAAGTGTATATGCCCCCATAAGGTCCTGTTCCACAACAAGCATTTACCCCCTCCTTGAAATCTAATTTTTAGTCAAAGATGATTAAGTTATATCTGTGATTATTCATATATTAACCGTTTAATTACATGTAATTAACCTTTTATAAAAAAAAAATATTTTAACACTATTCTCATGGTGCACGCAGCATATGTTTTTTTTTTTATAAAGTAAAACATATATTTTTTTTTACATATTTAAAAATGTGGTACACATTTGTAGTAAAAAATGTGATACATATATATATTTTTTTGATAAAGTAAAACTCATAGTTTTTTATTCACAAGTAAAACCATTTAAATAATGGGTCATATAAAAATTGAAACTTATATTAATTTATAAATTTATAATGTAATCTTAACACAAAAAGATGATTACGAAAATAGGTTTTGTTCAAGATTTATCATGAATACACTGTTATAAAAGACAAAAAATTAATTATAAGCCTTATTTTAGGATTTTGTTTTTAAAAATTACAAAAGATAAATATTAAATGCATATAAATTTACACACATACTTATAATTATTTTATTTATTGTGTGACACACTATAAACTTTTCTTGAAAAATGATTAACTTTTTTGTTTTAAAATTTATTTAGACACCTATCATACCATAATTAAATTAGTATTAGTTCGAACATGTGTATAAATTTTATGTTCTTAGCATTATACTTTATTCCAAAATTGTTAATTTTTTTTCAAAAAAAAAAACACAAATACACTAAATCTAGTTTTCATATGAAGGTTCTAGTAAAAATAAAAAATCTTAAAAAGATAACAAAGGTGAAAAAAATTGTTAAAAAAAACAACCGAAAGAAAAGGTAAGATTATTGGGATTGGAAGCTAATATTGTTTTTACGTATTTGGTAAAAATGAGATTTGGTAAAAAGAAGTGCTTCACATCCGAAGAACGTGAGTTTGAGCCTCATGCATTGGAGGCAAATTTAATATTTAAATCCCTAATCCATATCCAAAAATAATGTTTATCATTTGAACAAAAAAAAAACTACAAAATACAACCAAACTCTCTGATTTGCTTGTAATTTGTAGTTTAAATTAAATCTCATTCTAAACATACTATCAAACTATTAAAACGTTTCAAACTATAATTTATTTATATTTTTTATCATTGGCATTTAAAAATATTTTTTTTTTGCTAAAAATATCGCAAGGCATGTGATCATCTTCTTCCCTAATACCCTAAGTCCCTTTCCTATCATATGCTCCTAGGGTTTTAGACCTAACTTTTCTCTCTATCATTTCTATGGACTCTCTCACTAATTTCAATCACTATGACCAACCTCTTCATCTCTCTCTAAATCTCTAACTTCTATTCTTTTTAAAACCCTTTTGTTCTTTCACAACCCAATCACCATCAGCATCCTTCAAGTTGTCTTTCACTATCAAAGCTTCGTCATCTTCATCATTGTCTTCCTCCAATCCACTTTACCTTTATTCCCAAAATAAAAAAAGCATCATTCTTTCAAACCCTAACCCCTCTCGCCTCTTTGATAGTCAAGATCATCACCTATGCTACCAGAGTCGTGGCCACATTCTTCTTCCTATGGTTTCAACACTTGCCCACCACCGTTGATGTTGTACCTTCAGTTGTTGAACCCGACAAAGAATTGACAAAGGATGTTTCATTTGAAGACAAAGAGAATATCATTGAGAATCAATTGAATCACGAACCAGATAATGTTGAAGCACTCAGGTCTTTAAAAGATGTAAGAATCAAAATTAGTAAGGTTAATGAAGTTGTTGAAGTTATAAATCGAATCATTGAGTTTGAACCCAATGATTTTGAATGGCCGTTGTTGAAAGCTAACATCCATAACTTCAAGGGAGTTTTAAACGGTGAAAACTAAATTTGGTATGCACTTGTATTGCATGTGATTTTGTTTTCAATTTTTTTTTGCCAAAAATTAACGGCTTTAAATGCCATTGGTGGAAAATATAACATTATGGTACTTTTGAAACTTTTTACTAGTTCCAATTTAAATGGAAATTTAATTTAGTGGTATATTTGTAATAAATCAAATAGTTTGGTTGCATATTGGAAAGTAATATGAGTTTTTACGATTTATTTTAGCCATTGTTTTGAAGAAAAGAAAAAAACTGATAATTATACTTACCATAATTAGATGGGCTATTTATTCTCTCTAGTAGCCAGTCATACAAGTTGGAGTTGCAGTATTTGAAGCCATTTAAGGTATATTTGACGTTTTTGAGCATAACATTTAAGGCATTGTTGTGTGCTAAAGCAAGGGCATTAGCTTCTTCTAAACAACCCCCCCTTCATTATTCAAGGCTCTAAGAGCCGGCAAGCATCCCAATGGTGTCAAACTCAAGAATCCAAATTTTCTTCCTCCATTTTTGTACAAAAACTGAAGAAAAAAACACACATAACATCGATAACTTGATATTCATTATTTCTTTGGCTAAAAGGAAAATGAAAAGTATTAGTTGCCTCAAATGACCAACAGATAATTGGAAACAAAGCAATAAAGCAAATATGATTTATTCATTAAATAAAATAAATAAATTGAGTATAGAAAATTCAAATTACAAAGTTTAGAGATAACACAAATTAGAATTTTCACTAGATAAAATAAATAAAAAAGATATAAAAAATTAAATATACAAAGTTTATAGATAATTAAGTTTATTATTTTATAAAGTATTCTTACTAACAAAGTTTCATCATCTCATGAATGTGTTTGAGAATTTATGAACATTTATCTCTCAAGATATATTAGTTGAAATCAACAACTAATAAATACACGAAATTAAAATTTTTACTGACTAAAATTGTTCTATCTTCTATCACATTGAGAGTCAAGTTTATAGCCACTTATATGAAGAAGTTTAATCCAAAATTAACTTGAATAATGATGACCTTCTTATCAAAATTTAATCTCAATTAAAATTCACCGCTATTGGAACTTATCAAGTAAGTGAAAAGGTAAAATCTAAACTCAACCAAAGTTCTAATGGATTTGGACTTATCATTCATTAGCCTCTTATTCTTTCTTTCTTTCTTTTTTCAAATAAAACATTTTGTAAACACATAAGAAGTTGGCTCACATTTATTTGGTTTATTTTGATTTTCCATCCTAATAAATCATATTTTAAAAGTTAATTTCTTATTCCATTTTTAATTTTAAACACATCAATCTATTAATATAAAGTGAATTATACTGAAAATCTTTTGTTCATCCCTTCCTGCTCTCTCTCCTTTACTTATGATCGGGCAATTTTGATGCTGAATAATTCAATGTTTAATGTTATGTCTCAATTTTTTTTTTTACTATAAACCTTCATTGAAATTGCTACGTGAGAACATATTTCTATATAAAATGTCACGGTTGTTTTTATTTTTTTGATGATTTTTTCCTTCATTTTCTATGTTATTTTTTTTATTATAATAAATATATTTGTCATAAATAATTATTTTGACCATTTTATAAAAAAGCCATAATTTTGCCCTTATTTTTTTAAATTTTAAGTTTTAATATTTTTGAGTTTTTATTAATTTGTTTTCATACATCAATAAACATCAAAATATCCTTATAATAAATACACATTTATAAATAGTTATTTTATTAATTTCATTATGTATTAGTTTAACAATATTTCAAATAAATAATTATTTTAATCATATTGAATGACAATTATTACAATTAATATTTATTTATTTAATGATCGTGTCAAATCCATTTAATTTATTTATAATTATATAGTATTTGTGTTACTTATAATTTTCTTAATATCTCCTATTAATTTTAAAAAAATAACCAATTAATATACATTATTTTAAGTAATTTTTTTATAAAACACTTATTAAGTTCAATTAGAGTATGTTCATATCAGATTAACTTTTTATATAATAATAAAATATTTTTAAAAAAATAATATTATATAATTTACGCATCTTAATTCGGAGCACAAGCTGTCATCACGGCTCGTTTCCTCGTTTCTGTGGTCGAACTTTTACATTGGATGAGACAAAAGAAAAAAGCAAAAACTGGTTTTATTGCTCTTAAATTAGACATGATCAAAGAGCAAAAAAAAAAAAAAAAAATTAGACATGCTCAACGTTTATAATAGGATTGGATAGAGTTTTTTTTTTTTTTTGAAAATATTAGGGTCAAATTGGGTTTTGATTCTATTTGGTTGGCTAAGGCCATGATATGTATTAAATCAGTTTTTTATGCTGTGTTGATTAATGGTTCCCTTACTAGTACTTTTATGCCCACTAGAGATCTATTAGGGGATCCTATATGTCTTCTATTTTGTTTTTGTTTGTGCCAAAGATTTATGTACTTTAATTAGAGAAATACAAGCCAATAGGATCTTTAAGGGTATACCTAGTTCTTCGGGGGCCTTCTGGTCTCACATCTTTTTTTTTTTCTTACAAATGATATATAACTTGCATTTTATTGAAGCTTCTGGCTCTAATGCTCAACAGGATGTATCCTTCCTTTCGGAATACAAGAATGCCTTGGGTTAGAAAACTAATAGAGGAAAATCAAATGTGATTTTTAGCTCAAAAATCATGAACTCTATTCACGATGAAATTTCTTCTATTTTGTCCATTTTAGTTAAAGATTATCATGAGAAATATTTGAATTTATCGAACTTTTGTGGACGGAATAAATTTTGTGCTTTTTTCCATCTTAAAGTGAAGTTTTGTCGACTTACCCGTAACTGGAAGGAAAAATTACTATTGAGTGTCAGTATATTTTTTTTAATCAAATCAGTTTGTCAATCTATCTCCTTGTATGCTATGAGTATCTTTAAGCTCCCTAAAAAATTCTATGATGTGATTAATCACTTAATTAGGAATTTTTGATGGGAAAATAAACATTATAGGGTTATTAATTGGCTTCTTGGGAAAGAAATGTGCCTTCCAAAAGAGATTTTGAAAGCTTTAACATCGCTCTTTTTGTTAAAAAAGTTGGCATATAATATAAAATCCTTACTCTTTGTGTGCTCGAGTTTACAAATATATTTTTGGGCATCTTCTTTCTAGGATTGTCATGAGGTGGAAGGTAAGAAACAGTTCTTTCATTAATATTTGGACAGATCTGTAACTACCTTCTAATGGTTTTAGGGTTATTTCATGACCCAAGATTAATAAGGTACTCTTGTTAGTGTTGGAACTAATTGATCATCATAAGAAGTGCTGGAATGATAAATATGTAAGGAGTACTTTTATAAATTTTGAAGCTTAGGATATCCTAGCTATTTCTCATTTATAACTAAATGATATATTCTAAATTTTATGTGAATGCAGATTCTTCTTATTTGGAAACTTATTTTAATTTAAAATTTTATAATCGATGTGGTACATATTATGAGTCAAAATTTCATATATTGATCCACTATAAATTATCTTTGAAAGTATGAAAAATAAGCGGCCTCAGAGCCAAACTAAATGCTCATTTGCTCATGCCTATGATGAATTGGATTTCCTTATAATTTTTACTATACCTAATGATAATATTCTATTTTTTTTTATTTTGTAGGCTTTGTGAAAGAACAAAAGTGATCAAGGGGAAGGTCAAAAGGCCCATGTTTCCCATCATGTGGTGTGGCATTGAGAAAGGCTACTCTACATAATTATGGAGACATGGTTGGGATGAAGGTTCCAAAAATTCATGCTTTAGGGTTAAGATGCGTAATGAGATAGGTGTGATGACATATGATAGGATAATAAAGACATTACTACAAAAAAGGGGTATTTAAGTCGATATATAAAGTTGGTATTTTCCAAAAATCGACTTTTAATGAATTTAAAGTCAGTTCGGTGTAGAACCAACGCTATCCACATAGGACGTAATGTCGGTTGATGTGGTAAACCGATGCTATTCATGTAGCGTAGCGTCGGTTGACACCTGAAACCGACGTTACGTCCACGTGTAGCGTCGATTCGACACGTCAACCAACACTACACACGTAGATAAATTATTTTCTCTTTTCTTCCCCAGACAAAAACTATTCCAAGCGTTATATAACTCTCAAAAACTCAAAACCTCTTCCACTCTTTTTCATTTTTCGGTCACCTACGATCACCAATTCCAGCACCGGTTAGTTGGTTTTCTTCCTCTCTAATTAATCTTTTAGATCCCCTATTTTTTTGAGCAAAATACTCAAAAATATTATACTCATTTTTCACTTACAAAACACGATTTTTCTTCATTTCCTTCATTTTGTCACTTAATTTACTCTTGTAAATATTTCTATTAATCCTACGCACTTATTATTCATATTTTTCTGTTATTATGTGTATAAATTTTTATATTTTATGTTATTATGTGTATAATTTTTTGTATTATATATGTAGGTTTGTATTATAACATCAGGAGAACAATATGATGATCTTAAATAACATAGAACAACATCATAATAATTTTTCTGCTATTAATTAATATTTTATTTTTCAATTATTTATATTATTTAAACTATTTGCTAAATTGATTTTATTTTTTCTGCTATTATTTAATGATTAAATACAAGTTTTAATTTAAGTATAATAGAAAATAAGTAAATTTTGTAATAAAAAAAATTAAATCGATTCACTACTTGAACCGGCTTTAATACATTTTTTTGTAATAGTGACGCTAATACGGTGTAATCTTTTTTTCTTGTATAACTCTTAGCATTAGGGCTAAGGTTACATTATACGAATAAAAAACTACACCTTATAGATGTTATAGATGAATAATGGGATGTTGTGTTGTTTTCTGTTTTATATAAATAAAGAATTTGTGTTTTGTGTTCAAAATTCTTAAGTTTTAGTCCATTCTCTGTATATTTGGGTAAAATTTCATAGTAGAGTTAATTTCTTTTTTTACTTTTCCAAATTTCTTAAATTAGATCTCGAATATGAATGTTAAGATTTATACTCTTAATTTATTAAATAAAATTAAGAAAAAGACTTTTTGCAAAGTAAAGAATTTTGGAACAGTTCCAATTACTATTAAATAATTAATATAATTATATACTTATGGTAGGTGATAAAAACAACGATGACATGTCTGTTTTTGGGCAAAATGGTGATTTGTGAGGTTTAACGTTCATCAACAGTGGGAAACGGTAAAATGAACGGTATCATTCCTAAAACTAAGGTCACGTGGCATATATATTAAAAATAATTGTATTAAGTTTAACGGTATTAAATTTATTATAATTATTTTATATAATATTTAATGATAATATATATAATATACATGGATAAAATTGATAATAAATATTTTAATAAAATAATTTATATTTAAAATATTATGTCTTTGATTTATATATTTTTACTGCATATTATTATAAAAAAAATTTATATTTTTTTTTTACATTTTAAAAATAAAAAAAATATTTTTTAAGATAAAAAATATTAAAACTCATAATTTTAAAATTGAAAATTCGAACAAAATAAGTTAAATGTTCAATAAAACTTAGACACATATCTCTTATTGGAGAATTTTTTAAAATAATTATATTTTTTTTGTTATGTACCATATAATTTGATTTTATAACTAAACATATAACCGAACATAAATTAATTAAAAATCACTAATTAATATGATAAACTATTTTCGTATAAGGAGAAAAGACTAAAATTATCGTGGGTTTAAATAGATTTGACATTTATATAATATATATAATTCATCTAGTAAATTAATAGTAATACATAGTACTATCTTGTTTTAAGATATTGATTTGAATCACATAAACTATATTTTGATATAAAAATGAATAAATATATAAAAATATAATTGAAATATTAATTTGTTTCGTTAATATCATTTTTTTGTTTCATTTATACAATCCTATTATTGTATTTGTTTTATTTGTATCATTCCGTTAATCTTTATCTAACGTCATCAGAAGTTAAATAATTAAATTGTTTTAAATATATCATTTAATTATTTGATTTATTATAAATTTATGATTTAACTATCTAAATTATTTCAAATATTTGACTTTCATGTGATGTCGTTAGATGAAGATTAATGAAATAACATAAATAGAACAAATGTATTAATTAGATTGTATAAATGAAACGAAAAATAGTTCGTTATTATGAAAGAAACAAATGTAATAATTGGTTTTTTTTTAAGGTTTAGCCAATAAAAAATTGAAGAGATATTGCTTACTTGGATTGTCTCAGTTAAGTTTCCAATCACCATGTTAACATACTATTGAGGGTTATAAGAATGTTGCATTTCAGGGTGACCCAAATAACCACCCATATAGTCATTGCTTCCGATGCTAATAAAGTAAACTGCTTCTGATATCATTTTGTCTGCTCGCTTCTTTCCTATCAAATTAGTCATTTCATTTGTGTCTGAAAATCAATAACCTTTAGAAATGATAACTTATTAGTCAAATATTTCAGAAAATATATAAATGATTGACTAGTACGTACCCTAGAGTATTGATAAAATTAAAATTGAAACTAACTGTACAATTTTTATTGTAAATTTACTTACCACTAATAATTTTACACACACATAAACAAAATGTTCATCTTTCATGCAATATATGCCACATTTTCAACCAGTTTGTCCATGTACTTGCCATACATAAGTGACATATGTGGTTATATATACACCAAAAATAATGGACCAAAAATGGACCCATGAAATAAAAACTTAATGAATAATTTATTATCTTACCAAGCCTTTATGAGTTTCTAAAAGAGCACCAGCCCCTCCAGAAGCAAAGTTAACACCTTTGTCATACTCAATAGAAGGTTGTAAGAATGGAGGGATTATGGGCAGCTTAGCATATTCCGCTGTACTATTATTAACAACAAATCTTAGAAAGGAATTTTTGTTTTTAATACATATGTGAAAGAAAATTAACTTCTGGCTTAACTGAAAGGTCTGGGTTCGACTACCAATTATAGGTAGTGTAATTATTTAAAAAAAAACTTGTGAAAATATAACTTTTTAATTAACTCATTTGTAAGTTGCATTAAGTTTGAATTTTTAAGTAAATATTCTCAACATGGATCTGGATGCTAATTCTTGTTTTTGCAAGGAATATCTATAAATTTAGAATGAAATAGATTGAGATGTTATGGTTCGATAGTAATTTAACTGCGAGATTTATCACTCTATTATTTTAAATTATAAATTTAAATCACATTAAATATTATTTATTAAAAAATATTGAGATATTAATTTGAAGGGAGACCAGAGAAATTGAAATAGAATTATTTTATGTTATATATTGCAATATTTTTATGTTTCAGTAATTATTTTTATTATTTTGTTTATTACTTGATATTTTTTCTTTCTATTTAATTGATAGATGATGGTCCATTTAACTGGAGTTGCTTCACAAATCAAATTTTGGATGCAACGGACATTTAAACAAATCTATAGAGAGTTTGTGATATTTACCCAAAAGTTATTACCGAAACTCTAGAATAAAAAAAAATCTTTAGTTTTATATATAACTCCTTTAATTTTCTTTAAAAAGACATGTTTACTATGTTATAAAAAATATATATATTTACGAAAATGTATTAAATATATGCATGTCCATAATGAAGTTATAAAAAACATACATTTAATACTTAAAAGATGATTACAAATAATATTTTATTTAATTATAGGGGTTATGTTACCCATTCAAAACAAAAACCAAACAAAAGAGAATTTGAGGATGAGTGAATAAATGTACGTATATATATACCTATAAAATCAACAATAACACGACCATATGAGAACCTTCCAGTGGGTTCTTGGAAAAACCCATTTTGGCCATAAGGCTTGTAATTTGCTTTGAATTCAGGAATAATGTTGATGTAGTTATTGTTGCCAGTGTCTACTGCAGAGTCACCAAAGATGAAGAAAGCACAGGTTGTGTCTAATATTGAATTACCACTTACTGTGTAGCAAACTGAAAATAATAGAGTAACACAGACAAGTGAGGGACAAATCGAGCTTGCCATTTGGGAATTGGTATTGGTACGTAGCTTCCTCTATCCTTGTATATATTTCATAAGGTATGCAGATTTTAGATTTGGTGAGGATCACAATGTAAGATTTAGAAAAAAAGACAAAAAAGTTATCAAATAAAATCAATTTTAAATAGACATGTTCTCCTTGTAATTATTGTTGGTGTGTGTTGTGATGCATGCTCCAACAGTGACAGATACCAATGTTTAGTTAAGCAGAACATAGAGCAGACAATGATATCAGTGAAGTCATAAAACATGAATGTACAACAATTAGGGTTATTGTTTAGTTTTCGTTTTCCTTGTATACATATACCTAAACTCTTGTACAAAAACAGAATCAGAGATATATGAAATAATTGATAATTAACAGAAATGATAATATTTGTTATGGTATCAGAGCAGAGTTATTGATTGTCCTAATGGAAAAATAAGGTACCTGTTACGTTGATTCTGTTTTCCTTTGACTGATTTGGTGTAATACGCTCAACAGATTGTGTTAATCTGTGAGTATTTGACTGATTATTTGGCCAGGATTTGGGGTAGCTGTTCAAGCTGCTCGTTGGAGTCATCACAATCTCTACGTTCCATTCTAACTGCTGTTGTGGGGCAACCGTACTGTTCTTCAGTCCTACAATTCTATAAACCAAAAAAAAATGTGCAGTGATCAGATTGATGATGATGATGGTTTCAAGTATCGACGAAAAACTAGTAAAAGGTCTCACTGTAAGAATTTTTTTGCAGAGAGGAATAGAAGGGAAAAACCTAATGAAAGGCTTTACCATCTTCACGCATTGGTCCCTGTAAACTAAAAAAAAGCAGCTTCAGTTGCTTTGCTTTCTGCGAGCTTTTTTCAAGTTCAAAAATCACAGACTGTAATTCATTTTTGGCATTTTTTGATATATGAAGTTGTTCCTTAGTGGCCCTCTCTGAATCCCTCTTGAATCTGCGAGGAACATTGCAAAGCTGGGAAAGTACAAGCTGAACAATGGCACTTCTGAAGGTGGAAGCTACGACAGTGGAAGCTGCGACGGTGGAAACAGTTTAGAAAAGAGGTAGGAGAAAGGCGTATGGGAAAGCACAAGTTGAACAACGGCTCTTCTGAAGGTGGAAGTTGCGACGGTGGAAGCAGTTTCGAAAAGAGATAGGAGAAAGGCGCCACTTCATAAGAGGATTGCGCGAATAGAGAAATAAAATTAGGGTTACAGTTCTAAATTATTCTATATATATTGACTGTTGTACGGACTGGAAAAAAAAGGAAAAAAAGGAAGAAAAAAAATTGATAGATTCATGAAAAAATCTAGAGATTTAACCACAAATTTCATCTTGAACGATTTGACTACAAAAATGACTGAAGTTCTAACTAGAGCTCATACCGTCTCACAACCTCTGCTAATTGAAGCGTCGACTACTCCCATTAGTATCAAGTTAGGAGGATCCAACTATGCCTTGTGGTCCCAAGTGGTGGAGATGTATATCTCTGGCAAAGACAAACTGGGATATATTAATGGGGATTTTCCTCAACCTGCTGAAACTGACCCCTCATTCAGGAGATGACGCACTGAAAATGTCATCGTCAAAGAATGGTTGATCAATTCGATGGACCCCTCCTTGATTGCAAATTTTATTCGATTCCTAACTGCGAAACAAGTTTGGGATTCTACTGCTACCACCTACTATGATGGGACAGGCACATCTCAAGTGTATGATCTTCGCCATCGAGTTACTCGTATGAAGCAGGCGGGTGGATCCATTGAAAAATACTACAATGACCTTCAAGGGTTATGGCGAGAAATTGATTTTCGTCATCCTAATTCAATAGAGTGTGCAAATGACATACAAAAATACAACTCCATCATACAAGAAGATCGAGTGTATACCTTCCTCGATGGACTTGATGACAGAATAGACAAAACTCGAAGTGATGTACTTCAAATCAAACCATTTCCTATAGTGTAACAAGCCTATGGATTCATACGTAGGGAAGAGGTTTGGAAAACCGTAATGATCATAGGTACAGATACGACACCCAGAGTAGTTATGGATTTTAAAGGGGTCAAGGGACACCATAATCAGATGCCACCAAAAACAAGAACTTCTTTGGGTAGCAAGAAATCCACAGGAAATCCACCATCTCTTGACATGTAATGTGGCCATTGCGGAAACTCCAAACACACCCGTGAAACTGCTTCAAACTACATGGGTATCCAGAATGGTGGAATGATCTTCAAGCACGGAAGAAATGGGAAACCACTGGGCGAGCCGCTGTGGCTACCAATAATGCCTCATTATCCCTTATTCCATAGGCTGAATCTTCCCAGGATCCAGGTATTTAAAGTAAAGCATTTCACACCTCTACTCGTAGTGATAATGAGGATTGGATTCTAGGCTCTGGAGCTACATATCATATGACATTTGACCCAAAAGATCTCTCTAATACAACCCAGCCAAGATGGAGTCGTGTTGCCAATGCCAATGGGGTCACTTATCCAGTTACAGGAGCTGGAACAGTGACTTTATCTCCTTCATTATCATTATCTAATACTTTACTTGTACCCTCTCTTTCAAACCGACTAATGTCTGTAAGTCATGTCACCTCAGATCTTAACTGTGTAGTATTGATGTATTCTACTTTTTGTCTTCTACAGGATATTCTCACCAAGGAGATCATTGGGCGTGGTACTAAGAAATGAGGGTTATATTATGTGGATGACCTCAGTTCAGGAAGAGCTAATCATATGCAACACACTGTTAGTAACAAGGAACGACAGATTTAGCTATCTCATCGTCGATTTGGGCATCCATCATTTGGGTATTTAAAACACCTACTCCCTAGTTTATTTTCAAATATCACACACTCGGATTTCAAATGTGATACTTGTATCTTAGCAAAAATTCATAGGGCATTTTATCCTATGAGCATGCATAAAAGTATGACTCCTTTTGCTTTAGTACATTCTGATGTTTGGGGACCTTCCCCGGTCACTACGTCCTCAGGTCATCATTAGTTTGTAATTTTTGTTGATTATTGTACACGAATGACATAGCTTTACCTTCTCAAACATAAAGATGAAGTATTTTCTACGTTTCACGTGTTTCACACCATGGTCCAGACACAATTTTCTGAGAAAATTAAGATTCTTAGGTCTGATAATGGAAGGGAGTATATTAATCAACAATTTCATACATACTTGGAAAACCATGGTATTCTCTATGAAACCTCGTGTTCACAAACCCCACAACAGAATGGGATTGTCGAGAGGAAGAATAGACACATTTTATAAACTGCTCGAGCCTTACTAATTGGTGCACATATGCCTAGTAGATACTGGAGTGATGCTGTTACTACAGCTGTGTATCTACTAAACTGTATGCCCACAAAACCTTACAATTTCAGACTCCATTAAAGGTGTTATCTAATCATGTTCCCTTGCCTACTATTTTGATGCTTTCGCCCCAAATTTTTGGATGTGTTACTTTTGTCCACCTCTATAAAAATCAACGAACTAAGTTGGATCCATGTGATGTACGATGTGTATTCTTGGGGTATGGCGTACAAAAAAGGGATACCGATGCTACGATCCTATTACTAAAAGAACCTACATTACCATGGATGTCACTTTCCTAGAATCTGAATGGTTTTTTCCATCATCAGTATCCAATTACCCTCTTTAGGAGGAGAGTTATGGTGAAGAAATGAATTGGCTTGATGTTGAAGTATTAGACATTAGTAACAATATGAAATACTCAGATAATGCCAACAATATGGATGAGCCAGTACCTAGACCCGAACTTGAACTTCTAAGAACTGAATCTGAACTAGTGACTGAATCTCCAGAAGATGCAGTGGTTGATGCACCTCTTCACTCTTTAGTACCCAATGACCCTCCTATTGAGAATACTCCTGAGGTAAGTTCTCCCATCACACCTTTACAAACTAATGCTATAGATACATCTGTTGGTTATGTTCTACCTTTCAAACACAATCGAGGCAAACCTCTGAATCGATACTCTCCAGACAAAGAGGAACGACAATCCAAGTATCCAATAGCCAATTATGTATCTACTCAAGGGTTATCAGAACATATCAGGGCTTTTGCACAAACACTCTCTTCATGTCAAATTCCAAGCATCATTGAAGAAGCCTTATCTAATCCAAATTGGGCTCAAGCTATAAAAGAAGAATTTGAGGCACTGTAGAAGAACAACACATGGGTGTTAAGTAAGTTGCCTCAATAGAGGAAAATGGTAGGATGCAAGTTGATTTTCTCCATTAAGTATAAAGCAGATGGGTCAGTTGATCGATATAAGGCGAGGCTAGTAGCAAAAAGGTATACACAGAAACATGGTATAGATTATCGAGAAACCTTCTCACTTGTGGCTAAACTAAAAACTGTGAGAGTTTTGTTATCTCTTGTAGTAAATTTAGATTGGCCATTGCACCAACTTGACGTGAAGAATTCCTTCCTTCATGGTGACCTTGAAGAAGAGATTTACATGGATATCCCACCAGGATATATTGTTACATCAGGAAAAGAAACGACATGTAGATTACGATGAGCATTGTATGGACTAAAACAATCACCTCCAGCATGGTTTGACAGATTGAGTTTAGCAATGAGAAAATATGGGTTTTAACAAAGCAACTCTGACCACACTTTTTCCTAAAACATCGATTGGGAAAAATAACAGCCCTTATAGTCTATGTAGACGACATGATCATTACAGGGGATGATAAAGAAGAAATCTTTAGGCTTCAAGAATAACTGTCAAATGAGTTTGAAATGAAGGACTTGAGAGGGCTTAAATACTTTTTCGGCATTGAGGTAACAAGATCAAAACAAGGTATAGCAGAGGCAGGATTACTAGATTGTAAACCTGTCGATATTCCGATGGTCTAAAATCATAAACTTGGAGAATATGTGGACCAAGTACCACTAAATAAACAGAGATATCAACGGTTAGTAGGTAAACTCATATACTTATCTCATACTCGACCTGATATTGCATATGTTGTGAGTGTCGTGAGTCAGTTTATGCACTACCCAAGTGAAGACCATATGGATGTCGTCATGCGAATACTCCATTATTTAAAATCCTCCCCTGGGAAAGGACTTATGTTTTCAAAGAATGGTCAATTGGAAGTCGTTGGATATACAGATTCAGACTGGGTAGGGAATATGAAGGATAGGAAATCTACTGTTGGGTATTTTACTTTCGTTGGGGGGAATCTTGTTACATAGAAGGGCAAGAAGCAAAAGGTAGTTGCCTTATCTAGTGCTGAAGCTGAATTTCGAGGAATGGTCAAGGGAATATGTGAGCTCCTTTGGTTGAAAAAACTTCTAACTGAGATTGGTGTTGCTCTTAACTCTGAAATGAACTTATTTTGTGATAACAAAGCGGCCATTGCCATCTCTCATAATCCAGTTCAACATGATCGCACGAAGCACGTTGAAATGGATCAGAACTTCATCAAAAATAATCTTGAAGAAAAGATTATTCAGCTTCTATTGGTTAAATCAGAAGATCAATTGGCTGATATATTTACAAAATTTGTGTCTGCAAAGAACTTTTACAACTCACTTGACAAGTTGAGCATAAGAGACATATATGCACCAACTTGAGGGGGAGTGTTGATGTGTGTTGTGGTGCATGCTGCAATAGTGGCAGACACTAATATTTAGTGGAGAAAAACATGTAGCAGATAATAATATTAGTGGAGCCATAAAACATGGATGTGCAGTAGCTAGGGTTATTGTTTAGTTTTCGTTTTCCTTGTATAAATATACCTAAACTCTTGTACAAAAACAAAAACAGAATCATAGATATATGAAATAATTGATAATTTACAAAAATGATAATATTTGTCAATTATTACCGGCTTAAAGAACTAAGATGTCTGTTATTTTCTACAAGTAGAACTTAACCTCATCATCATATTAAAAACATAAAAACTGACATTAACTCAAATATATAAAAATAAATATGGGACTAAGCCATAAATTAATTCTCGAGGGCTATATTGAGCTATATTTCTTGGGGTAAATTTCACCACGTGGGTGTGGTATTATTTTATTAGTCCATGTCTTCTTTATCAAGGGTAGAATTAGTGTAGGGTATCAGATCAAAACTATTTATTTTTAATTGATCTGATTTGATTCGAATGAATTTAAATATTTTCAATTCAAACCTGTTCTAATGATATAATTAATGTAAACCAATCTAAATCCGATTATATTGGATTTTTTAGATAGAATAATATCATATTTATACTAAAATTTATTTATAAATTATTGTTATAAATAAAACACTTCATATATAAATATAAATTTTAATTTTAAATTGATATTTTTGTAATAAATATTATTATTTATAATCACGACTAAAAAAATAAAAACAATAAGAAGTATGTTTTTACAATTATTTAATTATTATAAACATTTATATTTATTTTTTAAATTAAAATAATAATCTAATCTAATTATGGTATATATAATATATTATAAAATAAAATATACATTTATTTATTTAATAATAATTCAGTCTGGATTGGATACAGTAGATTACAAAAACTGTCACCCCGAATTTGAATGAATTTTATAATTTTCAATCCTAATCCGATCCGACTATAAAATTTATCAATCTAATCCAACTCGAATATAACGAATTGGATCAGATTTCTCAATTTAAACGAATTGATCAAATTATCTACTCACTCTTAGTGCATGGTTAGACTGCATAGTTAGTAAATAAGTTTAAACTTGAATAAAAAAACATTTTTTTTAGTATACTGTTTCTATAAGATAACTATCTAATAAATAAATTATATATTATCATATATTAAGCTATTTAAATATATCTACTTAGCATTTACTTGTACCCAACCACCATAAATAACCTATTTATATAGTTATAAGATACACATAATTTTTTATCTCTAAATTATTTTAGTTAAAATTTAATCAAAGTATTAACTTAGTCATCCGAGTTGATTTGACACACTTAATGCTATTTTTGAATTAATATCAATAATTTAGTGGTAAACACAGTGAACACAAGTGTCGTTTGTAAAAAAAAAGATTGATGGTCTAAATCGATACAAGTTGATGAACAAATCAAAAATATTCATAGTGTTATTTGCATTCTTCTTGTGTATATTGTGTTGATCACTTTTTTCTCCTAAGGATCACATTTAATCCACAGTGATTCAATAATGAGCTCCAAACAAAATGCCGAAGAATATCCATGTATTTACAAACTCTTAATTACAATGAAGATTAATACATGTATAAATACAGAAAATAAGAATCAGTTTTTTGGAAAAGTGTTTTTAGGAAAAGTATATTAGTTGCATACAACTAATATACCATTAATGATTTATTAACACTCTCCCTCAAGTTGGCGCGTAGATATCAATCATGCCCAACTTGCTTAGTGAGCCATATAATGACTTCTTGGAGACTCATTTGGTAAGCATATATGCAAGTTGCTCTTCTGTAGGAACAAAAGGAAAACTAATAAGTTTGGCATCTAACTTCTCTTTTATAAAGTGACGATCAACCTCTACATGCTTAGTACGATCATGTTGTACTGGATTTTGTGATATATCAATGGCTGCCCGATTGTCACAATACATCTGCATAGTATTTTTGAGTTCGAAACCCAAATCTAATAACAAAGTTCTTATCCACAGTAATTCACAAACCCCATGAGCCATACCTCTATACTCGGCCTCAGCACTAGATCGTGCCATCACTTTCTGCTTCTTACTTTTCCATGTAACCAAATTTCCTCCCACAAAGGTGAAATAACCTGATGTTGACTTTCTATCTGTAATACTTCCTGCCCAATCTGCATCTGTGAATCCACAGACTTCAAGAGGATTGTTGTGTTTAGAGAACATTACTCCCCTTCCTGGAGCCGATTTCAAATACCTTAAAATTCTCAAAACAACATTCATATGGTTCTCACTTGGATTGTGCATGAACTGACTCACCACACTTACTGCATATGCAACATCTGGTCTAGTATGAGCTAAGTAAATCAAACGTCCAACCAATCTCTGATAGCGAGCTCGATCAGTTGGTATCTGATCTGGATACTCTACTAAACAATGGTTTTGCTCAATAGGAGTGTCAATAGGTTTGCAATCCAATATACCTGTCTCTGTTAGCAGATCAATAATGTACTTCCTCTGACACAGATATATTCCTTCTCTTCCCCTGGCTACCTCAATTCCTAAGAAGTACTTTAGTTCACCTAAGTCCTTCATTTCGAATTCAGAGGCTAGCTGTCTTTGTAATTTATCCATCTCAATAGTATCGTCACCAGTGATTACCATATCATCAACATAAATGATTAGGGTTGTTACCTTCCCTCATTGATGTTTGAGAAATAGAGTGTGGTTTGAATTACTCTGTTTGTAACCAACCTTTTGCATGAACTGTAAAAACCTTCCAAACCAGGCTCGAGGGGATTGCTTGAGGCCATACAAAGAGTTCCTCAATTTGCATACAAAATTACCAGGAAAATCAACTACATACCCAGGTGGAAGACTCATGTACACCTCCTCGGCTAATTCTCCATGAAGAAACACATTCTTGACATCAAACTGCTGAAGTGGCCAGTTTAGGTTAGCAGCAAGTGAGAGCAGAACCCGAATCGTGTTCATTTTGGCAACAGGAGCAAAAGTCTCATCGTAGTCTACACCATACATTTGAGTAAACCTTTTTGCTACAAGATGAGATTTATACCGATTTACGGATCCATCACCATTATGTTTTATAGTAAACACCCATCGACAACCAACTGCCTTTTTTCCTTGTGGTGATGACACAAGTTGCCAAGTATCGTTCTTCTTTAACGCATCCATCTCTTCAACCATTGCCTTCCTCCATATTGGATCTCCCAACGCATCCTGCACTTTGTTAGGTACTGATGCACCAGATATTTGATTCACAAATGATTTATATGACTTAGATAATCTTTTAGTGGACATGTAATTGGCTACTGGGTATTTTGATTTTGCATGAATATTTGGTTCATACCTTTTGGCTGGTTGACCTCGAGTAGACCTATTTGGTAACACATACTATCCAACATTAGACTCGATGCTATTAGTATCAGTAGGTGTACATACCTCAGATGAGTGACCTTCATTACTAGGGAGTTGTTGATCAAGGGTAGGAGTAATGCCTAAGGGTACAGTTGTGTCTTCAATGTCATTTGTTGTAAGTGAATTTGGTGCTTGAATACTTGAAGCATCTGCTTCTGGTCTCATTGAAACATCAGTTGGTGATTCACCTAATGCCTCCCCCTCACCATGATACAGTTCTTCGAAATATGTATTCTCCCCCTGACGAGCAGTATCAGGTGAGGAAAAATAACTCATGTCCTCAAAGAAGGTGACATCCATAGTAACATAATACTTTCTGGTTGGTGGATGGAAGCACTTGTACCCTTTTTGATAACTTCCATAACCAACAAACACACATTTAATTGCTCGGACATCTAATTTAGACCTTTGATTTTTAGGAACATGCACAAAAGCAACACAACCAAATACACGGGTAGGAAGATTATGAAAGGATGATAAGGAGACGTAAGATGCAAGAATCTGGAATGGGATGTTTTCGTTAAGGACACTAGATGGGAGACGATTGATGAGATGGGCAGAAGCCTGTATAGCATCACCCCAAAGGTATTTTGGCATATAAGCACTAAATAAGAGTGCACGAGCCATATCAAGTAAATGACAATTTTTTCTTTCAGACACTCCATTTTGTTCCGGTGTTTGTGGACAAGTAGTTTGGTGAATAATCCCATGTGTTTTGATTTTTTTTTGAAAGACATGATTAACATATTTCCCACCATTGTCAGAACGGAGGATCCGAATGATGCCATTATATTGTGTTTGAACGAAGGTATGAAAATTTTGAAAAACTGAAAAAACTTCATCTTTTGTTCTAAGAAGAGAAATCCATGATAACCTTGTACAGTCATCGATAAACGAAACAAAATATCTCATACCCGATATAGTGGGCTCTTTAGATGGTCCCCAAACATCAGAATGAATTAATTCAAAAGGAATAGTACTTTTATTAGAAATACTAGGAGAATAAGTAATACGATGGCTCTTGGCCAAAACACAAGTCTCACAATGTAAAACAGTCTCACTAACACCAATAAATAAAGTGGGCATGGTTTTTTTTCATAAGACTAAAAGACGGATGCCCTAAGCGGCGATGCCACAACCAAATTTCACTTAGCTTATCGGAACTAGAAGTCAATGCAGTGCTTGCCCATACTCTTGGTTTCTCCCCTCCATAGTTCTGATCCAAACGGAACAATCTGCCCCTCAGATACCCTCGACCAATTATTGCCCTGGTAAAAAGATCCTGAAAAATCACATACATAGGATAAAAGGTTACAAAACATTTAGACTCAAGGTTCAACTATGGGACAGAGATTAAGTGATGAGATAAGTCAGGTACATATAAAACATTATGGAGCTGTAAAGATGGAGTGATATAAAATGACCCCTTTCCTAAGACAGGAAAGGCCTCACCATTAGCATTCGTGACATAAGACACTGGTGGGGGAAATAACTCATTAAAATAAGATTTATCATAAGTCATATGATCAGATGCACCATAATCAATAATCCAAGTATTAGACCCAACAGAGTGAGAAACATTTATGGTCATACCAATCTTACCACGACCAGCTATTGAAGCTGTAGGGATACCTCCACATTCCATAGGATGATTTTGTCCATAGTAGTCTGGTTCTTGGAAAATTTGCACGGCAACTGCTTTTGGTTTAGAACGATGCCCATTTTGTCATTTTGCTGCATAGTAGTATGCTTTTGGTTTCAAGTGTGGATATAGTTTCCAACAAGTCTCACGAAGATGCCCCTGTTCATTGCAATAAGATCAGGGAGAACGAGGGTGATTGGTAAAACCCGGTGGAGGTCCCTACTGATAAAGACTCTCTTGTTGAGATTCGTCTTTATGGATGTATGTAAAGACAGTAATCAAGCTTGGAGGGTTTGACATTTGATGCAATTCGCCTTTAGCACTATTATGTTTTATATAGTTATTTTCATCGATTTTATTAATTATAATTGCTTTGTTTTTAATGTTTTTAGTTAATTTTAGTTTAATAAATTAGTATTTACTCTTTTTTATATATTTTAAAAAATTAAATAATTTGTATGAAAACGTATTTAATTGCAAATTTGTATCCAAAAATATAATTTCAAATAAAAGTGTATTTAATTGCAATTTATAAAAGTTGAAAATATAATTAAAATTAAAATCGGGCTTAATTTTAATTATTAAAAGGTTAAAAATTTAATTTAAATTAGAAAACGGCTAAACTGTAATTAAAGAAAGTTGAAATTGTAATTTGAATTAAATTTGTGGGCCAAAATTAAATTAATTAAAGTTTATTTTTTTACGCAGGTGAGAAGAATCCACGCGCCTACAGCACGCGCGAAACGTGGGCCGTCCGATCAGCAAAGAAACGGCTACGATGCGTGCGTCCTTTTCACACCCGACCAACCCGCATGGGTGCAGGTCTCTATTTTTCACGCGGCTCGGCGCCCGAGTGGGGCCCACCTGCCGCACAGGCCAACGTGCAGGTAGGACCCACGTGTCTGACGCGTCCAGCCGCTGTCCCCCACGTTACGCGCTCCTCTAATCCCGTGCGCTGATTGATGAGTGCTCAAAAAGCACTAAAATTACCATGATTTTGTGCACATTAATTGATTAAAAATATATATATTTATATGTTTTATCATATATTTATATAAATTTGTCTTTTTCGGAATCACGGGTATTTTTATTGTTTTTCAGGTATTTGGGCTTAAAAACGTAACTTAAAGACTCAAAGAGGAATACTGGAAGCAATATATCACAAATATATTAATAAATAAATGGGGAAAGGTCAACAAATATGGAAAAATTGGACAAAATAGGTCAAAAAGGTCAAAAATGTCAATAAGGAGAAAATCGCGCCGCTGCGCCGCTCAGCCGCGCGCGCAGCAACCCACGTCCGCGCCAAGCCATGCGCACCCCTGCGCGCAACGTATGGCCTTCCACATGTGCCCCTGCGTGCTCAACTGCCCTCCGCGCGCGCCGATGCCCATTTCGCCCCATTTTTGCGCGCAGTCGCCCCCATGACGTCATGCTCACGTCATCAATGACCTTAGCAATTGCACTCTGCGTTTTCACATTTTTTAACTCACTTTTTCTCTTCATCCTCACCTATAAATACCTCTGTTCTCTTCACTTCTAAACACACCTCAAAGCACATTCTCTTCTCTCTTTCTTTCTCTCTTTTCTTAGATTTTTAATTTTTCTTAATTAATTTTTCTTAGTTTTAGAGTTCTTCCCTTTTTGGGAAGAACTAGTTATGTTTTTTGTAATTTATTATATTTTTGATTCAATAAATGGGAGTACAAATTCCGCTTGGAGGTTTTCCAGCAACGGGAATAGCATCGATGTTCTGTAAGGATTTTATTTTTTCTTTACAGTTATTTTTTATGCTTTATTCTTACATGTTATATTTAATTTGTCTGTGATTAAATTTAACTGTGTTGGCTGTTTGTAAACATGATGTAATAATAACGTTGTTATGCTTGCGAAATATTAAATAGGTGAAAATCTCTAAAATGAATTGATTTTGTTTTTATTCAAGATTTTATATTAAGAATGTTAGAGAGAAATATATTATTTTCATTACAAACTTAAACCTGAAAATTAGATTTTAAGGTTTAGTTATCCGGTCTGATTTAGAGTAGTGCTCTTTTATTTGTTGGTACAATCGCCTGGTAGTTAGAGTGAAGCTCTGTTTCAAATTTTTTTATAAGAATTATTATCTGAAAATGTATTGACAACATGTTTTCAGTAGTGGTTTTAAAACTTGAAAGTTATTACTTAGATAACTAAATTCTTAGGTTTAATTTGGACACCTTGAATAAAGTTTAAACTATCTAACCCCACCAAAGGTGGCATTTAAATGGTTCATTTTCAATCTCTTAGAAAAAGGAATTAATTTAATTAACCAAATTAGTTATCAACCCCACCCATAGGTGTTAATTGATTTGTTTAGTTAACAAAGAATATCTAACTCCACCAAAGGTGATATTCATACAAAAAAGAGAGAATCAATAAATATCAATTCATATCTTTAATAACCTAAATAATATGAGCAAGCATAATTAACTTAGTTATTATATCCATAAATACTCCACCATTATAAATGATAAAATTTGAATAAATGTTTATTGAATCTATGTTTATTTTTATGTATGTAGATTAAAACACAAAAACCCAAAATATCGTGAGAGGATGTTTAGGATTTAATTTCGTTTTTAAAAGTTTGAATAATAAATTAAAACCACATACATTCCTTCCTTAGATCGACCTTGGGAGTATACTTATCATTTTCTACGAAATGATTCGTGCACTTGCGAGAGTTTTACATATATTAAAATCAAAGTATTGGCAAGAATCGGTGATGTCGGTTTTCCCTCATCAAGTTTTTGGCGCCGTTGTTGGGGAAGTAATAGCGTTTTTAAATTATTTATCAAAATTTTAAAAACATTTTTGTGCTTTAAATAATTCTGATTTTTTTGTTTTAATAAAAAAAAATAATCAAATTTCAAATTTTATAAGAAATAATAAATATATATATATATATATAAAATAAAAATAATTTTTTTTAAAATAGTAAAATAATTTAGACATTTGAAATTTGAAGTAAAATTTTTTACCATTCATGAATAGTAAAAATAAAATAAAAAAAATTAAAAATTTTAAGATAAAAAATAAATAAATAATATAGCGTTAATAGTAAAATAAAATTACCGTTAATTAATAGTAAAAAAAAATTTAAGATAAAAAAAATTAATAAAAAAAAAGAAATAATATAGTGTGAATAGTAAAATAAAATTACCGTTCATGAATAGTAAAAAAAAAATTTAAGGTAAAAAATAAAATAGTGTAAAATTTCAATTTTTATTTTTATTTTATTTGATTTTACCTTTACCAATTTTATTTTATTTTAATTTTTTTAATTTATTTTACCTTTTTCAATTTTAATTTTTTTTCTTTTTTTTCTTTAACTATTTTTTTTTCTCTTTTAATTTTCATTTAACTTAATTAACTTAGATTTTACTAACTTAATTAACTTAGATTTTTCATTAATTTAACTTAATTAACTTAGATTTTTACTTTCATTAACTTAATTAACTTAGATTTTTCATTAACTTAATTAACTTAGATTTTTAATTAACTTAACTTAATTAACTTAGATTTTTTCTTAAATTAACTTAATTAACTTAGTTTTTTAATTAACTTAGATTTTTTTTATTAACTTAGCTTTTTAATTAACTTAGATTTTTTTTATTAACTTAACTTAATTAACTTAGATTTTCTTTTACTTAATTAACTTAAATTTTTACTTAACTTAACTTTTATAACATGAAAAGTAAAGATCTAAGGGAGTTCTGTCTAGGAGACTAATTCTTGGAAGCCTTTGTGCCACTAGTCTTTCCTGGGAGCCTTTGCCTCACCATTTTTTCCTGGGAGCCTTTGCCTCACCATTTTTTCCTGGGAGCCTTTGCCTCACCATTTTTTCCTGGGAGCACTCTTGGTTAATACTGATTATGTTATTTTATCTTTAAACAAAAAAAAACAAAAAACAAAAAAAAAATTGCTTTGTTTGATCTAAGTACAATTGTGTTTTGATGCCTTAATTATTTGATTTGCACCTAGATGTGGGTTATCTAAAACCCTCAAGTATGCCCCTAGTTTTAAGTACAAAAAAAAATTTAAAAATCAATAGGGCATGTTTGAAACAGTATAGGTAGACAACTTTGTCTTACTTGTAGATTTGATTGACTCAATGATGAGGAGACATTGAGTTTACTTAAAATGCAATCCTCAAGTTACGTCTTGCTAAGACGTTAAACTCAGCGCTCGATGGGAGGCAACCCATCATTTTAGGTAATTTTCTGTTATTTATTTTATTTACTTAATTTTATTATTTATTTTAGTTTAATAATTTTTAAATTGTTAAAACTAAAAATATTTATTGAGATGTTAGAAGTTTACAGCAAACTGTCTGTATACACTTTAATGATTAAATATGATAGATGCACCTGTATTTCTCTATTACTACTTACACATTATCAAGAAATAGGTAATATTTTTTCTCTTTTCTCTTTATCTTTAATTTACAGTTGTTACATTGAGGACAATGTAAGTTCTAGGTTTGGGGGTGGTGAAAAGTTATCATGCTTAATTAAAAAAAAGATTTAACAATTTAAAAATAAAAAATAAAAAAATAGAAAATATTTTTTTATGTTCACATTTTCATTTTTTTGTGTTTGGTTTTTTTTTTGTGATTTAATAATTTTTGAAATAAAAAAAATTAATTAATTCTCACAAAAATTTATCATTTCTTTAAATCAAATTTAAGTAAATAGTTAAGTGTTTTGTACTGTTATATTAATTTTTGAAAACATATCATGAAATATTTTGTAATTATTTTTGATAATTAGTTAGTTTTTGTCATAACTAGTATTTCTTGATAAAATGTGTAAATTATATTAAACCCAAAATTGGTGTTTATGAATTTTTTTTAGTGGAGACTACCCTTGCGAGAGTTTTACAAATATTAAAACCAAAGTATTGGCAAAAATCGGCGATGTCGGTTTTCGCTCATCACTGATCTCTGCGTGCAACCGAATCTTCAGCGAATGAAATGATGCCACGTGTTCATACTAACCCTTTCAGCGAATCAGAAGATGCCACGTGTCCCATTCTATTTTTCAGCCAATCATGTGATGACATGTGTCATGTTACGATGAGCACGAAAGCGCAAGATGAGCTCGCGTTGTCTCCCTCGCGACAATCTATCGTGCGCCCGTTTTCCGTAGCCAATGAAATGTTGCCACATGTCCGCATTAAATCCTTGCAGCGAATCAGACGCTGACACGTGGCATGCACTTTGAATTTAAAAATCAGAACGGCGCTTGTGTCTACGCGTGATTTTAATTAATATTTTAATTATCGAAAATCGATACGCGTGATTTTTATTTTTCGATACAAATTTTTACGCATTTATTTAAAAAAAATGTAATATTTTAAATGTATTTTTTTAGCTATAAATAAGAGATAATATGATAAAGTTTTGGAGTTTTGGAGAGTTTTTGGAGTATTTAGTTTTTGAGATTATTTTGTGTTGTTCGATTTTGGACTATAGAACACGTAGAAGCCAATATTTGGCTTTTGTTGTGTTCTGCGTGTGCCAAATATTTATGTTTTAATTTTTCTTCTTCTTCATCTAATTTTTCTGTATGTGTTGTAATTTTTATTTTAAATTTATGAAGTAATTTAATTTTTCTAGGGTTGCATTTGATCTAAATTTATGATGCTTTTATTTTAATTATTTTTGAACGATTTATAAGACGTTTGAGTTGTTTATTCTATTTTGTGCTTAATGCTTTTGATTATATACGAATTTTATCAAATGATTTGTGGCACATAAATAAACTTGGAAGAGACATTTTTGTGTATATTGCTCATAGATAGAATGACATGTATGATGAAGGATAAGAATATACCCTAATTGTATGTGTAGCCATTTGAGAACTTAGAACGTAATGAATCTTGGTGAATTTAATTCTCATAGGAATATAGTGAATTAATTTAACAAGGTGTGTTTGTACGAAACTCGGAAGAGATGTATGAATAAAATTAGAAGTTTTCGGTTGACAAATTAAATGTACTAAAAAATATAAATCAAAAGAAAATAATATGATTTGAGCCCATACATTTTTCAGCTTGGTAAAAAAAAGAGATGTTGGTTGCCCATTTTGCTGCATGCCAGTAGCTTTGTACATGAGTTCATGAACTTGAATAAAGTCAGACTCATTTGTATAAAGATCACTTAAAGTATTCCATATGGCCTCAGCAGTCTCACATTCCTCCACCATTTGTAATATATCATCAATGATGACTCTAAATAGAATTGACATGTGTTGTGCGTTTTACAACACACAAAAAACGTGCAAGTATACACGGTCACAAGTAATAAAATTTGATAAGTAAGTTATCGTTCCCACGGAGATTTGTTACTATAATTTGTTGAGTACTAAAATTATCTCTCTCTGATTTTATTCAAA
Source organism: Hippophae tibetana (assembly GCA_037013495.1). Classification (NCBI taxonomy): domain Eukaryota; kingdom Viridiplantae; phylum Streptophyta; class Magnoliopsida; order Rosales; family Elaeagnaceae; genus Hippophae; species Hippophae tibetana. The sequence goes on from CM072810.1 coordinate 105,766,621, forward strand.
ACGCTCGTTGATTGTAACAAATTTAAGAAAAGAGTCTAAAAAATATAAAAGAAATCTAGGATTGCAATTTTTCACCAAATTAATCAACTCAAATCATTTTATTTTCTTTTGATTTATATTTTTTTAGTACATTTAATTTGTCAACCGAAAACTTCTAATTTTATTCATACATCTCTTCCGAGCTCCGTACAAACACACCTCGTTAAATTAATTCACTATATTCCTATGAGAATTAAATTCACCGAGATTCATTACGTTTTAAGTTTTCAAATGGCCACACATACAATTAGGGTATATTTCTATCCTTCATCATACATGTCATTCTATTTACGAGCAATATACACACAAATGTCTCTTCCAAGTTTATTTATGTACCACAGATCGTTTTAATAAGATTCGTAAATAATCAAAAAGCATTAAGCACAAAATAGAACGAACAAATCGAACGTCTTATAAATCTATCAAAAATAATTAAAATAAAAGCTTCATAAATTTAGATCAAATGCAACCCTAGAAAAATTAAATTACTTCATAAAATTATAACAGATACAGAAAAATAAGATGAAGAAGATAGAAAATTAAAACAACACTTAGAACAAATATTTGGCACACGTAGAACACAACAAAAGCCAAAAAATGGCTTCTGCGTGTTCTGTCGTCCAAAACCGAGCAACACGAGAAAACTAAATTCTACCCAAAACTCCAAAACTTTTTAAAACTCTCTAAAACTAAAACTAAAAAAAAAACTCTTTAACTCTATCATCTTATCTCCTATTTATAACATCAAATTTCTAAAAAATATTTTTTTTTTACACGCGGGAGACAACTAATGATGGAGAAATTAATTTAAAATTACGAGTGGGGGACAAAAATGTATCGAGAATGGAATCGAAAACGCGGCTAATGTGAGTGGAGAGAGTTACACGTTTCTGTTTTTATTTTCATTACATGCTGCCACGTGTCGCGATCTGATTCGCTGAAACAAATAGTGGGACACGTGGCAGCACCTCATTTGTTGAAGGAAATGGGCGCACGCAGAAATTGTAGCACGGAATTAGGGCACGCAAAGCGTGGAGGCAACGGCTGGAACACGTGCGAGATTCGGCGCTTTTGCGCTCATCGTAACCTGCCACGTGTCATAACAGGACTGGCTTAAAAATATAGTGTGACACGTGGCATCTTCTGATTAGCGGCAAGGATTCGTGTAGACACGTGGCTTCATTTGATTCGCTAAAAATCCGGTTGCACGCAGAGATCGACGCACGGGATCAGAGTAGCACGTACATGGGGACAACGGCTGGACGCGTTAGAGAAGTGGGTCCCACCTGCACGCCAGCCTGCACAGCAAGTGGGCCCCACTCGGGTGCCGAGCCGCATGAAAATAGAGACATGCACCCACGCGAGTTGGTCGGGTATGATCGGCACGCGCGAATCTCAGTCGTTTCTTCTTTGATCGGACGGTCCACGTTTCGCGCGTGCAGATTGGCGCGTGGTTCTTCTCACCTGTGCAAAAAATTAAACTTTAATTAATTGGATTTTGGCCCACAAATTTATTTCAAATTACATTTTCAACTTTCTTTAATTACAGTTTAGCCCTTTTCTAATTTAAATTAAATTTTTAAACTTTTAATAATTAAAATTAAGCCCGAATTTAATTTAAATTATATTTTCGACTTTTATAAATTGCAATTAAATACTATTTTATTTGAAATTATATTTTTGGACACAAATTTGCAATTAAGTACGTTTTCGATACAAATTATTTAATTTTTATTAAAAAATATAAAAAACAGTAAATACTAATTTATTAATCGAAAATTAACTAAAAACATTAAGAACATAGCAATTATAATTAATAAAATAGGTAAAAATAACTATATAAAATACAGTTATCAACATGACAAAGCCATCATCATCTTCCCACCTAGTATAGGCGTCTATATCATCTTGACTAGGAGCCCTAATTGATCCAGATACATATCCCATCTTATGCATCCCACGAAGATAAACAGACATAACTTTTTTCCATGTTCGAAAATTTGTACCATTAAGTTTAGTACCCCAGAAAAAACCAATTTTTGAACTCTTAACAGAAACTTCAAAATTTGAAACTTCATGAATTCTGGAAACTTGATGTTGTCTTGAATCTTTCATTGAAATAATAAAAAAAATATTGTGCAGCCGAATACAAAATTTGGATTTTTTTTTTGGCTGGGTTGGGCTGATAAATGGGTTGTCTGAATGTTTGGGCTAATGGGCTTGAAATAGAGTTGATAATTAGGAGCTGATGGGCTAGGGTTGATAATTAGGGTTTTAAAAATATGAAACAATTTAAGAAACTGCACACCAGGGTTTCGACTTCACAGAGGAATGAACGACGTAGAGGGGCGCACTGATTTTGGGAGGCAACTGAAAGGCAAGCTGGTCGGCGACGGCATAGGGGCGTGCGAGCTGAACGGCGCAGAGGGGCACGAAGTTGGACGGCGCAGAGGGGCGCAAAGCTGGACAACACTCAGGGCTGAACGACGCAGAGTTAGGGTGGATGACACGGGCTGAATAGCGCGATTGGACGGCGCGGGTGGACGACGGATCTGCAACGGACGGACATATATGCAGCTGCGGCGCGAGCTAAACAGTGCGACAATAACGACACTGCATAAAAACTGACGACGATGCTAGGCGGCGCTGCTACTTAGAAGCCGGTAAAAAAAAAATTCTTTCCTGCTTTGATACCAAATTAAATAAGCTTAATGTATTTATAAACTCTTAATTACAATGAAGATTAATACATGTATAAATATAGAAAATAAAAATTTGATTTTTAAAAAAATGTTTTTAAAAAAAGTATATTAGTTACATATAACTAATATAACTAATATAACTAATATAACTAATATATAGTTGATAAAGTATATTAATTACTTACAGTTAATATAACATTAACATATTACTCTTCTACACTTAGCATGATCACAATATCTCTTAGTAGAGTGAACCTTCACCTCCCAAAAAGCCCACCATGGAACAAAGGCTGGGACATTTGGAAGATGCTGGAGCAACTTCAGACACGACCTCAAGAGCAGGTTATATTAGATTAAATGTCAGATTATATTAGAGCTAGTGTTGACTTTGACAATGAGGTTTTGGGTCGACGCGTTGGCAATGAAACGGTCCTATAACAATACCAGAAATAAACAATTAACATAGTGTGTACTGCATCATATACTATATTAGTGAAATCAGAAAGTTGACGAATTTTTATGATTAACCAATACTAATTATTATACTATATATCATACACACTAATAAAAGCCAGACGAATAAACTTGAGAACTCTAAAGCCCATTTGAATCCTCCATTAATGGAGTCAGCAATTCGCAAACTACTAGTCTTACTCTTTTTTCTGCTTCTTATTGGTTTCTTTTTCTTATTTTCTCAAATTGAATTCAACCATGTTTGGTTTTCCCATCAAATTCCAGTAGCCTCATTGCCACAAACTTCATCTAGTACTTCTTTCTTTCCCAAAGAAGCACTGCCCACAAAATCAGGTTATATTACTATCAACTACACCACTGGTTCAGCCCTTTTCTACACTTTCTATGAAGCTCAGAAACCCATTTCTCATCTCACTCAAACCCCAATTCTCATTTGGCTTCAAGGTGGTCCTGGTTGTTCTTCTATGTATGGAAACTTCTTAGAGATCGGTCCTTATCGTTTGAAGAACTTTGACCAACATTCTGTTCATCAAACCTTTGAACTTGAACCCAATTCTGGAGCTTGGAACCAAAAATTTGGCCTTTTCTTTCTTGATAATCCTATTGGAAGTGGATTCAGTGTTGCTCCAAAACTTCAAGAAATTCCCAAAAACCAACTTACAGTGGCCAAACACCTCTTTTGGGCTATCACTAGGTTTACTAGGTTATACCCTTCCTTTAAGTCTCGTCCAATTTTTATTGCAGGTGAAAGCTATGCCGGAAAGTATGTTCCGGCAATCGGGTACTACATTTTGTGGAAGAATGAAGTATTGCCAGAACGTTATAGGGTGAATTTAGCAGGAGTTGCTATTGGAAATGGATTGGAAGATCCAATTACTCAAGTGGGTACTCATGCTTTAAGTGCTTACTATTCTGGTTTGATTAATAAAAGGCAAAAAGATGAGTTAGAGAGGATTCAATTGAAGGCAATTAGGTTAGCTAAACTTGGACTTTGGAAAGAGGCGGCAAATGCTAGATATGAAGTTATGGATTCTTTGAAAGACATGACTGGCTTGGCAACTCTGTTTGACTTTACAAAGAGAGCTCCTTACAAAATACAAATGATTACTGATTTTCTGCAGAATGAAGAGGTTAAAAAGGCATTGGGGGTGAAATTGGGAGTGGGTTTTTACAAATGTAGTGATGAAGTTCACATTGCACTGTTTGAAGATGTAATGAAGAGTGTGAAATATCAGTTGGAGATTTTGGTGAAGAAGAGTAAGGTTTTGTTATATCAAGGGCAGTATGATTTGTGGGATGGTGTGGCTTCAAATGAGGAATGGATAATGAGTATGAAATGGGAAGAGATTGGAAAGTTTTTGTCGGCAGAGAGAAAGGTTTGGAAAGTGAATGAAGAACTTGCTGGGTATGTGCAAAAATGGAAGAGTTTGAGTACTGTTGTGGTTTTTGGAGCCGGGCATCTTGTTCCTGTTGATGAGCCTTTGAATTCTCAGAAAATGATTGAAGACTGGGTTTTGGATCGAGGATTATTTGAATAGGTTTCCTGAGGTTAATCCCTTCTCTGTTTCATGAGAATTTCCTCTGTTTGATTAGGATTTACTTATTTATATGTCCTAATAATATTTATTAATCAGTTCTGCGTTTAACTCTAAATATTAACTAAATTCATACCCATCAATCTCATTCAAATAGCATCAAAGTAAAATTTCTCCATCTTAGTTCAAACCAAATATAAGATTTTCTAATTCAAAAAGTTTAATCAACTAACTCCTGATTAATATTTTTCTTAATAGAATATTAAATAACAGAGAAATAGAAAATACACAACATAAAAATTATAGTAAAAACTCTAAATTAGAGAAAAATCACTTTCGTTGTCAAAAACAACAAAAAAAAAATTCATTATGCGAAAAATTGTTACAATCACACTCTCAGTAATTTTCTCACACGTCCAAAAGATAAGAACAATTACAAGCCTAAGAGAATTTTGTGAGATGATTACTAACGAAGAAATAGAGACATATTTATAGCCTTCAAGGTCTCATTTCATATGACAAACATTTATTCATTTAACAAAATTAAGTTACCTAATTTTTTTATTTTTTATTCAAACAAGATTAGACACATCTATCTTTGATGATATGATAAGCTATCTTTCATGAATTTTCTTCTAAATTAAGCACATTTTATTTTGATTAACAAATCTAATATTATTTTTAATCAATCACAATATTGTTTACTCCAACCGTCGTAATTTTCTACACCAAGATTTATCATATTATATCATAAAGAGTACACCATTTAGAATTAATCACCAATTCTAAGAATTTTACATCGACTCATGTCGAAAAAAACTTGCTAAAATTTATGGTACAACTCTCACACTTGGTTTCCACGAAAGTTCATTAGCCATCAACATCCTTTTCATCACACACCTTGCATCTCTACCAAGTTAATGCCGGTGTGCAAACTTGTGGACCCGTTACTAATAACACTCTATTTTATGTTAATATTTAGAGACTAGTGATTTTGAATTCTCATAAAATGATTAAGTACTGGGTTTTGTATGGAAGATTATTTGAATAGGTTTCCTGAGGTTAATCCCTTCTCTCTTTCATGAGAATTTCCTCTGTTTGATTAGGATTTACTTATTTATATGTCCTAATAATATTTATTAATCAGTTCTGCGTTTAACTCTAAATATTAACTAAATTCGCACCCATCTATCTCATTCAAATAGTACCAAAGTAAAATTTCTCCATCTTAGTTCAAACCAAATATGAGATTTTCTAATTACAAAAGTTTAATCGCTTAACTCCGAGTAATATTTTCTACCGTTAGAGTTAATAGTAACTATGAATTTTTCAATTCAAAAAGCTTAATCTAATTAATGAAAAACACTTACAATTTTGATATAATCTGTCTTAATATTGTTTTAATCAATACAAGAAATTACTTCCGACGTTTAGAATTTATGTGAAAACTAATCACTTTATATCTTTAATATATTTTTTACTATATTATATTCCATTGTTCATTTCTCTTTTTTAATTTTTTTCAAAACTCATTTATTTATTTATATTATTTTTTAGGTGAGACAAGTTTGACTAAAGTTTAAATGTAATGTAAAAATTTATAAATATTATAAACTTTTAAATTTTAAAAATTAATTCAATGGACAGAGACACCCATAAATTATATTAACTCAAATTTTTTAACCACATGCCACATATATGATAAAAATATTTTTTTAAAACTTAAATAGCATTTTTTTCTACCAAAACTGCAATAGCATCATGTAATTATATACATGATAAAGAATAAAAGCCATTCTTACTAAATGATATATTAGACATAAATAAAACATGGCTGGAAATGTTTTACTGCCAGCAACCTTGGCAATCCTGTTGGAGCTCTAGAGCTATGGAACCTTCACCGTATCTCTGACAATCCTTGTAGAGAATATATAAGGCTTACATTTCTTTTAAAAGAACATGTAAGACATTATACAACAATATTTTAAAAAAATATATAATCCTTACATATTTTTGAAAGTACATGTTTAACTTATATATATATATTTGAAAATGCATGTTTAACTTACATACATATTTGAAATAATTATAAGTTCTAACAGCAACAAAATTACATATTGTGAATCAAAAAATTTATGTAATATTTACAATACATAAAAACACTTAAAAAATGAATAATATAAGAACTCTAATGTCTAATTAGGACAACCTTACTAATGAAGTATGTGTGCACATACATGTTTTTAAAAGAATATGTAAGCATTATATATATATTTTTAAAAATATGTAGAGATTACATACATATTTTTTAAAAATTATATAAACATTACATATATACCTATCTTACTTGTTGCTCAAATCCTATGATATTGTCCACCCACCACACTGGAATTCAAATATTTTAGGGACCTATATTAGAATAAAGAGTAACAAGAGTCTATTAATTATGGTTTAAGTACATTTCAATCTCGTTGTGTTGTTTTTAGTAAGTTATTATAAGTCTATTGTTTTTTTATGTATGTCACTTTGTAGATTAAAAATATATTAACACTATTTACTTTTTATTTATATTGTACATGTAAGGAATTTAAATTTCATACAAAAATATTAACAAATTAGATGGAGTATCTAAAATCCTCATCGACCCATAGATCATCTAATATAAGCACTATGAGATTTTGTTCCAATGGCAATTGACATCATCATTTAGTTAGTCAATTGAAGCAATCAACAAACGTTAACATTCAAGTTTAACTAAAAATACACGAGAAAAATTTAGGAAACATTTTCCCATTAGTGCTAATTATCATTCCCTTAAATAATATCCCTCCAAAAAGGATAATATACTACAGAGTTATTCTCAACCATAATTTGTTAAGAGACATATTTGTCTAACAATCATAACCACCCTATTAGGTGTACGGATTGGGTATATACTTAGAATGTGTATTCTACGTGTGACACACACAAGTTGGATTTCTAATGTGAAAGTATACCCATATAAATAATGTACATAATTCAACTCTTGAAAAAAAAGTAGGCCTCATGTTGGAATGCGAAGGGGAATTATGCAATGGTGTTCTTGTTGGTTTTGGTTTGTAAAATCACGAACATGAAGCCAATGGGTTTCAAAATTTTTAATTACATGCAATGAAAGAAAACAACAAATCAATACTTATGTTAGTGCACAAAGAATAAACATAAATAAATAGTATGTAGAACACCCAATTAATTCTTAAAGCTTCTTTTCCAACGACCTTTCAAGGTATGTTAGTAATTTCCAAAACTTGATGTATGGGTATCAAGAGAAAAAAAATCAACAACTTTCAACCAAACTATTTAATCTATTTACTATGAAAAAATGAATATTTACATACAAATTTGGTCTCATACTATCCTTCTTTGGATAACACCCTAATATATTTTACTTAGGAGCCTTTGTTTTATTTTTATTGTCTTTGTGATTAGCATGAGAAATTTTTTATTGATGTTCTAATTTGTTCTTAACAAATTAAACACATTCATAGATTAACCTATAAACAGAGTTAGCAAAAAAAATATAGGTGTTTATGTGTATATTTTAGATGAATTTCAATTAGAAACATATCATAACCTTAGTTTTTCATAAATCAAAAAACATGAAATTAAGATTTCTAAAACTAATAATAAAGTATTAATCTAGGTAGTGATTTGTGAATCACATATTAATTAAAAATACTCCAAACATAAATTGACTAAAATAATTGCAGATTAATGAATCACGAAGAAGACAAAAATATCTCTTAAAAACTATATATTCTATGTGTTCTTAAAATGAGCAAAGATTTGTATATATGTAAAAATTTATACACTAAACCTAGATCTTAATTGAAAATATCATCAAATTATGTTAACAATTTTGACTTAAGATTAATCAAAATCGATCGATGGAGTAAATATAGAAACAACTCGATAGGAGTCAATCGAAGTCCTATCAATCGATATGCTTGGTCTATCGATAGTCTAACCCATAGAAAGCAACTCTAAATGTTATGGAAGTAAGCTAATTAATGAATGGGTACATCAATAAGTATGATATTTACTAAGAATATATCTTAAATATAATTATTTAAAATTCAAATATTTACTTGATTTAACTTAAAAAACTTAATTAATAAGTCTAAAATCTAGGTTATAAATAAACTTTTTATCTCTAAAAATTTCTAACCCTCACAAAATTCTTACAGACTTAAAAGTTCAAATCCCACGGTATACATTAATTTGGTGTTTTGACAAATTTGGAATCTTTATAGTAAAATTTGCCTACAAAAATAGCTGCAGTTAGAAATCAAGGATTGAGGAAGAGCCAATTTGGAAAACATTACGGAGAACAAATTAAAGTTCATGAAAGATATAAATTGCTTATATGGAAGGTAATGGAAAATTCATTGGCTGCTCGTGCCAAGATTAAAAGAGTCATCCTAAGGTAGAAACCAAATGCCCTTTATGTAATAATGAAGAGGAAACTAATAATATTTGATGTTAAGGTGCAACTATTTCCAAGCTACGTGGGGTTTTTAAAAAAAGAGGCATTATAATATCAAATTTCATGAATGATAATTTCATGTCTTTCATGTAACTTATATTAGAATCACCAAATAGTTTACTACCATACAGGACACAAAGAAAAGAATTCAATTTAGCTATTATTCTAAATATGGTAGTAATGTGGAGAATGAGAAATGAATTTGTCTCAAACAAAGGAATTCGTACTTTAATGCAACTGTAAAATGGCTGAGACAAGTTCTAAAAGAATTGGATCAAACCAAGTCATAGTTTTGTTACAATCAATACAGATGCAGCTTTTCAAAATAAAAAAGCTTCAATTGGTATAATAGCTAAAGACCATAATGGGGACATGTTGGAGTATGGGAAAGAACTTTATTTTCAAATTCATCAGTTGAAGCAAGAGCATTTTCATTAACTGTATGTAATTGAATTTCAAAAGGTAGTAATTGAAAGTGAGTGTGCGAATATCATAAGTTACGTTAAAGGAAGTAATATGTAAATATCATTTCAAACCAAACAATTTTCAGATGAGTTAATTTTAATCTGAAATGACTTTATATGTTGTATCCTAAAATGGATATCGAGAAATTATAATAGGATTGCAGATAAGATAGCAAAAATGATCCTAGTTGATAAAAAGCAAGTTACGTTTGAATGTGATAAATTGCCACCAGGTGTATGTATGATCATCAACGGGGAGGTTGAATTGTAAATTTTTATATATTATAATGAAAAATTATAAATCATATAACATTTTTTCTGTAATTATATGAAAATAACTATCATAATCTCAAAATTAACTTATTGATTAGTGAGATTTACTATAATTACTAATACTATAACTTAATCAATTATTTATATATTAAATATATCGTATATTTTAACATTCTTCATAATTTTAATATTTATGATAAAAATTAATTATTTTTAGAATAATAAATTACAAACAAATGACTTAATTATAAATTTAAAACTATAACTTTAAAAGACTTATTCATAGGATTATTTAATCATCATTTCTTAAAAAAAAATTCTTATAAAATTAAAAAATTTACAAATTATATATAATTATTTTGGTAACTTTTTTCAAAATTTTAATATTTTTAGTTAAAATTAATTTTTTATGGAATAATAAATAATATGCAATATGATTTAGTTAAAAATTTAAAATAATATTCTTAAAGGTTTTAATTTGGATTATTTAACCACTCATTAATATATCTATTTTTAAATATATTTAATTAAAAATAATTTTTTGAGATAATAAATAATTTACATAATGACTTAATTATAAATTAAAAACTTGAATTGTAATAGACTTCGTTTAGAATTTTTAATCACACATTTGTAACTTTCTTTTCAAAATTTTAATTAAAAATAATTGTTTTGGGATAATAAATAATAGACATCATACATTAATTAAGAATTAAAAATTATAATTTTAAAATACTTCAATTATTATTATTTGTTGGTACATTCTTAAAAAAAATCAATATTTTTAATTGAAAATATTTTTTTAATAATAAATAATAGATATGGTAACTTAATTAAGAATTAAGAATTATAATTTTAAAAGACTTCATTTAAAATTATTTAATAACATATTCTTAACTTTTTTTCTTTCAATATTTTTAATTAAAATTAATTATTTTAAATAATAAATAACAAACATAATGACTTAATTAGGAATTAAAAGAATTATTTAATCACCCTTCATATTTTTTTTACATAATTAAATAGTTATAGATTGCATATAATTTTTTTTCATACTTCTTTAAAAAATTTATGCTAATTAAAATTAATTGTTTTTGGATGATAAATAACAAATATAATAGCTTAATTATAAATTAAAAAATAAAATTTAAAAACACTTCAGTTAAAATTATTTGATCACACATTCATAACTTTTTTTTATAAAATTTAAATTATAAATTATATATAATTATTTTGGTCATAATTCTTCAAAAAAAATTATGTTTTTATTTAAAATTAATTTTTTTAGAATAATAAATAAAAATAATTAGAAACAAGAATTTCAAAAAACTTTAGTTTGAATTAATAATCATGATTTCGTTACTTTATTTTATATAAAATTAAAATAGTTACATACTATATATATTTATTTTAGTAAAAATTCTTTTAAACTTTAATATTTTTTATTAAAATTAATTATTTATAGAATAATAAATAACTAACAAATCACTTAATTAAACATAAAAAAAATTGAATTATACAACTCTATAGTTTTGGTTATTGAATCAAATAACTCTTTAAATTATTGCTATTTTAAGTCAATTTTGATAACTTTTTATCATGTTTTTTAATTTTTTGAGATATTTTTCTTTTCAAACATTAAGGTTGAATCTAATAAAATTAAAATTAACAAAAAAAATGTCTAAACTATTAAAAATATATAATTTTAAAAAATAGGATTAATTTATCTAATTTGTGAAAATAAATGACTAAAATAATGTTATTTTTTTAACTAGTGTAAACATTTGTTTTACTATTAATATTATATAAATTTTTTTTTTTAAATTAACTATTTTTATTATTAAAATATATTTAATAAACTATAAAACATTTGCTAATTTTTATGAAATATTTGTCATATATATATTAAGTTATAAAAACATATTGTTTAGTAAATAAAATAATAAAATCACAATTTTATATATGACTTAAATTTTCTTATTAAATGAACAAATTTTTAGCCCCCTCCTCAACAAATCCTCAACAAAGGTAAATATTTAATAAGATCGATGCATGTGTGATGAAATATGGGTGAAATCATTTGCGCGTGTAGTATTTAAACATTGCGTGTGATTTAGGATTGTCGCGACCAGTCTGTTATGTCCTTTAAAGAAAAAAAATAAAAAAGTCTGTTCTGTACGTGTCTTGCTCCCAACTTGCAAATGGCTCCACATTTTAAGAATTTTTTTTCCAGAATACATATATTTAAAAAATATAAATAAAAATAAAAATATATACTATTAATTTTTTTTTGTTTTTTTATTATAAATTTATACTTTAAAAAAAATATATAATTATGACAGTCATTTATATATAATACTCTATCTTTTTATTTTATGATTGATATCAACACAAAATTAAGAAATTTTCGAAGAATGTATTGGATTGTAGGAGAATATTTTCTACCGACAGTGGAAAAGAGTTTTTAGGGTTGTAATAAATAAATTTTAATAAGTTATTAAAAAATAAAATAATTTATTTTAAAAGCAAAGTTACGTACAAAACTTTTCATCCATCAATAAAGATCATGAAATTCACATATATTTATCCAATATATAATTTATTTTAAATAAAAATAAAACAAGAATGTAATTAGCTACGCACTTTTGGAATTTCAAAAGGAATATGAATGTAAAATTTACGTATTTATTTTAAAAATATATATTTAAATATTATATTTAATTTCATAAAATTTAATTTTATTATTATAAAAAATAAATAGTTATTTATTTATGTTTTTATTTTTTTAATATAATTTATAACCCTATCTATTTAATATAATTTAACAAATTAAAATAAAAAATTATATTTATCTTTTCGTAATAATTTTATAATAATTAAATTAAATTATTATAAAAATAAATATAAAATTTTAATATTATTTTTACGTAAGGATATATTTTTCTCTTAAAGTTTTCCATATTTTCCACGATGAAACAGTAGGTGAAAAAAATCAACAAACCAAGCATGCTCCAAGTATTGATTAATTCTACGAAACAGAGACCTTTTACCTCCCCTTTTTTTTCATTTAATATCACTGCCATACAGCCATAATAAATTAGGTTTATTTTTTAAAATTAAAAATAATATTTTTTTATTATTTTGAAAAAAAGAGGATAATAAAATTAAAATATATTATTTTAATAGTTTATTATTAAAATATTAATTTTATTTATAATAAAATAAACTTAAAATAAAACTAAAATTTAATATTAATTGATATAAAAAATAATATTTTAATAAAAATTATTAAAATAATATAATTTTTAATTTAATGGAGACATTTTTATCTTGTATACGGCCATGGATTTTCTTACTACCATACCAAAAGCACATGTGAGTTGTCCTCCACTGCCTCACTTTTGAACATCTTTAGTCTCTCGCTCTATAAATACACCCACCAACTCTTATCGTCACAAGTACACATTAATTTCTTCTCTCACAATGGCCAGAATTTCCCCAATCTCAAAAGCCCAATTCATAGCTCTCTCCTTCCTGTCTCTATTAGCCACAACTATAGTAGCAAACCCACAAGACAAAAAAAGCAGCTTTGTGAAGAAATTGAGCAAAAATAGGCATTTTGGTCACAAGGAAGAAAAGCTAAGTCATTTCAGGTTCTATTGGCACGACATTTACAGTGGAAAAAACCCATCAGCTATGACAATTGTGAGACCACCCAATAACAATACATCAACCCTATTTGGTACTCTTTCTATGATTGATGATCCAATCACTGAAGGGCCAGAAATTAGCTCAAAATTGTTGGGTAAAGCTCAAGGTTTCTATGGATATGCTTCACAACAAGAGGCTGCTCTTTTAATGGCTATGAATTTTTATTTTGTTCAAGGAAAGTATAACGGAAGCACTATTACTATTCTTGGGAGAAACCCATTTTTTAATAAAGTAAGAGAAATGCCTGTGATTGGAGGTAGTGGCCTCTTTAGGTTTGCTAGAGGTTATGCTCAAGCTAGTACTCACAAATCTGATGCTGCTACAGGGGATGCAACTGTTGAGTACAATGTCTATGTGATGCACTATTGATAATGATAACGATTTGTTGGTCTGATACTTTTGTATTTTGGTCAAATTAATCTTTTATTTGTATTTGTTTTGCTTTCTTTAAATGTGATTTAGCTTTAGTTGATGTTATGTTTGTTGGTCATCTGTCTTAAGTTTATATAGAAGAAGGGTGTTTATGGTTCGGTTTTAAATAAAAAATAATAATCGGATCAGATTATTTAGTTATTAAATTATAATTAAATAGTTAATTCGGTTTGATTAATGGTTTATAATAGATTAATAATATATAAATATGATATATTTAATTATATATTTTTAATTAAAATATAAGAAATTTAATAATAGTTTGTGATAACAAAATTATTATTAAAATTAATTCGATTCATTTTGAACGAAGAAAGGTGTTTATGGATAGGTTTTAAATAAAAAATAATAATTGTATCAGATTATTTAATTATTAAATTATAATTAAATAGCTAATTCGGTTTGATTAATGGTTTATAATAAATTAATAATATATAAATATGATATATTTAATTATATATTTTTAATTAAAATATAAGAAATTTAATAATAGTTTGTGATAACAAAATTATTATTAAAATTAGTTCGATTCATTTTGATCGATTTAAAATTAATATAATTAGATTAAATTGTTTGAAAAATGATTTTAATTAAAATAAATCAAATTATATCGTTTAATTTATAAATTTGTTTGAATAAGTTAATTCGATTTAGTCTGGTTTTTGAATACTCTTAATATAATAAAAGGAAAATAAAGCATTTTTAAAAAAGAAATTATCACACATTTATACTAATTTATATGATATAATTTAGTAATTGGCAAATGATCAAGCACAATCTTACTACAAATTAATAATAAACCTAATCAAGAAAAGTTTTTTCAGAGTGCAAAAGGAAGATGGATTGAGGAATTATCTTGGATATTATGCGCAATAAGACTACCCAACAAGGAAGCACTAACAAAACCTTATTTTCCCTTTTCTATGCGATTGAAGCAGTAATACCAACTAAAGTTACAATACTCATTGACTCATTCTTGATGGAAGAATAAAACGAGGTGAGTAGAGTAATCAAATTGAGCCTTACCAAAAATGAAAAGAGAAGGGATGAAGCTACGAGAAGAATAATTGAGCATAAAATAAAAGCATTAAATTATTACAACAAGGTTATGTGTTTTGAAGTATTTGTCATAGGCAATTGGGTTCTCAGAATGGTCTTCCATTATAAGAAGGATGGGTACAAATTGGGAATGATTTTATCAAATGACTCAAACAACCTTAAAAGGGGCCTACTTATTAAGAAGCGTTCAAAGAACTGAGGATGACACAAGCTGGAATGTTAGACATTTAAAGAAATACTACTTCTAATGTATACTAATTTACCATTTTCATATACCATTATAGATATGCATATCTACGGAGTGACCTTCTTAAAAAAATGGTTCTTTCCAAAAAGTCTCCCCCTAACACTTGTAAAAGTCACGAGTTATCCACCTTGGTCAGGAACTAGGATGATGCTTTAACATTGAAGAGAGAGCTGAGCACCTTGGTGAGGAACCATGTAGAACTCATTTTCCTATTGTTTTATGTCATGAACTGATCACTTTGGTTAAGAACCAAGTAGAGCGCCTTAACATTTGCAAAAGTCACGAGTTGTCTATCTCGATTAGAAACCAGGTTGGCATTTTGACATTGAAGGGAGAGCTAAGCACCTCGATCAAAAACCAAGTAGATCTCTCTCTCCCATTGTTTCATGACACGGTCAATCATCCTAGTTAAGAACCAGGTGGTGCTCCAACAATTGTAGGGTTCATCCACTGATAAAAAATATACAATAGTTGAGCATCGCAAGTTCATTCTATCAAGAATATTTTTATTGTTTGAAATTACAATTCTTTTGAAAAATTTATTGATACATAGCTCGACTCCTCAGAGGGTTAAAAATTCCTCAGACGTTTAGACACACAACTTGTGTCAAAGTCATCAATTTTTTACACCAGGGGCAACAACTCAGCCTGAATCCCAATGATTTTATTTTGTGTATGAGTCACCATTTTAGGTGGAACAAACCCCAATGTGAGCACTGTAAGCTCTAATTCTTTAGCAACCTTCATCATCTTGAGAAACACCCTTTTGGATTGCTTCATATAGAAATTCTCCCAATAGGATTCCCTGTCTATGAGGGCGACCATTTTAGTGAAGGTCATCCTCTCTTGAGCTTGAATTTAGATTAAACGCTCTTTACAAGTAGTGAGCTCACACTTGTTCTCTTCAAAGGGACTTAGCTTGCCCTTGATTTTGAACATCTCGAATTTTAGTTCCCTAACCTCGCTCTGAAGCCTACCATTTTTCGTTTTCAAAGCTCGAACTAAACGTCTATTGGTCTGATTAGAATCCATAGAGTTTGATCTAAAAAGATAAAGGAATTGGAAACTATATCAATTGCATAGATTAAACATGTATCCTTAACCTCTTTTTATAAGGGATGATGTTTAGAAAAAAGAAGGTGGCACATGTTTTAAAAATAAGTGGGTAGGTCAATATCATAAATATATAATTTAAACAAATTGATTTTGTGTTACTAAAATTGACTTTTTATTCAATAAAGTTTGGATTACAAAGGTTAAGCTCGTGACCACATAAATAGATCTAGGGTGGAGCTCAAAAAGTTAAAAAGAGTTTAGGCCAAAAAATTAATGCTCCTCGTTCCTACCTTCTGCACTTGTCTCCTCGGGCATGTCCTCGCTCTCATTAGAGTTCGAGCCCTTCTCTTCTCCCTCTTCTTAAGATCCAGTAGGCATATATTGAGGAGTGATCGATATATTCACAATACGATAATATTACTCCCACATATCCTTCTTCTTGGCCTTTGTTATAAAGGATTCTATGACTCACTTATACCTCATCTCGACGCTCAAATTGAGTTACTTGGCCATAGAATCAAGTTCGGCCTTTGCCTTTTGAACGTCCTCAATTGTAGCCTTGGCTCTTTTTCAAGCCTCTTCAATCTCACCCACAGCTTTCTTTCAAGCCTCATTGAGCTTAGTAAGGCATTTGGCATACTTATTCAGCTCGATGGTAACCTTATTCAGTTTTTCCTCTTTATCAATGGCCTCACCAAAAACACGACGTACCTGGACTGAGTAGACGCATAGCCTTGTTTCTCTTGTACCATTTCATCCTTCAAATGCCTTACAGTTAAAGCTCTATTAAAATAATAGAGCAATTGCAACTGAAAGAAAACAATAAAGGGTGTGAGGTCAAACAAATATGTCACGAGATCAAATTTGTAAAAACAATTATTATAGACACAGAAGGCGAGGTAAGGTCAACATATTTCATACAGATGGCGACATATGAAATCATCAGAGCCTGTAACCTCACACATGGCCTCGAGCTGCTTCTCATGAACTTCGGTAGGAAGATGGCTCAGGTAATGATAGAGCACATTAAACTTCATAATATCTACAAAATAAGAACAAGGTGTTATTATCATAAAGTTGTTCCCAAAAAAGAGAGGAAAATTTGAAGCCTCAAGTGTAGTTCACCATCATTAGCAATCATCTCAAACCTTACCAAAAAGTCCTTATGAGGGGTTTGACGCTTAGGGGGAGATCGGGGTTTACAAATAATCCTAAGAAGGGGCACTACCGAATCATGTCTCATCAACTTGCACGCAACAAAATGTGGGGTGTTTAGGAGATGCCTCAATGAGGAATTTTTAAGGAGATAGTTATGGATATTAGCTAGTCGTTGCTTTTCATCTAGACTCAAGGTCTTGATGAAGGAACCCATATTCCTTATCACGACCTTAGTATCGTTTCAAATGCTCTTTATCAGCCTTATATCACTAGTAGGCAATTCTCACCAACCTAAGACATATAAGAAGTATTCCTTCCAATTCTTTTCATTTTTAGGAAGGGCCATATTTATACCCCGATCTTGCTTCACAAATATGTATACCTTCCTCGGGTTTGTGGGGTTATACTTCAGGACGTAAGCTTTATTACAATCAGGCATCTCTAAATCCACTTCGAGCTCTTGGAAAATCACTGTATGGTAGATAAAATACCTCAACCTATTAGGCATCAGTTGACTCGACGCGAGCTGAGTGATAACCAAAATTTTGCTTATGAGAGGGTACAAGGGAACCTTACCCCTAACTATAGAGCCTTATCATGAAAAATCGTTCACCCAGATGGAGGTTGGTTACAATCACATGCCCCTTCTGATGAAATCATTATTTGAACCGAGGATGGTATGTTGTAGATTTTCCTCAACCTCTCCTTATCCTAGGGTGTTAGTCCACTAGTTTTAATTTTGGCCAATGCTTGGTACGACCTGTAGGTTCCTTAGACCCTATGTTCCTCATTTTCTTCCTCCACATCCTAGCCACTGATATTTGAGTCTGGGGCACGTTTAACCTAATGGTTGGAGTAGCTTGAGGGTGAATAATGGAGGTAAATGGCTGAGGTAGAGATTGACTCGCCTCATTGGAAGAGTTTGTCCTGGAAGACCTAATCGTCACTAGTGTTGGGAAATTAGGGGCTCTTCCAAGAACCCGAGCTTGAAGTCTCTTATATGTGCATTCTCTACAAAAAAAGCCACAAAACATAAAAAAATGGGGTAAGGTACAAGTAGAAGGGATTCCTTAGGGTTAAGTTTGAAAATAAAAGAAGTGATTCTTTAAAACGGATCTGCAAAGAATGCAAAAAATTGTTAGACTCATGAGACTTGTATTTTAAAAACCCAAGCAAACAAGCTATAGCTTGAGCTGAATTCTTACCACCAAACTGAAAACCTTTTAATGACACGAGTTGATGCGATGAAAACATTTTCTCTCTTACTTTTTGTCTGATGTGTAGGAAATGATGAAAAGGCTCAGCCTAGACATCTTCTTATATAAAGACCCATATTTTTCTCTTTCCAATCAACTGAAAATACATTTATTAGAGGAGATGAACAAACCAGATTTTTTGCTCAAGTTTTACTCTTCCACCTTAACTCCGAGCTTGAACTGAAATAGTAGGGGGATTTGATATTTGGATGTATGGATTGGCCTGATAGCTTGAGCCTAGAGGACAACCTGAGCCGAGAAGACAACCCAAGCCATCTTTTTTTCTATTAGGTCGACCACCAATTCAAACCGTGGGATAGTCGACTACCAGTCTGAGCCATAAGATAGTTAACCCTAATTTTTGAATATATTTGTTTTACCTTTTTGCTCTTTTTGACACACTTATATGTGTCTTAATTATGTAATCAATATCTGTACATGTAAAACTCTCTTTATATATATGTATTCATCGAGAAATCTATATATTCATACAATTACTTTGACTTTTTTTTTACTATAAATTGGATTAATTCTAGTGTTTTTCATTCATTAAAAAATGAAATTAACATATATTTATCTCATATATAATTTATTTTAAATAAAAATAGAAAAAGAATGCGTAATTTTAGGAAATGGATTATTACCTTTTTTATGTATTTTTAAAAAATATAATATTTAAATTTTATATTTATTTTTATAATAAATTAAGTTTATTATATGAAAAAATGATATAAAAAAGATAAATAATTTTTTTATTTATGTTTTTATTTTTTTCTTTAATTTTTTATTATAATTTATAATAATTTTTATCTAATATAATTTTATAAATAAAAAATAAAAAATATGACTATCTTTTTGTGATATTTTTTATAATAATTTAATTAAATTATAGTATAAAATTTAAATATTATTTTTCTCTTGAGTTTTCCATATTTTCACGATGAAATAGTTGGTGGAACAAATGAACGAACCAAGTACGACTTTTCCACGAAACAGCCTCCTCCAAGTAATGATTTTTCTACGAAAAAGAGCCTTTTTCCTTCTTCTTTTTTCATTTAACAACGCCTATACAGCTACAATAAAGTATGTTTATTTTTTAAAATTAAAAATAATTTTTTTTAAAAGAAGATAACAAAATTAAAATATATTATCTTAATAGCTTATTATTAAAATATTAATCTTATTTAGAGTAAAATAAATTTAAAATAAAAATAAAAATTAATATTAATTGATATAAATAAAAAATATTAAAATAATATAATTATATTATTGTTTTTTTAAATTAAATAATATAATTTTTAATCTAATAATAAACGGAGACATCTTTTTCTTTTATATAGCCATAAATTTCCTTAATAACATACCAAAAGCACTTGTGAGTTGCCCACCACTACCTCACTTTTGAACATCTTTAGTCTCTCACTCTATAAATACACCCACCAACTCTTATCATCACAAGTACACATTAATTTCTTCTCTCACAATGGCCAGAATTTCCCCAATCTCAAAAGCCCAATTCATAGCTCTCTCCTTCCTGTCTCTATTAGCGACAACTTTAGTAGCAAAACCACAAGATGAAAAAAGCAGTTTTGTGAAGAAATTGAGCAAAAATAAGCACTTTGGGCACAAGGAAGAAAAGCTAAGTCATTTCAGATTCTATTGGCATGACATTTACAGTGGGAAAAACCCATCAGCTATCTCAATTGTGAGACCACCCAATAACAATACATCAACTCTATTTGGTGCTCTTGCTATGATTGATGATCCAATCACGGAAGGGCCAGAACTTAGCTCAAAATTGTTGGGTAAAGCTCAAGGTTTCTATGGATCTGCTTCACAACAAGAGGTTGCTCTTTTTATGGCTATGAATTTTTATTTTCTTCAAGGAAAGTATAACGGAAGCACTATTACTATTCTTGGGAGAAACCCAGTTTTTAATAAAGTGAGAGAAATGCCTGTGATTGGGGGTAGTGGCCTTTTTAGGTTTGCTAGAGGTTATGCTCAAGCTAGTACTCACATATTTGATCCTGCTACGGGGGATGCAACTGTTGAGTACAATGTCTATGTGATGCACTATTGATAATGATACGATTTGATGGTCTGATACTTTTGTATTTTGGTCAAATTAATTATTATCTTTTATTTGTATTTGTTTTGCTTTCTTTAAAAAGTGATTTTGCTTTAGTTGATGTTATGTATGTTTAAGTACGTTTTTTTTAGATAAAAGGGTCATGTGTCTTAAGTTTATACAGAAGTGTTTATGGATCGGTTTTAAATAAAAAAAATTAATTCAATTAAACTATTTAATTATTAAATTGTAACTAAAGGATTGAAAATTTGTAAGAGTTTAATCCAGTAAATAATATATAAATATGATATATTTAATTATATATATTTGAATAAAATATAAAAAAGTTAATAATTGTTTGTGATAAGTGATATGTAAAATTTAATATATTATTAAAATTAGTTCGATCCGTTACGATTGATTTAAAAATTAATATAATTGGATCATATCGTTTGAAAAACGATTTTAGTTAATACAAATCAGATCAGATCGTTTGATTTATAAATCTGTTCAGATTGATTCAATTCAATCTCATTTAATTTGATTCGTTCTAATTTTTGGACACTCTTAATATACAAGAAGAGAAATAAAGTATTTTATTTTTAAAAAATTATCACACATTTATACTAATTTATATGATATAATTTAGTAACGTGTCAATGGTAACCATAATCTTACAAGAAATTAATAATAAACCTATTGAAGAAAAGTTTGAGAATGCAAAAGGAAGATGGAGTGAGGAACTGCCTTGGACATTATGGGCAGGAATAGCGAGCAAGGAAGCACTAACAAGATCGCATTTTCCCACTTCTATGGGATTGAATCAGTTATACCAACTAAAGTTGCAATACCCATTGCCTCGTTGTTTTTGATAAAATAACAGAACGAGGCGAGTAAAGTAATCGAATTGAGCCTCATCGATGAGAGAAGGGATGAAGCTTTAAGGAGAATAATCGAGTAGAAAATAAAAGCATTAGATTATTACAACAAGGCTATGTGTTTTAAAGTATTTGCCATATGCAATTAGGTTCTCAGAGGGATCTTCCCTTATAAGAAGGAATGAATGGCCGTAAAATGGGTACAACTTGGGAATGACTTCATCAA
This sequence comes from Hippophae tibetana, assembly GCA_037013495.1. Lineage (NCBI taxonomy): Eukaryota > Viridiplantae > Streptophyta > Magnoliopsida > Rosales > Elaeagnaceae > Hippophae > Hippophae tibetana. The sequence goes on from CM072810.1 coordinate 105,788,724, forward strand.
ATGACTGAGACAACTCTAAAAAGGGCCTACTTATTGAGAAGCGTTCAAGGAACTGAGGATGGCACAAGCTAGAATGCTATAAATTTAAAGAAATACTACTTCTAATGTATATTAATTCACCACTATCATATACCATCATCAAAAAATGGTTCTCTCCAAGAAGTCTCCCCATGTTTTATGTCAAAGGTTGATCACCTCGATTAAGAACCAAGTAGAGTACCCTGACACTTGCAAAAGTCGCGAGTTATCGACCTTGGTCAGGAATTAGGATGGCGTTTTAACATTGAAGGGAGAGTTGAGCACCTCTGTGAAGAACCAGGTAGAACTCCCTTTCTCATTGTTTTATGTCATGAGTTGATCACCTTGGTTAAGAACCAAGTAGAACGCCTTAACACTTGCAAAAGTCACGAGTTGTCCATCTCGATTAGGAACCAGGTTGGCATTTTGACATTGAAGGGAGAGCTAAGCACCTCAATCAGAAACCAGGTAGATCTCTCTCTCCCATTGTTTCATGACACGGGTCGATCATCTTAGTTAAGAACCAGGTAGCGCTCCAAAAATTGTAGGGTTCGTCCACTAATAAAAAATATACAATGGTCGAGCATCGCAAGTTCATTCTATCAAGAATATTTTTATTGTCTAAAATTACAATTCTTTTGAAAAACTTATTGATACATAGCTCGACCCCTCAGAGGGTTAAAAATTCCTCAGACGCTCAGACACAACTTGTGTCATAGTCATCAATTTCTTTCACTAGGGGCAACAACTCAGCCTGAATCTCAATGATCTTATTTTATGTATGGGTCACCATTTCAGGTGGAACAAACCTCAACATGAGCACTGTAAGCTCTAATTCTTTAGCGACCTTCATCACCTTGAGAAACACCCTTTCAAATTGCTTCATATAGAAATTTTCCCAATAGGATTCCTTGTCTACGAGGGCGGCCATTTTAGTCAAGGTCATATTCTCTCAAGCTTGAATTTAGATTAAACGCTATTTACAAGAAGCGAGCTCACACTTGTTCTCTTCAAAGGGACTTAGCTTGCCCTAGAGTTTGAACACCTCGGCTTTTAGTTCCCTAACTTTGCTCTTAAGCCTACCATTTTTTGCTTTCAAAGCTCGAACTGAATGTCTCTTGGCCTGATCAGAATCCATAGAGTTTGACAAAAAAAATGGAGGAATTGGCAACTATTTCATTTTCATAAATTAAACATGTATCCTTAACCCCATTTTATAGTGGATGATGTTGAGAAAAATGAAGGTGGCACATGTTTCAAAAATAAGTGGGTAGGTCAATATCATAAATATACAATTCAAACAAATTCATTTTGTGTTAATGAAATTGATTTTTTATTCAATAAAGTTTGGATTACAAAGGTTAAGCTCATGACCACATAAGTAGAACTGGCGTGGAGCTCGAAAAGTTAAAAAGAGTATAGGCCAAAAAATTAGTATTCCTGGTTCCTACCTTCTACACCAGTCTCTCCGGGCATGTCCGCACTCTCATTAGAGTCTGAGCCCTTCTCTTCTCCCCCCTCTTAAGATTTAGTAGGCATGTATTGAGGAGTGATCGAGATATTCACAATACGATAATAGTACTCCAACAGATCCTTCTTCTTGGTCTATGTTTTAAAGGATTCTTTGGCAAACTTGTACCTTATCTCAATACTCGAATTGAGTTACTTAACCATAGCATCAAACTCAATCTTTGCCTTTTGGGTGTCCTTAATTGCAGCCTCGGCTCTTTTTCGAGTCTCTTCAATGTCACCCTCATCTTTCTTTTGAGCCTCCTTGAGCTTAATAAGGCGTTTGGCATACTCATTCAACTCGATGGTGACCTTGTTTGGTTTTTCCTCTTTATCAATGGCCTCGCCAAAAATGTGGCGTACCTAGACCGAGTAGACGCATGGCCTTGTTTCTCTACTGTACCAGTTCATTCCTCAAATTCCATATAGTTAAAGCTATATCAAAATAATAGAGCAACTATAATTGAAAGAAAAGAAGAAAGGGTGTGAGGTCAAACAAATATGTCACGAGGTCAAATTTGTAAAAACAATTATTATGAACACAGAAGGCGAGGTAGGGTCAACATACTTGATACAAATGGCGTCAGATGACATCATCAGAACCTGTCTCACACATGGCCTCAAGCTGCTTCTCGTGAACTTCGGTAGGAAGATGGCTCAGGTAATGATCGAGCATATTGAACTCCATAATATCTACAAAACAAGAACAAGGTATTATTATCATAAAGTCGCGTTAAAAAGAGAGAAGAAAAGTTGAAGCGTCAAGTCTAGTTCACCATCATCAACAATCATCTTAAACCCTCCCCCAAAGTTCGTATGAGAAAATACCTCAACCTATTAGGCATTAGCTGACTCGACACGAGTTAAGTGTTAACCAAAATTTTCCTTATGAGAGGGTACAAGGGAAACCTCACCCCATCTATAGAGCCTTCTCATGAAAGACCTTTCACCTAGATAGAGATTGGTCGCTATCATAGGCCCCTTATGATGGAATCATTATTTGAACTGAGGTTCCCCAGACCCTATGTTCCTCATTTTCTTCCTCATCCTCGGGTGTTAGTCCATTGGTTTTAATTTTGGCCAATGCTTGGTACGACTTGTAGGTTCCTCAGACCCTATGTTCCTCATTTTCTTCCTCCACGTCCTAGACACTGATATTTGAGTTTGGGGCACGTTCAACCTAATGGTTGGAGTAGCTTGAAGATGAATAATGGAGGTAGAGATTGACTCACCTCGTTGGAAGAGTTTGTCTTGGAAGACTCGAGTTGTCATTGGCATTGGTCTATTGGGGGCTCTTCCAAGAACCCGAGCTTGAAGTTTCTTCTCTGTGCATTGTCTGCAAAAAAGCCACAAAACATAAAAAATGGGATAAGGTATAAGAAGAAAGGATTACCTAGAGTTAAGTTTAAAAATAGAGGGAAGTGATTCTTTAAAATCGATTTGCAAAGAAAGTAGAAAATTGTTAGACTCGTGAGGCTTGTACTCTAAAAACCCAAGCAAACAAGTTATAATCCGAGTTGATTCTTACCACCAAACTAAAAACCTTTTAATGACTCGAGCTGATGCGACAGAACATTTTCTCTCTTACTTTTTGTCTGATGTGTAGGAAATGATTAAAAGGCTCAGCCTAGACATCTTCTTATATAAAGACTCGTATTTTTCTCTCTCTAATCAACTGAAATACATTTATTAGAAAAGATAAAAGGTCCAAATTCTTTGCTCGAGTTTTACTCTTCCACCTCAGCTCCGTGCTTGAATTTTACTCTTTCACCTCCGCTCCGAGCTCGAGTTAAAATAGTAAGGGGATTTGATATTTAGATGTATAGATTGACCTAATAGCCTAAACCTAGAGGACAAATAGAGCCTATTAGACAGCCCAAGCCATCTTTATTTCTATTGGGTCGACTACCAGTTCGAATCGTGGGATAGTCGACTACTAGACTGAACCGTGAGATAGTTGACCTCAGTTTATAAATATATTAGTTTTACTCTTTTTGTTCCTCTTGATATACTTATATCTGTTTAAATTATGTAATCGATATTTGTACATGTAAAACTTTCTCTCTATATATATATATAGATTCCCAGATAAATTCATACATTTATACAATTGTTCTAACTTCTCTTACTATAAATCAGATCAATTCTAATACTTTTCATCTTTTAAAGAAAGTGAAATTGATATATATTTATCCAATATATAATTTATTTTAAATAAAAATAGAGAAGTAAATTCAATTAGTTACACACTTTTTGAAAATGGATTATGATTTTTTTAACGTATTTAAATTATATATATATATTTATAATAATTTAAGTTTATTTTATGAAAAAATGATTAAAGAAAGATAAATAATTATTTATTTATGTTTTTATTTCTTTTATTTCTTTAATTATAATTTCTTTAATTTATAATAATTTTTACCTAATATAATTTTATAAATTAAAAATTAAAATTAAAAATTATGACTATCTTTTTGTGGTATTTTTTATAATAATTTAATTAAATTATTATAAAAATAAGTGTAAAATTTAAATATTAATTTTAAAGATATTTTTCTCTTGAGTTTTCCATATTTTCCACGATGAAATAGTGGGTGGAATAAATCAACAGACCATGTATGACTTTTCCAAGAAACAGCCTCCTCCAAGTATTGATTTTTCTTCGAAAAAGAGACCTTTTTTCATCTTTTTTTCATTTAACAACGCCGCCATACCGCTACAATAAAGTATGTTTATTTTTTAAAATTAAAATTAATGTTATTTAATTTATTTATTTATTTTTAAATAACAAAATTAAAATATATTATCTTAATAACTTATTATTAAAATATTAATCTTATTTAAAGTAAAGTAAACTTAAAATAAAAGTAAAATTTAATATTAATTGATATAAATAAAAAATATTTTAATAAAAAATATTAAAAATAATATAATTTTATTGTAATTTTTTTAAAATTAAATAATATAATTTTTAATCTAATAATAAACGGGTGACATTTTTATCTTTTATATAGCCATAAATTTCCTTTATATCGTACCAAAAACGAAAAAAAATCAGAAATACTTTCAAAGTTTTAAAAATATTCAAAAATATTCCTGAAAACATAACAGATGTTAAATCTAACGGTTATCAAAAATGTCCTTAAGGTCTTAAAAAAATAGAAGAAGAAATAATAAATCAATAAATAATAGACATAAAAACAAAAGCATTTCGGGAAGTTTTCACAAGAAATGGTAATTAGTAAAAAAGTTTTTGAAGAAATTTAAAAAAAAAATCTTACAAAAAAAAAATGAATTTAAAGACCCATCATTTTTATTAAGAAAATTATTCTCTAGAAAAAATATAATCTATTATGATATAAGTAATAAAGAAATGAGTATTAAAATCAAAAATAAAAAAGGAGATATAATATACCATTAATTAATAAAGAAACCATATTAAACAAGCTATCAAAAATTCTTCATAAAGATAAAGAAAAAAATTAGATACATGCATTTATGAGCAATTCAAATATTAATAAAAGCTTATTTTAGAGAAGGAATATATACACTAATAAAAATAACATTATTAGATAACAAGATAATAAATAGACAGGATGTCTTATTAGAAATGATCTATGATAATTTAGGATACCAAAAGCTAACATTTACAACATATCCTAGGTTTGCTATAAATATACAGGATAAAATCTAAATCAAGTATTAAGTCTAGCTTATGAATTTGAAAGAGGAGATTTAATGAAATAAGGAAATAATTTATTTTTAATACATTATCTAGTAGCATATTATTTAACAAATAGTCATAATAGTTCAATATGTAGACAAAATGAATTTATAGAAATAGACAAAACTTTTAGAGAACTTGGACAAATAATAAAATCAAAAATATTAACAGACTTTGAAATATCAAAGAAAATAGATATTAAAGAAAAACTCTTAATAACAAGAAGAAATAGTAATGTTGTTAAAACTAATAGCATATCAAGATTTACTTTTATAGAACATGAAGGAGAAACTTATAATAAAAAAGAAGTTAAAAAACTAGAAAATGAAGTTAAAACAATGAAGGCATTAGTTCATGATTGTATATTAGGGAAAAATAATGTTTAGATATAAAATAAAAAATATACATTTAGAAATAAATGGAGGCCTAGTAGATGTAGCAAAAAATAAAGTAACATTATTTGAAACTATACAATTATTAAAAGAGGAAATGGATTTAGTCCAAGAATCAAACACAAAATATTTACAAAAAATAATATATGTGCAAAAAAAATTACTAAAGAAAATAAAGGAATATGGTTATAATAAACTACAACAAGATATGCACAAATATTTTCAGAACTAAGAAAAAATGTATACAACATACATAGGGATAATGAAACAATATGTTATAAATATGATCCTTTAGAAGGATTAAAAGAAGAACTACCAAGGAGATCAGATTATTTGATTCCTAAAAATGAGAAGGAAAAATGAGGAAAAACCTAAGAATAAAGAGATAATTTCAATTTAATGGAATATAGAAAAGAATTAAAAAGAAAAGTAATGGACCTTGAAAATAGAGATATAGGAACATTAGTCAGTTTATTGACATTATAGTGGAAAACTTTATACTAACAAAGAAGAAGATGATATGACAATAATCAGTGAAATTGATTATGGACCAAAAAACATGACCTTAAAAGGTCATATGAAACCAATTTCATTACCAGTCCCTTACCAAGAGAGAACATCTGACCCACATAAGGGGAAAAAAATAGGTAAAGATCAGAACAACCTGATACTATAAATAGAAGAAGACAACCACCTAAAATGGAGGAAGGGTTGTATTGGGGAACTAGAGGTAGTATTCCACCAGAGTTCAAACTCTATGATAATTATAAATCTGAACTTTTAGATTTAGATTGTATAAGAGACAGTGAAAAAGTCCCAAATAAATGGTCTAGTGGGATGAGTGTTCTTATACAAACTTCTCAAACTATCCAAACAAATCCTTCAACTTGTAGAGTGCTTATATCGCATAAAATGACAGGAAATGTAAAAGTTTGGTTTTCAAACTTAACAGATCAACAACATTTATTAATGCAAGGAAATGCTTACATAGGAAGAGAATACTTGGATATAGTAATAAATGAAATATACTAAAAATTTATTGGAGAAGATAAAGAAATGACTATCATTGAATCAAGTGAAAATGAAATCAATGAAGTTAAATGACATCTAACAAATATGGAAATTTGAAACATGTGTTACATAGATTCTTTCTTTTATTTGTGAATATGAAATGTATTATCATAAATTACCACCCTATATACAAACAACTTATAAAGAAATGTTTTTTTCAAAAATTACCTGGAACACTATATAAAATCTTAATAGAAAATTGGGAACAAATGAATAAAGAAATTATACCAGATACTCTAGGAGGAAGAATACGAAGTCTTAGAGATTGAATCATTATTAAATGTCAAGAAAGAAAAGAATATAAACAAATAAGAGGAAATGCTAAAATTTGTTGTGATACAAGAGAGATTTTAGAATACGAGAGAAATATGGATGTAATATAAAATTTTATAAACAAAAATATAAAAAGAGATTCAAGAGGGGAAACTATAAAAAAGATATTTTAGAAGAAAGGTTTATAAACCTTCTCAAAAAAAGAATTATTGCTTTTTAGGAAAGAAAAAATGCAGATATTGGATCTATAATGAGGAAGGATATTATGTTAATGAATGTCTAAGCAGACTTCAACATAAAAAAGAATTTAAAAAATATTTTCCATAAAAAACACAAATCTTAGAAGAAGCTTTCAAAATGGAATTAGAACCAATTGAGAAATCTGATGTAGATGATACTTATAGTATCTATCTATTGGAAGAAACCGAGGAAGAAATAATTGACTTAGAATATGAACACTTAAATTATGAATATTCTTCATCAGAAGATGAATGATTTGTATAGTATTACAAATCCAAACAGTACTTACATTAAAGTAGGACTAAAATTTAAAGGATATTACACTTATCATTTACATGCATATATAAATACAAGAGCTAGTATGTGTGTAACCAGTAGATATGTATTTCTAGAAGACAACTAAAAACAAGCATAAAAAGATTTAATTGTAAGAATTGCTAATAATACTACAATAAAACTCAATCAAGTATTAAAAAATACTTATATAATGATAGGAGGAGGAAACTTTCACATTCTTACCATATATCAACAAGAAACAGGAGTAGATTTGTTAATATAATTTCCTAAATTTATATCAACCTTTCACATAACATTCTGATAAAATAAGTCTCACAACCTTAGAAGGAGATACCATATATGTTTCTAAAGTAAGAAAAACTTTAACTGTCTCAAACCCAACTTTTATGCAACAACATAAAAAAGGAAAACATGGTGAGATAGAAGACCAATAAAAACTTTATTTAGAAAATATTTCATTAGATATAGAAGAAAAACAAAACTTTTTTCTCAATGAGATACAAGAAAACAAAGCCCTAACAGGCATTAGAAGACTATTAAAAACAATCAATTCAGAAAATCCTTTGGATCCAAAATAAATAAATCTAAAACAATAGTCAATATAAAATTAAGAGATCCTAACAAGATCATAAGAGTAAAAACAATGATTTATACTCCAAAAGACATGATTGAATTTGAAAAACAAATTGAAGAACTTTTGGAATTAAAAGTCATAATAGTAAGTAATTTACCGCACTCTAGTCCAACATTCTTAGTTGAAAAAGATATGAGAAAAGAAGAGGAAAAAAGAGAATGATAGTAAATTTTAAAGCATTAAATAAATAAACCATTTACCATGGACACTTCATTCCAAAAAAGGAAGAACTACTATCATTAATACAAGAAAAAAAATAATTCTCGAGTTTTGATTGCAAAAGTGGATCTTAGCAAATAAGATTGGATGAAGAATCACAAAAATTAACAGCATTTAGTTACCCCCAAGGACAATTCCAATGGACAGTTATACTATTTGGATTAAAACAAGCTCCAAGTTTTTTTCAAAGATATATGAATAACATTTTTAAGAAATTACAAGATATTTGTTGTGTTTACATAGATAATATTTTAGTTTTCAGTAATGAATTAAATAAACATTATTTGGATATTATCAACATTCTACAAGAATGTAGAAAAGAAGGCATTGTACTCTATGAAAAGAAAGCAGTATTTGCTAACAAAAAATTAAATACTTAGGGTTGGAAATTGAAGATGAAAAACATAATCTACAACCCCATATACTAAATAATATTCAATGGTTTCCTAGTGAATTAAAAGATAAAAACCAATTATAAAGATTTTTAGAATATTTAACATATGCATAAGCCTATATCAAGAAACTTGTAGAAGCCCATTTCAAGAAACTTGCATAAATGAGAAAACCATTACAAGAAAAATTGAAAAAAGATCATATTTGGAAATGGATAGAAGAAGATACTCTATATATGGATAGAGTAAAAGAAAAGGTACAAAATTTACCAACTTTATACCATCCATGACCAGATGATAAGATGATAATTGAAACATATGCTTCACAAGAATATTGGGGAGTAGTTCTTAAAGTAAGAGTAGATGACAAAGATGAATATCTTTGTAGATATACATCAGGATCTTTCCAAGGTTCATGACTAAATTATTATAGTAATGAAAAAGAATATTTAGATGTTAAAAAAGTTATTAAGAGATTTGCAATATATGTCATAAGCTCCAAATTCATTGTTAGAACAGATAACAAGAATTTTGATTATTTATTAAGAACTAATATTACAAGTGATTAAAAATAAAGAAGACTAGTTAAATGGCAACAATAGTTCAACAATTACAATTTTGATATTGAACATCTTCTAGGACATAAAAATAGTTTAGGCGATGCTCTTACCAGAGAATTAACACCTCTAACTATTTTTATGCTTTCAGGAATGGAACATCTTGATATCAAAATCAAGATAAAAGAAAATGGAGATAAAAATCCTACAGGAATAACTCGAGTTGCTATATCTCGAGAAATCTCTTATGGAGACAAGAAAGAAACAGGAAGAACTTAATTGTTCAAAACAACCTCTAGAGACCAGAAGCTTAAACAAGGAATCTCTATTAAAAAAGAAAGAACCTAATAGTTCACAAAAACTTCTGAAACCACAAAGCTCAATTGGGCAGATAAGGAAGAAAAAGAAGAATAGAAAAAAGACATCAAAGACCACATATGTATTCTCTGCATCAAAGACCGAGAAGATGAAGATGTGTCATCATCAACGTCATCATATGAACTATTGGTAGAAAATGACAAAGAAAAATAAGAAAACAAGTTGTCGGTAGAAAACTACAAAAGAAATAAAGATGTAGACCAAACATCTTAGTCAGCAACATGTGCCAAGGAAAAAAGAAGTGACTATCCTTTAAATATGAAAAGCAGATGAATTATTAAAACAAGGGTAAAATAATAATTTTAGTCTTGTAAACAGGGATTCCTTATTCTATAAAAGGAATCCTTATTATAATTTCAAGGGACACGAATACATAGAAATCCAGAGTTTTCTACTCTGAAACACTCTAGCATAGAAAACCTCTCTATCTAGATATCTCAAAACCAATAATGTTATACCAGTAACTATGAGCGACTAAGCACCCCTTTCAAGGTTCTTAGTTGGCCTTAAGTTGTAATAATTATTATATTATGAATAAAATAGAGTTCAATTACTCTTCTTTAATAAGTCAACTATTGGACACCATTTATGTACGGATGCAGGAGGCTCACCATTGCCAGAAGAGCATTGAGGTTTAAGCAAAGTTGAGGCATAACAGGTGTAACAAAAGAAGAACAAAAAAGAAGACCGTAGTGCATCCATCAAATTCAGGTATAATAATTATAAATTTAAGCTAGTTAAGAATCTTGAATGTTTAAATATTTGTTTACAACGAGATATAATATTATTAAAATAGGAAAATGGAAATTATCTTTAGAAATAAACAACTAATAAATCCTATGAAAATCAAAGATAAAAATCTAATTCTATTATAAACATTTGATAAATGTTATCTCTATCATTTAAATGAATATTTTAAAAATGAAGATTATCAAACTTGTCTTGAAAATTTTAAAAGATTTAACACCTTATTAGATATTTATACAGATTATATTAAAACTATTACAAACATCATAGACCATCCTGTTTCAAGGACACTAAAAGACTATTTTAGTCAAAAATATATGAAAATAGAAGAAGAAAAATTTAACAACTTAATGTTTGGATATTACTTCTTTCAAGATTATAAATACATTATATGTACACAAGAAAAATCTGTTTGTATACTACGAATATGACAAAATAATATACATTCAACACATATGATTTATCAAGATAATACTCTATGAATATCTAATCATTAGTACATAAATTAAAATTATTAGATTTAAATAAAATAGTAATTTTTAATTTTAAAAAATAATTAATAGATTCAGAATTAGAATTAAACAACCAATATAATGAAGAACATAACATACTATACTATTGTAATGAATATAGAAGAAAATTAAATTTATAAAACAACATAATAAACTTTCAATAAATACATAATAACCATCAAGTAATTCAATATTAACCTTGATCCGTAAAAATTGGTATCAAAACCTAAAAATAATAATCTAAATAATAATGGATAAAAAATTAACATCATTAAAATATAACAACATTTTTCATATTTTATGAAACTAAGAAATATAATTAAAAATAAGACAAATTTCAATAGCTATTAAGATAATATTACTCCCAAAAACACTTGTGAGTTCCCACCCCTACCTCACTTTTGAACATATTTAGTCTCTCACTCACTCTATAAATACACCTCTTACTCAATCTATAAATACACCTACCAACTCTTATCATCACAAGTACACATTAATTTCTTCTCTCACAATGGCCAGAATTTCCCCAATCTCAAAAGCCCAATTCATAGCTCTCTCCTTCCTGTCTCTATTAGCCACAACTTTAGTAGCAAAACCACAAGACGAAAAAAGCAGTTTTGTGAAGAAATTGAGCAAAAATAAGCACTTTGGGCACAAGGAAGAAAAGCTAAGTCATTTCAGGTTCTATTGGCATGACATTTACAGTGGAAAAAACCCATCATCTATCTCAATTGTGAAACCACCCAATAGCAATACATCAACTCTATTTGGTGCTATTTCTATGATTGATGATCGAATCACTGAAGGGCCAGAAATTAGCTCAAAATTGTTGGGTAAAGCTCAAGGTTTCTATGCATCTGCTTCACAACAAGAGGTTGCTCTTTTTATGGCTATGAATTTTTATTTTGTTCAAGGAAAGTATAACGGAAGCACTATTACTATTCTTGGGAGAAACCAAGTTTTTACTAAAGTAAGAGAAATGCCTGTGATTGGGGGTAGTGGCCTTTTTAGGTTTGCCAGAGGTTATGCTCAAGCTACTACTCAGATATTTGATGCTGTTACAGGGGATGCAACTGTTGAGTACAATGTCTATGTGATGCACTATTGATAATGATAACGATTTGATGGTCTGATACTTTTGTATGTTGGTCAAAATAATAATGATCTTTTATTTGTATTTGTTTTGCTTTTTTTAAAAGTGATCATAGTTGATGTTATGTTTGTTTAACAACTTTTCGTTATTAATGGGTCATGTGTATTAAGTTTTATATCGAATAAGGGAAATAAAGCATTTTCTTTTAATGTTTTTTTTTTATCGCAAATTCATATGATATAATTTAATTAATTATTATTAATACGGGATCTCATTGTATTATAATCTTATATCTTTAATTTTATTTCTTTATATAATAAAAGACTGAATTGGTTAATTTTTTTACATTAATAAATATAATTTTTATATATAATTATTTTATTTTTATTACATTAAACATTAAAAATTATATATTTAATAAATATTTTATCAATTTACTTTTAAATATATCATATTTTTATTTAATTTCTATATAATAAATATATTTCTATATATAATTATTTTTATTATAGAAAAAATGATAATTTGGATGGTTAAATATATATATATATAAGGTCTTTAATTTTGATCCTTCTGTTTTCTCTCTCTTTTTTTCTTCAATCTCCTTCTTTGTTTCTGTTAGGTATTTTTTTAAGTATTAATTTTATCCTTTTTTTATATATTAATAAAAATTAAAATATTTTTAATTGATAATAATTATATAATTTATGTTTAAATTTTTTATTTATATTGATTTTACATTATAAATTTTAAATTATGATTTTACATATAATAATTATATTAAATTAATTAACTATTTTTTAAAAAAATTATATAAAAAATTAATCAATTATTTATCATGTCATAATAAAATCAACTTAAAAAAATTATATTTAAAATTATTTTCTTTTATAAAATAAAAAATTTTAAAATAATTTTTAAAAATTAATTAAATTATTATATATTTATGAAATTTAAATTATTCCGTACAAATCACTAATAAAATTAGCATATTTAATAAGTAATATTCCATTTTTATATATATAGCTATGCTTTAAATGTTTATGTTTTGATGCAGGAGATAACATCCAAAATACTCTTAAGATTTGAGATATATTTAAAAATACTTTTAAATTTTCAAAAAAATTAAAAATATATTAAATATAACCGAAGTTAAATTTAATGAAAATAAATAGTAACATTTCATTAATAAGAATGAAAGAAATAATAGAGAATCGGAAAATAATAGAATTATAAATAGAAGATATCTAAGTATGCTTTTCACGTGAAATTATAATAAGTAAAAAAATTCAAAATTTAAAATTAAATCTTAAAACTTGGATGGATTTAAAGACTATTACTCTTTAAGAAAAACATAATTTATTATAGAATAATTAATAAAAAAATGAGCATTAATAACACAGATGTAAAAAAATGTGTAATATATCATTAATTGACGAAGAAAATATATTGAATAAACTATCTAATATCTCTAAAAAGATTAAAAAAAATCATTCATTTAGGAGAAATTCAAATATTAATACAAACTTATTTCAAGAAAAAAATAAATACACCTATAAAAATAACATTATTTAATTATAGAATAATAAATAGGATTATAAATTGCCTTGAAATGAATATTTAAGAGGTAAAGATTATAAAAATTACCTTAAATTTTTTTAAAAATTCAACACCTTATTAGAAATATATGTAGATTATATTAAAATTGTTACTAACATAATAGATCATTATTCTTAAAGGATATTAAGAGATTATTTTAATCAAAAGCTAATCTTCTTATAAGAAGTAGAAGAAGGAGGAGTAGGACAAAGTGAATTTAGTATCATGGTTCTGTTTATAAAGAAACATGTAGTTGTATAAATTTACAATTACAAGATCAAGCCTATCTAAGGTATGAATAAGCTTATTTAGAGCATATAACTAGGTGTAATCTCTTAAAAGAAGGTTAAATTGGCTAAAAAAATTTCACAGGGTTAATCGTTGATCAAAAACCTTCACACAATTAGTATAAGAGCCATAGAATTATTATGGATAAAAAGTTAACGTCTTTAGTTTTAAGGACATTAATTGTATTAACTATAAAGTCTAATAGATTATTTTCTACAAATCTCAAGAGTATAAGTGGAGATATAATAAACTTGAGGAACATTATATATATATATATATATATCTTTGTTGTAAGTACGGCGAAAGAAAGACATTCGTTCTTTTTATCAAGGCGTCCTAATCTTTTCCCTCTTGTTTAATGAAAGATAAAAACATGATAAATAAATAAATAAATTTAGGAAAGTTAATTCATTTTATATTTATTTTAAAAATAATATTTAGATCTTATGTTTATTTTTTATGATAATTTAGTTTTATTATTATGAAAAATGAGTGTACAAGAAAAAAAAATTGTTTATTTTTTATTTTTTATTTAACTCTTTAATTTACTATTTATTTTAGTTATAACAATATCTGTTTATTGTAATTAAAAAAATAAAAAATAAATTATATTTATCATTATATAGTTACTTTTCTTGTGATAATAGGATTAAATTATTAAAAATATATATAAGATTTTAAGTATTATTTTAATTTACAAGCAAAAAATTTTGGAATATTTTTTTTAATAAATATTAGTAAAAGATTTAGGTGAAATGCTAAAATTTGCTCAATTCAATAAGAAATGGCTTGTGAGGACATTTTACTTATTTCAAATTATCACAATAATTTTCATGATAATTACGACATTTTGGGCAAAATAATATTCTTTTTCGACAATTTATCAACAACGTTATTATCCCCAATTTCTAAAACATTAGCCTAAGTTCACCAACATAGATTCGAATTCTACTATTATTTAATTTTTGATTACATACATATCAATAATAATACATTAAATCTTATATTCTAGTCTGAACTTGTTGATGTGTCAATTTTTTAGACAAATTAATTATCACTTTTATTGTATTTGTTTTGATTTATAGCTTGTGTTTGAAAGTGATTCTAGCTTTAGTCGATGTTATGTTTCTTAACTTCTTTTTGAGATTATAGTGGATTTTTTATTGTAAATTATTTTCAATTGTATTAAGATTATAAACAATAGCGGAAATAGAGCATCTTTTTTTGTTACCTACCTCTGTTTTGCAAATAAAGCATCTTTTTTGTTACATACCTCCAAGTTGTGCAGTTGGTAAGACAAATTAATTATAACTTTTATTGTATTTGTTTTGGTTTGTAGCTTTTGTTTGAAAGTGATTCTAGCTTTAGTAGATGTTATGTTTGTTTAACTTCTTTTTGAGATTATAGGGGATTTTTTATCGTCAACTATTTTTAATTGTATTAAGATTATAAACAATAGCGGAAATAAAAACATTTTTTTTTTGTTACGTACCTCTGTTTTGCAAATAAAGCATCTTTTTGGTTACATACCTCCAAGTTGTGCAGTTGGTACATCGAAATATACTATTCATAGCCTATTTCTTATCTAAGTTGTTTTATTGGCACATAATTTGTGTTTGTTATATACGTAAATATACATAATATAATAATAAAAAAGATTATTTTTATGACTATTATTTTATTAGAAGTTAATTTTTAAAACTAAAAAAATAAAAATTAATTTTTTTTATGTTTTTATATTTTAAGGAAGTAAAATTAAAACAACTAAAAGTAAATAACAATAATTAATTAAATTAGATTTGATAACAAAGAAAATATATGATAAAATATTTATGAATACTTATTCTTTTGATTTTCTAAACATGTGAATTAATAAAAAAAATTCAATATAATTATCAATTAATTACATGATCAATTGAATCTAACTTAACATGTATTATTCTCTCAAGTAAACTACACACTATATAATAATTAATTTAATTACACTCTCATGCTAATTAAATTACATGCTACTCATTAAGTTCATTAATTATGGATCACATACATAAGAATCATACATCTCTGCCTAGAAACTGTACATGTTATTTAATCAAGATAAATAATTAAATAATTCTCTCAAATCTATTTAATTGTCTATATAGATAAATTGTTAGCCAAACAATTAATAGCATAAAAATTAGATTAAATAATATAATTATAATTGAAGTAAAATATTAGATCATCACATTGTGAAAGTTGTGATAATTAGATCCTTAAATTAATAAATGAACTACAAGTAATTGTGTTCATAAAACTCATATTTTTCATAAAGAAAAGAGTAAAAAAAGAAATACAATCAATCTATTAAATTGTAATGTTCATCTCTTCTTGAATCTTTACCAAAATTGTATCCTCTCCTCAATTTTTCTGTATTTTTCTCTCTTTTTAGCTCCAAAAATTGACCAAAATTATGCTAATTATGACCTTTTAGGGTTTATGGGGTGATTAAGGGCTTAAATATAACTCAGGTGTGATCTGGACCGTTATATATGCTTCAGATCAAAGGCTGAGATCAAAACAAGTAAAATTGACTACACCAACCAATCATAGAGTGCCACATGGCACATGGGTCGAACGCGGAGAGCAATCGTATGATGACATGCAGTAGTTTGGTTCGACCAATCTCCCAACTCGAATTGAACACTGTGCTGACACGTGGGGCACAGTTTATCCTTCTCACACGTAGTGTAATGTGATTCACTGTCTCTACTTATGTGACATCTACTTGGCTTGCCCAGTCAGCTCATATGCTTGTATGGCATACCACGTGGTAGCTCATGATTGGTCTTGCGTTAAAAATCCCAAAAATTATATTTTCATTCCTTTTTACTAAAAAAATTATATTTTAATATTTTAGCTCTAAAAATACTTTTTATTGAATAAAACAAGTAAATATTATGTAAAAAATAATCCTAAGTACAAAAACACTAAAAAAGTTCATAAAAAACAATCCTAAGTTGAACCTATATTTAAGTTTACTATTAAAATTCAAATAAACAAAAACACTAATGAATGAAGTGGTATCTTACTATTATGTTATAGTATAAATATTAGGAGTTTTAGTGGCTAAACTATCAACTATTACATTACCTTCCCTATAAATATGATAATAGTCAAACTTTATATGAATAATTATTTCTAAGTAATCATCCCAAACAAAATACCATCTTTATGGGACATAAATCAATTGAGTCTACGTAACCACATGAATTGCTACTATAAGCTTTGCATCAAAAGCATAAAGCACTACTACAAAAAGGGGTATAAAAGTTGGTTTTTAACCGACTTTAAACAAATTTAAAGTCGGTTCTCTGAACCGACTTTAAATTCAGAGACTTAAATTGTAAAGTCGGTTCACGGCATGAACCAACTCTACATTTTATTTGTTTTAATTTTTAATTATATTTTTCGTATAACAGTATATAAATAACATAAAAACACTAAAATATAAATAATAATACTGAATAATTAACAATATAAATATATTTAATGACTTAATAATTAAATTTATTACAAAATCAAATAATGCATATAAATAACTTCAATTACAAATAAAATAATGTCGTCAAATTATGTCATCGAGTAAGCTTGGTTGGCTTAGAATCTTGATTGGCCTTCATAAGCATTATGGGGAAAAAAAAGCTGATCCATATAAGAAATATTCTCCTACATACATGAGCACGTAAAACATACATCAAAAAAGTAGTCTAAACTTCAGACGTACGAATGAAGAAATTAAATCATTATTGAGATTAGCACGTACAACGACATTCGATGAACTCATATTAGCATTATTAATCATTTGTCTATATATGAAGTTATCTGGAATCTCTACAACTATTTTTTAATGCTATATATAACGAACTCTAAATATGAAATCAATTGCATGTAACTTCGATTTCTTGGCTAAGCTTGTGTGAGTTTTGGTGCCCTTAAACATATGGAACACGTTCATATGCACCAAAACTCATACAAACCAAGAAACAAATCGGACTGACGTACGTACACCTGATTTGTACATTTAGAACTCATTATATATCATTAAAAATACTAGCAGAGATTCCAAATAAATTCATATTTATAAACAATGCATTCCCTTAAAGACATGAGCATATATATGATTAATCATCATCAACCAAGTGATTTCAGACACAAGAATAGATATAGAAGGCCAAATCATTAAAAAATTTACTGTTATGTTGTCATATGCTATTCAAAATCATCAGAATCTTCTTCTGATTCTTCTTGCGATGATATAATTTGAACCATGTGTTCTGCCCATTCCTCTCGTAAATCATCAAAAATTTGCTGGTCGTAACCCGTCTTGTTCCAACCAAAGAACTACATGTATTCAAAATCAAAATAAGAATATGATTTCATTTATTTACAAAAACAAACTCAAATATGTTAAAACTTGTATGTATATGGGTAAAATATATTACCACATCATCAATTAGAATTTTGATATTTGTGATGATTTCATTCATAAACTTCATGACATAATAACCACACATGACTCCATTATTTTGTTGTGGAACTTACAAAAAAAAGTGCATGTATACATGAATTTTCATATTCGAACATCCTTATTATTTAATTGTAAAATTAATAAAATTATTAATATTGAATTGTACATACCATAACTTTTGTCCATATAAGCTTATGAGATTTTTTAAGGACAATACCCCTAGACTTGTTCCACAACTTTCATGCCCTGTCAAGATATAAAATGATTAGTTTTTATTAAATATTACAAAAAATAATAGAAAAAACTAATATGTAACTAAATATAACTCTTACATTTCAACAACTGCTTTTGTATCTTTACTCAGTTCTATGGAAGCTGAGTCACAGTACCAAGCATGATTATTGAACATATCAATGATTACCAACATCCAATGATCTTGGCCTTGTTCAAACCTTAATGGCCAAGGGATTATCAACTTTTGATTTCTGCTAAGCGTTAATGCTCTATCACATAATTGTTTAGCTCTGATGCTAACATCCTTCTCTTGATATTGATTAACATATGAAGAATCATAGAACATTGCTAAATGTGATGAGTGATTATGTTGAAGTCGATAATAGCAAGCCCTATATATGTATATATATAATTAGATAATATAAATATAATTATATATGTTCTGCATAAATAAAAGAAAACTAACTAGATTGAGGACTCACCTTGTCCACACTTGAATTATACTTAAATCGATCATTTGATATTCAAATATTTGCAACAAGCACTCGATCGATATATAAGTTTGGCCGATGTCTACACCAGAAATTTCAATAGGAAGTGGCACAGTCCATCCATCATTTATGCTAGATGCCCTCCCAACAATAGTCATCAAACTGCCAAGATTTCTACTGAACTGTAACGCATAAGTATGACTATACTTTTTCCAAGGCTTCTTCTTGAATGACTTGGTGCACGATGATTGGCCACTAGTCATAGATTTAGCACGAGATACTTGCTTGGTATCTCTTAAATGTGCCGCATTTAAGAGTTCTGGTATAATAGACTACCAAAAAAGTATCATATATGTATTTTTAGTAACAATATAAGATCACATTAAATAATAGTAGTAAACAAGTATTATTTTTTAAGTTAAAAAATAGTACCATGTCAAAATTTAGAACAACTTGAATCGACGGCCAAGCCACATACTGTCCAACCGCCTCTTGGACTGTGGTAGCATCAGAAGGCACAGGTAGTGGACAATCATGAAACAATGATTGATCAATTACTATTCGCCAATGATTAGGCAAATATTGATTATGAATCATTCGATCATCGCTCAATTGTTGTACCGTTCCAATAGCAACATAGTCCGTTGACGAAAGATGTTTCAACAAACATTTCATATTCTGTAAAAAATTTAAGTGTTATATATAAAAAATAAAACATATAATAAGAATTTAAAAATTAAAATCTTACCACATATGATTCATTAAATAGAGGAGGACTCTCATGTGGGGTAGCTATTGGATGTACATTCTCACCAATATGTTCATCTTGGCTTGATTTATGGTAAGAATGTGCAGATTGCATTGGAGAAAATGAACCACTACTTGATTGCATGTGCACTCCTGACATATAATGAGGACCAATAGGATGGCTATATCCCATACTGGATGTAGTTTGAGCACAATGAGATTGTGTGGATGGCATGCCTGGCATGGATGGTGGCATGCTTGGCATGGATTGTGGCATGCCTGGAATGGAAGGTGGTATGCCTGGCATGGATGGTTGCATGCTTGGCCAATATGGCATGCCCTGGTTGTAGCATGATGTCATGGCTGACAATTGTTGTGATTGATGTTCTTTTAGAGTGGCAATCTCACTCATCACGGAGGCCTTAAAGGAGTTGAATTCTTCTTCAATTTTAGTGTATTTCTCCTTACTTACCGTCTGAGGCTTATGTTTTGAAATTTTAAAATACTCCAAAGCACCATCATATTGGCTACCTCCCCTAACACGACCAGGATGATCGCGTCCGATTGCATGATATAAAGCATCTCTCCCAGGCTCTTCGATTATTTCACCCCTGTATAGTTTTTCTTGAACAGCTCTCTACAAATAATAAAGCATACAAACATATCATTCATTATTACATCAATTATTAAGTATCAGTCAGACTTTTTATCAAACGAAATTACTAACCAACTTATTTAATTGTTCTTCTCCTCGTTGACTCATCGGTCTTGCATTCTTCGTTTTGGGAGTCTTTGTTTCTATGTACAATTCCATTCGGGTAACAGGTCTACCCAATTGAGCTTCCTACATAAATTAGGAAAATTTTATTAACAATGACATGAAATTAAATTGAGAAAAATTAATATAAAAATATTTATAAAATTAAGACAAATTAATAATACCATTCGAAATCTAACTTCAGGATTTGAAGACCTCCCAGTACGGTTAGGAAGAATGTTATGCATTTGGACATTCTGGTGATCTTTTCTAATAATTTGAAATTTTTCTGAACGTCTATAATCCACAAAGTCTTTCCAAACTTGAGGTGTAATCCAGGGGTGTCCTTCAGGGATTTTGTATATCACATTCTCATCAAGTGTTTCCAAATATGGAAACACATAATTTTTCGCCAATCTAGAAGTCTTGTATTCCTTCCACGCCTTATTTGCAATCTTATAACACTTGCCCTGCCAATTTTCATCGACTTTGTAACGATTCTGTAAAAACACAGTACAAAAGATTAGATACAATCAATATATATATTGATTATAAAATATAAGAGACTTACATAAATGGTTATCCATATTTTAAACTTTTCTGCATCGGCAACCTCAGACCAATGATTTATATTGATTGGTATACTGGACTTTGCCAGTCGACCAATAGAAGATTTCAATTGTTGACCATTTCCCCCTAGTGGATTACCAGTAGCATCAAATTTAACAGGTATTCTATCATCTGGGTTAAGTGGAGCATCAGGTATATTCGCCCAACCCCTTCTTTTCAAATACCCCAATGGATCATTTGGATCTACAAGCTGAATATCCATGAAATATCTGCAAAAAGTGGAGAAATATAAATTAATTAACAATTTTAGGAACACACATATATACAAGAGTTATTACAACAATATAGAACATACATTATGTTTAATTAGGTTGTTGATCGTATACATATATTCCTTCACAATCACTATGAGTCCATGTCGAAGAATCATCATCATCAATTAGATCATCACGTACATTAGGCAATTTATTTGAGAAATTACTAATATTGGTTAATGTATCAAGCATAGAGTCATCATCTTCTACAACATCACAATGGTAAAACTCTTTTTGTGGAGGCGTTAACACAACAGACCATATTGGATCAATTTGATCGCTCATGTAAAATACTTGCTTTGCATGAAGTGCTAACGTGAAAGGATCATCTGTGTGACTTATCCTGGATAAATTTACAAGAGTAAATCCAAATCATCAGATCGATTATCTGAATGCCAAGTCAACATCTTTGATGTATATTTACTATTGAACAACCTTTGAAAGCGAGGGATCGGAGGAAAGTACCAAAGAACCTTTGCAGGCACGCCTTTCTTATGTGTTGTACTCTCATTTGTACCATGCTTCTATCTCGATTCTTTACACATAGGACAATCATGTAATGTCTCATATTCTTTTCTATAAAGAATGCAATCATTAGGACAAGCGTGAATCTTATGATATTCCATGCCAAATCGACTAAGAGATTTCTTCACTTCATACATTGAAGATGGAAATTCAATACCCTCAGGAAACATATCGACTAGTAGAGTTAGTAATTCTGTGAATCCCTTGTCAGAAAAACCATGTTTTGCCTTGACATTGTACAAATGAACCAATCCTGACATCTTAGTGTATTTTTTGCATTTTGGATACAACGGTTTTTTGGCATCTTCTATAAGTTTATTAAAGGTTTTGGGATCATCCTCGCGTAATTCATCTTCAACACCACGAAACATATTTTCTGTCTGTACATTATGATATGATGTATGTAATCCACCCACATTCTTATTATACTTTTCTCCATGAGTATTATCAATATTTTCTCCATGATAATACCAACATTTATAGCTCAATAGAATACCATTACGGATAAAGTGATACTTAACCTCATCAAATTCATGAAATCGCTCATTTTTACATTTAACGCATGGGTATCGAATCATACTACTTCCAGTATTACTAGTTCTACAAGCAAATTCCATGAAACTTTAAACTCCAGAAATATAGTCTTGCTCAATTCTACATTTTGACATCCAAGATTTGTCCATTTTCTATTAATGACATTAATTAAACATATTACTTAATTATGTATTATTATATATAAATTTCCTAATTATTAGAATATATATCAAAACATACATAATGCAAAATAGTTATCATTTTAATCATTTTACAAAACCATTTATATACAAATTAAAAAATAAGCAGTTCATGTTTCATGAATATATATATAAAAACCAATCACGCGGTTGATTCTAATTTCTAAGCATGTTACTATATCATAATTATAAAGTAATATTAATTATACGTATAAATAAATTTATCCACGCAAACCCACAAAACATTTCACATATTATTGAATACATACAAGTAATAATTCAAACATTATTATTACAAGCAAACAAAAAAACATAACTAAATCAAAAATTTATACAAAAATACGCTGTTCCTAATTAACGAAATACATTTACACGCTGATAAATTAGCACAAATTTCACGCTGTTCCTAATATACCCATAAACAGATTTTAACATTTTGCTAAAAAAAAAAGAAGAACTGACAGGTAATATTGTGAGAAGAGAAAACTTACAAACGTCCGTTCAAATGGTGGTTGGAGGTGGCCGGAAATGTAGAATGAAGGTGGCGTACGGTTAAGATTTTGGGAGAAAATGGGAGTGAGGAAAGGAGAGGAAGAAGAAAACTGGAAATCTACGTACAAAATGAGATGTTAGGGCATATATTAGGTGGATAGCGTCGGTTAACCACGTCAATCGACGCTATGTTACGTGGATAGCGTCGGTTGTCCACGTTAACCGACGCTATGTTACGTGGATAACGTCGATTGTCCACGTCAACCGACTTTAGACATAAACTTATATACCCCTTTTTGTAGTAGTGAAGACATCAAGTCAGATATAGAAACAAGCATTAATGACTCGAATGTGGCACTCACCAAATAATAACCTCCACTTCTTAAAACAACACCATATGTATTGACATTTAGTTAACCCGAATGTGTCACTCTCTAAATAATAACTTTTACAATCTCAGGGATAATTATGTAAAAATAAAGTTAATATACTTTTTACTTAATATTTTTTTTGTTTTATTTAATAAGTAACACTTTTAGAATTAAAAATATTAAAATATAAATTTTCTCTTGAAAAATTGGAGGAGTATATTATAATAATTACAAGGGTAAACGTTTTATTTCTTAGCATAAATTTTTACTTACTTTCAATTTATTAATTTATATTTTTGACTATTTATTTGATATCTTATGTGATAAATTTTTTATTAACAAAGTATTTTTAATATATATGGTATGAAATCTTGATAGAATAAGTCACTTCCAGCGATTAAGTTGAAGAGTCATAATTTTTTTATTGAATCAAGACAAGAGAAATTGTTTGTTTTTAACATGTAACTTATTTCATTCAAATTTAATGTAAATATCATCCAAAATACTTAATTTATATAGGATTGAATAGATAAAATACCAAATTGATATTAAAAAAACTTATAGTAAATTACAAGCAAATCCAAAATTTTAGTAGAAAATAAAACATTTACTCTAATTATAATAATAATTTATTATTTTTTATTATTATTACCATTATTGTAGTTTTATTTTATTAAATATATGTTAATATTATTCATATTTTAATACTTTTACCGATTGATTTTATTTAAAAAAATTTAAATTTTTAAATTTTATTATCAAAATTCATAATTAAGGATAATTTTGTTAAAGTTACGGTTTTCATTTTCCTTTATTTCGATTTATCATGTTTACTTCACACATCGAGCAATCAAATTCCAATTTATTTTGATTGCAAAAAAATGTCAGTAAACAACGTCAAATGCAATAAATCTAGATATTTGATTCTTTTGCATTTCAATTCAATTTCGATCGATTTTCTTTTGAATTAATAAATGCGTTATCAATGAATATTATTTTTTTCAGCTTTGGATTATTTATCCTAATTTGAGCATAACTTTTATGACCTTACTTGATATAGTGAGAAATTTACTTGAGTGCAACAATTCCATTCCATAAGTTCTGTAAGTTTGTATAATGTGATTTATAAAGTCATATTAAAAATCCCTTCTAACAAACTCAAAGTATACCCAATAAATTTATCTCTATTTTTCATTCAGCTTTTTTCCCCCTCTAAAAGATAAATTTTTGAGAATATCATTATTGCCCAAGAAATGATTCAGACTATTAAAAGGAAACATAGGAGTGGTGGTTTACCTGGGTTCAAAATTAATATGCAAAATGCTTATGAATGTATAGAATGGAACTTTATTATCAAAATAACAAGACATTTAGATTTATTTTGAAAATTTTTGCAATTAGATTTATATTTGTTTGAGGATTGTAATATTCCTCATGTTCCTTGTGTTGAACTGTGCTCCTTTTCATAATATTGTTCCTAGTATAGGACTCAAACAAAGTGATATTAGTTTTCTTATTTATTTATTATTGGAGCTGAGACATTTTCTAGATTATTTCATCTCGCTAAAAACAATTCAAGTCTACATGGAATTAAAATTGCAAGAAATTCCCCTACTGTAAGTCATCTTCTTTAATTATACTTAATGACTTGATTCTTTATTGTTGTGCAAATATGTTAGAGGTGAATATAATTCATCAAAACTTACTAAAGTATTTTGCTTGGTACGGTGAAAAGGCTAATTTGTCTAAATCATGCATATTTTGGTAATATTTCATCTACTTTGAGATCACAAATTCAATCTTTCTTGGGCATTTAAGATGTTTCTAGTGGTGTTACATATTTGGGACATCTTTTTTTTTACATAGATAAAGAAGCAGAGATTTTTTTTTTAAAATTATTAACACTCTTATTTCCAAAACTGATAATTAGAGTTCTTGTTTTCTTTCTAAATTTGGAAAAATGATTTATATTAAATTTGTTCTTTACTTGCTCATTACGAGTACGTTCAAGTTGATGCTTTAATTAGAAGTTCTATCAAAATTCTCGTTCTAATAGAGAAATATCAAGATTCATTGCATAAGTTTTGCTTAACTAAAGATATTGGGATTTAGGCTTTTAAAAGCTTGAAGACATGACCTTTGGTGTTTTGTCTAAACAGGATGTCAATTTCCCAACAAGGATAAAAGAAATTGAGTTCATATGTTTTACGACAAATATGAATCTTCATTTTTTCAAATCTTCTAATTCTTTTGTTTGTAAACGTATTTGCTCTTCTAAAAATCTTCTTAAATTAGGAGAGCTTATATTCGAATAAATGATGGTAAAGCTATTGAAATGTCGAAGGAGTCTTAGAATCCTTGGTCACCTAATTTCAAATATTCTTCATATGTTTTTCTAATCACTTGACAAGTTGTGCTAATAAAGTGAATGCGCTCTTGAATTCTCAAAGAATGGTTGGAATTTTCATCAGGTTAAACAAATTTAACAAAAATATTAAAAAAAAGGTTAATACAGTTCTAAGTTGAAAATTTCCTACAAACCATAACCAAGATCTAAGATTGAATTGGACTATTGGAATAATAATTAGCAATAGGAATATCTAGCCCTCTAAATCAAAAAACTTGTTTTCATTCATTTTCCATTAGAATAAATATTGAAACATATAACGATAATTTAAATCTAATTAAAGCAAAAGAAATCCAAAATAGTGTTTTTTGTTCAAATTCAAACAAAACAACAGAAGCAAAAATCTTGCAAGTTATAGGAAAATGTAATGGCGTTTGGAGGCGGGAATGTGAAGAAGATAGATGGGAATACGAAACACACCAAACCTTTGATTTATGAAGATTCCTTTAAGTTAAGGAAAACCCTTCAATAAGATCAAAAATTTGAAATTTCATAAAAACCCATCAAAGCACAAAACCCGTACTATGATGCCATTTTCTCGAATCAAAAGAGAATTGATGTTTAGGGCTTCAATTTGGCAGGACATCCCGTAGAAAACCTACAAGCATTTTTAGAGCCACTCTTTTATGCTCTATCCTATTTGCCTTAGCCCTTTTTGTTTTGCTCTTAAAACTAGCAAAAAGCTCAAAATGAGAAAGGGATACGAAAAATATAAAACACAATTTGAATTAGCTGCTACTTCCGATAAAGAATGAATTGAATCTTAAAACCTAGCGATGATTTTAGCGTATTTATCAAGTAGCGTTGTAAAACGGGTCTCCTTCTTTTTGGGTCTCAAACCCGGCCCATATAGTTTTAGATATGGCCTATTATTAGCCCACATGAGAAAAAAGAAAAAAAAAAGAAATATCAAAACTCGTCGTCGTACGAATAGTGGAGTGGAGTGGGGTGGGGGAACCGAGTTTGGGTTCAGAGGCTTCAATTCGCACCCTCTCAACTGTAATTCTCTATTTTCTTCCTTTCAAGAGCAGTAAAAGTGTAAAACCAATTGTGATTATTTTATGGATTTACTTGTTCTTCTTGTTATTTATTAGTTATTTTTTTTTCGGT
Source organism: Hippophae tibetana (assembly GCA_037013495.1). NCBI lineage: Eukaryota > Viridiplantae > Streptophyta > Magnoliopsida > Rosales > Elaeagnaceae > Hippophae > Hippophae tibetana. The sequence continues at coordinate 105,815,929 of CM072810.1, forward strand.
AGTGAATTTCATCATTGCTTATCACGCATGTTACTCATACCAGCTCAAAAAATTTCATAATTCCTTGATTACGTTGTTTCTTCTGTTCAGAATAGTGATTAATGTGAGATTTAGTTTTGCAGATTTGAGGTTTATGTTATATGGGCATGTCCTGCTCATTCGATAGGTGTTGTACATGGCAATGCAGTCCTCCGTTGTGCTAACATGTGGCATGGTAAACTGATTTTTTTTTTTAATTTTATGTTCAGACTTTTTTTTAACTTGTTTGTTTTGTTTTTGGCTCCCAAATTTTCTTACTACTATAGGATGATTTAGTATCTTCAGAAATTATACCTACATAAATTACTGGATATCATAAATTAAGACCTCTTTTCATAATTGGGGGATTGATCCATCAGATGATTTCCTATGAAAAATTGAAATAATGGATCTTATTAGTAACAATACTTTGATTACTGGGGAATGCTCATGAGAGTTGTCATATTCTATTATTAACTTTTAGACCACAAGCTTGTCAACAATAATTTGAAGTTTCTTGTTTCAGTGTTTCAGCGGTAAAAGATTAACAGGTGCAATAATGTTTCAGCGGAATGCTATGTGTAGAAACACGAGGTATTGCAATCTATTAACGTTTTAAGTTTCTCCCAAGCAAGATAAATTAGCATTAGTTTCAACAACACTTTTGCAGGTTCCATAATTTTATCTTCTTCAAATTATCCAAAATATTTTCTCGATCAAAGCATAAGTGTGTAGAAAAGCTTTCAGAAGTAAGTAGTCATGGGGTAACAAGCATATCAGTTCGTTCGAAGCTTCTTGATAAGGTATGTGTCTGATTGTGCTAATTAGTTAGTTTGAGTTTTTATTTTTTATTTTATAACAATCATGATATGTCATTGGTTCATCGGAAATGGCCGTGCAACTGCTTTATTTAAAGTACAAAGTTTCATTAAGATAATGTCGAAGAATATATTAACTCTCTGCCATACACTAAGTAAGTTTCTAAAATAGAAGATGAAATTACATTTGAATAGATTTCGAGGATTTCATTTACAATTAAATCTGTATGGACCCTTCAGAGATATACCGACTTACATATGGTTCACACTGTTCCCACTCTTCGGTCAGTAGTGTTTGTGTGTTTTGGGATCAATTTAAGTGTTTGTGTGTTTTGGGATCAATTTAAGTGTTTGATATTTTAGTGGTACCCTTATTAAGCAAAAGGTATCCATTTGGACCCATATTATTAAACTAGTACACTACTAGTCCTCTCATTTAACATAAAGTACAACAACGATCCAATATTTAAAAAACGTTAATTTATAGAAAGATAATTTTTTATTTATGAAAATATTTTTTATTTAATGCATTCTCTTTTTTTTGTACATTTTATTAGGAAAACAACTCATAATACCCTAGCAACCATGTCCATATTTATCATCCTATTTGTCCAACTCCTGACATCACCTCATTCTTTCTATCACCAACTAGACTTCATTATTTATTGTAGAACAATCCAAAAATATAATTTTTATCAAAACTAAAATTAGACCATCACCAACTCATTCAAAGCACCATCTATGCCCGTGTTTGCGACTACTGTTAGCTTATTTTCTCTGATCTTCTTAGCCCCTTTATCCTCTTTCTACTGTATTGTGATTTATTAGAGCTACTTTCACCTTAGACTTGATCAAATATAAGGTGTTCAAATAAAATGAAGGGGTCAGTGAAATTAGAGGGAATGAGTTGATGGTAGTGGTGATCAAAGGCAGAGATGGGTGGTTTAAATGAGTTGGTAGTAGCCTAACAACAGTTTCGGTTAGAAAGTTGAAGCTTTAGGTTGTTCTGTAGTAAATAGTGAAAGTTGATTGGCTGACAAAAGAATAAAATGGTAATAGGAGTAGGACAAAGAGGATGGTAGGGGTTGACGGTGATTATTAGGGTGGTATGAGATGCTTTGGTATTGAAATGGACAAAAAATGAAAGAAGTCAAAATAATAAATATTTTTTTAAAGACAATTATTCGTTAATAATTATTTTGTTTTATTGTTTCTTTCAGAATTGGATTATTATTGTACCTTTTGTTAAATAGGAATACTAATAGTGTGCTAGTTTAATAATATGGGTTCAAATGGGTACATTTTGTTTAATAAGGGTATCACTAAATACCTAACCCTTACTTTAAAATAATAACAGTTGTAATTATGATATTTCTGAAATTCATATTGTTTTAGGATTATATTTTACTTGTCATATCTTGTTATTTTCCTTATCATTTAATTTTGTTATATAGGATTACCATTAGATTTTCTGCCCGTTAGGCCCGTTAGGTTTCTAAAATGTTAAAATAGATCTCTTATCTGCTGCATCATGGAGGGTGCCAATCTTTTAAGTTTTTTCTAGATAGAAATCTTCTAAGGGGGTGATGATTCTCATGATGCTATTTTACCTTCTTGATTCCTGTTAGGAGATTTCTTATTTTTCAGTTCTTCCCATGGAAAACACTGGAGAGTTGGCTTTTGTTGATCTGTTACATAACCTTGTTTTGCAATTTTCTTTTGTGGAGTTATGTCTTTATGGTTTTCTGTTGTACTTTTTTTGACAAAGCAGAATCTCTAAGCTTATGTTTGAGTGCATCATCGTGTGTTAATTAATCAATTTGGTGAATGCATATTAGGGAGTGCAATACTTGTCAAAGAGAATGTCTAAAAGTTCATTTCTCATGCTTTGAACCCTGAATTTAACATACTTGTTATTTTATACCTTTTTTAATGTACTACTTGGTTTTGATCCATTCACATTTAAAACATTTGTCGGTGTCTAGGTTTCAGAGTACATGTTTATTAATGTATCTATTCCAAGTTCATCTCTTGCTTTGACGTTTAGTTGTTGTCTTTAACTAATCTATTATTGGTGTTCCTTTATTTGTAGGTATCAGTTTTGATGGGTTACGATAGCGATGATTTGGTTGAGAATGAAAGAGCTGGAACACAGTCTGCTACTAATCATAAAGATTCAATGGATGGTCTTGAAATCTCTTTGGCATGTAAAAGGTTCCCATCTATCACTTTGGGTAGTTCTCCACAAGTTGAACTTTACGATGAAACTGCAAGTTTCAATGAGATGAACCTTTATGCAGCTCAAAGTTATGAAGGTTTTATTTCTAGTTCTATTGGTGAAGAGAAGGTGCAAGCTGGTCTCCATGAAATGGACCTTACCCTTCCAAACAAAGAAACTTCCTTGCCAAGAGATGATTGTTCTCTTAATCTGCCCTTATCTTCTGAGTTATTGGTTACTGAGGGAAATTCAAATCAACCTGATACTGTTTATGAATCTACTTGGCCCGGATCACAAGATGAAAGTGCATGCATTGAGTTGCTTCTTGACAGATCTGTCAGTTTTATACCTGGATTAAGTAAGAGAGTTAGTCATCAGCTTGAAAGCTGTGGTTTCCATACGGTGGGTTTCAGTTAAAATTATGTCTAATAGAAAATCTCTCAGCTTCTGGGAACAATTGAGAGAAGACTTTAGTTTATAATGTCAATTTTTTTTCCCTGTAGTTGCGGAAATTGCTGCAACATTTTCCTCGGACTTATGCTGATTTACGGAATGCACAAGTTGGAATTGAAGATGGACAATACTTGATTTTCGTTGGGAAGATCTTATCTTCAAGGTAAGATCTTTTCTATGGGAGCACAACGGTCAGTGGAGGTGCAGAATATTGAACTTGCTATCCCCTTTTTTGGATACCTTGCTGAAATATGGTTGCTATGTTCCCTACTTCCCTTAAATATCAAGTTTTTAGTTGACATCACACTTTTTAAATAATTAATGTTATAGTCTGTTAAGATCCAAATCTTATAACTATTCTAGAAGAGCGAGTATATATGGATAATACTATTTTATCCCTAACAGTTAGACCATTTAGCTCCATTAAAGTATGACATGTCTTAAAATGACTGGTTTTGTTTTTAATTTTTAATGAAAAACTATATTTGTTGGGGTTAATGGCTAAAAAAATCAAATTAATATTTTTGTTGGAGTTAATGTCTCAAAAATTATTTAAAACAATTATATAAAATGTTTTGATAAGTTGTTTAATCATAGGAATTGGAAAGCCCAAAGTTATAATTAATTTCCTATGCTGACTTTTAAAGACTGTTTTGTGGAATATATTTCTATATGTTGAATTGTATTTTGTACAACTACTTTTGTTACTAATTTATAGGGAAACTAGGTCTAGGAAAAAAAAGGTAAAAAAATCTCCTAATCTATGACTGAAATAAATAAGAATCAAATATCCTAATTCAGTCCAAGTATTTATTCTTGAGGATTCAACAGCTTTAAGTCGTATTAATTAATATTGGTTTTAAGTGAATTAATAGCCAATTTAATGCATGATTTTTTAGTTATGTGTGTTTTATGAAGAGCTGAAGAGTATTATATGCGTGAGCAAAAATCTAATTGATATTAGACATTATTGGTAAGTGTATATAGTTTTAGTTATTCATGTATGGTAGATAAGATAATGAAATGATTATCAGACCATTATTAATGTACTAATGGCTTGTTATATGTATGTATGTATATATATGTGTTCTAACTACAATATTGAGTAGACTACTATGGTATTTGCCCCTAATAATAATTATGATTATATATATATATATTTAATTTTTTGCGACAATTTAGTCTTTTAGTTTTGAAAAAGTGACACCATGGGTCCAAATGGTCAATTTTTAGGGTTTCTTTTTTGAAAAAATCATATTTCTTTTTTTCAAATGCATTTAACAAAGGGTTTTAGCATGAATAATTGCTGAATCAGTTTTTAAAATAAATAGAGAAAAATGGAAACATAAAAAAATTGACCATTTGGACCTGTGGTGTTATTTTTTCAAAACTGGTGAACTAAAGTATCATAAAAAATTATTGAACAACGCTCTATTTCAAAAAGTTAGTGGACTTTTATGGTTAACCGCCCTTATTATTATCTAATTTTTTTTTTATAAAAGTGGCAGTTTACAAGATAATTAGAAAAAGACTATTTTAACCTCCAAAATGACATGTCCAACTTTGATTGGTTGCATAATTATTATTAAAATATAATCTCATCTACATATTTGATTGTTCAATTGTTTATAGATTTATGAATGTAGTGGTAGACAATACAAGGGAATTATAAATTGGAGACTCCTCCTAGAGACTTATCAATTGTAGATAGTGCTTTAATAACTATTTATATCTCTTTCAGATCATATATACCTATAATCATATATCATCCTTTCAAATTTCTGGTAAGTGTCTATATTAATATACATTATATTAAAGATAATATAGAAAAGACCTATGCTATTCATCTCCCACGAATGGTAAGCTTTAGAGAAGTAATTATGATGATAATCATTGCTCTATTTCTACAATTATGTTATGCCATCCTTTCCAATTTCTCGTAAGTGTATATTAATATACATACATTATATTAAAGATAATGCACAAAAGACCTATGCTATTCATCTCCCACGAAAGTTAAGCTTTAGAGCAGTAATTATGATGATAATCTTTGCTCTATTTCTACAATTATGTTACGGCGCATTTGTTCTTTTCAAATTCCTCATGATAATGTCTCTTCTTATTCTATTACAATAAGTGTCTACTAATAATATACAAGGTAATGCTTTAATAGCTTTGGTTCTCTTAAGTCATATATACCCATAATCGTACACATATGATCATCTTTTCAAATTTCTCTTAATTAATGTCTTTTTTCAATCTTTATTAAAATAGATTGTGCTATATATAACCATTATAGTAATTATGATAATCATTGGTCTATTTCTACAATTAAATTATGTTATTTGTTCTCTTCAAATACCTTATAATAATGTTTATTCCTTCTTCTCTTGCAATAAGTGTCTATTAATATACATTAGGTTGGAATCGGTATTAAAAAGACCTACGATATTCCTCTCCCACAAATGACAACTGTTAAAATTCCTACGGTAGTAAGTACGATGATAATCATTGCTATATTTCTACAATTATGTTATGCCATTTTAAACAATTCTATACTAACTTGTAAAATTATTATAAAATGACAAGAAGCGTGAGGATTAGCAGATTCATTTTCCAAGCAATAGAGTACAAAAAACTCGAGAGTTTCATGGTAGAAAATGATAGCATATAGTCACGAACTACTTAAGTGTTTGACGATGTAACTCTTTCTCTTTATTATCAAATAAGTTCTAAGTACTAATGTTTGTCCATGGTCTAGATGTTTGTTTTCTTATTTTATTATGTTATAATAATTTATTTCTTGTTTGGTCGAAGGTCTTCACTGATAGTATAAACATTATTTTATTTAATTATTTTAAGTGGTTTTTATATGTCATATGAGTACTGGTTATTCATAACGTTGATAAATTAACATTAAATGCAATTTTTTCGTTCTTATAGTCACTTCACTAAAAAATGTATTTTTAACTCATAAGCTTGAATATTTTTTTAATATTGTAATTTAATTTTGCATTATTTATTGATAATATTATCGTAGACTAAAACTTTTACATTTTTTTTTAAATTTTATTTGAATATCGCATTTGCAAGTTTTCACATGCAATGCCCATATTGTTAACTAGTATAACATATAAAAGAATAGTTAGTTCATCTCCTAATAGGTTAACTAGTATAACATATAAAAGAATAGTTAGTTCATCTCCTAATAGGTTGAGCTTTTAGAAGAATTGATTACTAATTCTCCTTTAACATGGTACTAGAGTCTAAGATCTTGGGTTCGAACTTTTCCAAAATCCAAAATTTTCACTAATATTAAATGGAAAAAATCATCCTTTCACCTCTATTCAACTTTAAAGTCTATCTTCATTGTGTGGTTTCTTTATTTAGCTAGTACGATGGGACATAAGATTGTACTTGATGAGCCTTCAAAATTATATTCTCAGCCTACAAGTGAGAGTGCATCACAATTATCTACTCACTCAATGAGATTCTATCTAAACTCTACTTGATGGGCCTTCAAAAGCTATATTTTTAATCCACATGTTCCCACCTATCACAGTTATACAACCACAAATAAGAGTTCATTAATTCGTGAAAGTGTGAAAAAAAAAACCATCAAGTAGGGGGAGTCCAAGTAGGGGGAGTGTTATGACCCCAAATATAATATATAAGATAATTAGTTCCTAAATCTCCTCTAATATAGTCTAAGTCACTTCTTCATGTTTTCAAATATCTTTAGTAACGGAAATTGTAGGGATATGAGCTTTGGGATTTTCTATCATAATACTTTTTTTTTAATTTTTTTTTGTAAGTAACATAAATTTATTGAAAAGAGAAACTATTACAACAAATAAGTTGGACCAATTTTCCATAGTCTACAAGCGAAGAGCTAATCCAAAACTATTATCCACCCCTCTCCAAGACAGTGTATATTGAACTTATAGGCATTCATTGAAGCAACTAGGAATTAGATGGCCATAAAACAATATTATATATAACTTGCCTCCACAATTCTTCCATATCCTCTTTATCTTCAAATTGTTTCTCTCCATCCAAATTTCCCTAAGAAAAAATTGAATTTCTCCAAAATCTGCTATAATATTGTTCTAATTAGGTTGGTTTTGCAATTTATATTCACATCTTTAACTTGTAGGTAGTAGGCTTGTGTTTATTTTAATTATTTTATATCTTTAACTGGGAACAATTTAGGATGGTATGTTATCTGACTTTATGTTGAACTCGATTTAAATTTGCATAGAAGCATGACAGCCACAAGAGGCATCAACATTGCCGCCTTGTTATGAATGTTGCATGTTCGATCTATTATTAGGAGTGTATATAATAATAGATCTCTTAAACCCTTGAGAATCCAAAAGCATTATTGTGTTCGTCATCTTAATGTTAAATTTGCAGAAAGGCAAGCAGTATCCAAGAAGCAATCATAGTGTTGTCATATGCAAAATAATAGTCCTATATATTATGTATCCTTGATGATCTAAGAAAAACACAGTAGTACAGTACTCATAACACCTTAACATTGAAAATTGATGTCATTAATTAAGAATTTTAGATTGCTGTTATTGAATCTTTCTAGTTTGTGTGACTCTGTTATCTGGTGATGGCAGTTAGATGTCAATTCCAATGCCTGTCTTCTTAAGTGCATTAGCTTGTGATTGGTTAAGGCTAAAATATTGCGTGCTGCATGCTATTTATTATTATTATTATTTTCCTTTTTCTACTTTTGCATTTTTTGCAACTTGCTTCTGGCAGTTTGTGTGCACAACTGTGGCATGCTGATATGTTTGATAAGCACTTAATTGTGAAATTTATGTTGATAAAGTTACATGGTCTCTTGCAGGGGTATTAAAGCTGGTCAATCTTTTTCCTTTCTTGAGGTCATTGTAGGTTGTGAAATGGAAGAAGGTGAATCAATTTCTAACCATGAGATTGAATACACAGAAGGCAACAAAAATAAGACTATTTATTTGCATCTAAAGAAATTTTTCCGTGGTACTCGGTTTACTTTTCAACCTTTTCTTAGAAGTATTCAGAACAAGTATAAAGAGGGTGAGATTGTATGCGTAAGTGGCAAGGTGAGTTCTGTGTGTTGGAATGCTTGCTCTCCATGATTAGCTTCAACATTAACTTTTTTGTTTTTTATAAGAAATAAATTGGTTAAATGTTTTCTTGAAGAAAAGAATGCATTCTTTTGAATCAATATGCATTCTAACAAGAACAAGATAAGTGTTTTTCCTGAAAGTGAATGCAATTTTATTTTCAAGCTCCAAATACTAGCGAGGACCAATTTGTATTGTTGGAGCTTCCAAAATAATTCATTAGATGTAATGATGTATTACAGAAAAAGTAATTTGTGATGCAAAGCGCTTGGCAATTCAACTTCTCAACTTCAGATAGTTGTAAACATAGAAATCAAGAACGTAGCTAAATTATAATCAAAGTGTTGTCATCATTTATTGAGATCTAAATGGATATGATGCTGTGGTTTTGCAAACAACAATGGTGAATTATTTAAGCAAAGGTAACTAATATATAAAAAAAATTGCTTGAGTTCTGTTGGTTAGGTGGCATGAATGTGGGTGCTAGTGGTCTGATAGGGTAGAGTTGCTGGTGGCAATTAATGGTGGCAATGCTGACACAAAGTATTGGTGGGGTAGGTAGGATCCTAATATTGATTGGAGACTAAAAATTTCCATGTGAAAGTGGCAATAAGGCCTAAACGTGATAGGAATTCTAATAAATACGAAAGAGTCCCAAATTTAAGGAAACATTTGAAGAATAACTAGAGCTTATGGAAATATAAGCGCTGGTGCCCTAATTGGCACCTTTCACGAGCAATATAAATAGCTATGTTGATTCAAATTATGATCCCTGTTTACTTTACAGTTTACACAGAAGATATTGTTGATGCATATGGTAATAGATACTTCCAAATGTAGGGATGCCATTTTCCTCAAAGGTTGTTGGCCTAATTTACCCACTTTTGTTATGAACTGTAGTAGCACAAGCATGATATGCCGCATGTACTTTATCTCATATGTGAGTAGTTTTTGCTAATACTTTTGTGGTAGAGAAATGGAAGAATCACATATTAATGATATGCCGCATGTACTTTATCTCATATGTGAGTATTTTTTGCTAATATTTTTGTGGTAGAGAAATGGAAGAATCACATATTAATAACACGTTATTAAAGAGATTATTGTTTGTTTTCCATATCATTGGAGGCTTATTCTCAGATGTTACCTCTTTAATAAAGGTGAGGAGTATGCATTCTAGAGATCACTATGAAATGAGAGAGTACCATGTTGATGTGCTTGAAGATAAAAATGATTCACAATTTCATGTGGAAGGGAGGCCATATCCTATATATCCTTCAAAAGGAGGCCTAAATCCAAATCTTTTGAGGGACATAATTGCAAGGTTTGTTTATGCATCATTTCTATGTACCTGAAAAGTATCATTGCAGCATGGTCACTCGTGCCTGGTTTGAGTTTTGAAACTTACTATCTATTTTGAAGAGTGATCTCATTCACTCCATGGGATAAAATGGGCAAGTTACATAATCTTCCCAAACTCAACCCTAGTTTCACTTTGGTACTAATAAAAAAAAGTTCAACTACATCTTTTAACTTTTGATTTCATGTTGGTTAAGTCTCAGATTAAATTCTTTTAAAATTCAAGATGACCATGTTATCGTTGTGATAATGTTGTTCAATGGAGCAGGGCGGGGGCGAGGTTGACATCCTTATCCCCCATGTTCAATGTTTACAGGGTAGGTCAAAGATTCTCTACTGTAGTTTCAGAGAATTTATAGGTATTGGATATTCCCCACAAACTAAAAAAATATGTTTAAATTATATAATTTATGTTCCAAATTTAACAAAGTTAAAAATAAAAATATTTAAAAGTATGTTTACTAGATATTAAAATTAGGAAAATAATGATAGATATAATTAGATTTTATTTTGATAGTTGTTAAATAATCAAAATAAATGTATTTTTAATTGTAATATTGTATTTTCTAATACTTCATTTAATGATAATATATTTTATTTATAATTAAAAATAGTTGAGTTCATAAGTAAATATATGAGAAATTTATGTAAAATTGGAACAAATCGGTTTCGGCAATTTAATAGGGTGGGTAGTGTAATCCCCTAACCCACCCCACAAAGATATGTTCTCCATTGGTGAAAAATTTGGACTTTTGCCCACTCGTTGGGAAAAATTGAAAACTTGTCCACTATCGCCATCTTGAACTAGAGGTCGTCTATAGGGTATTTGTTGGTTCGAAATTGTTGAGTTTGTGCTAATCCAATCCAACCAATCATTTGATTGGATTGCAAATTTTCATCTAATCAGATTCGATTCGATCACTTGTTTTCATATGGTTCGATCTGATTCGTTAATTGATTGAATTGGTTCAGATGAATTCGATCTATAATTGATTGGATTGATAGTAGATCTTCTTGGTCAAATATTATTTATCAGTTTCAAAATCCCAGTCTTTGATGTTATATTCCTATCTGACTTCAGATGTTGTAGGCCGTAGAGCTTGATTAGTTGGTCAATATTGCACTACACTATGTCTTTTTTATTTTTATTTCTTGACTTGTAAAATTGGTGTGGTGTTTCTTGCATTTGCTAGCGAGCAATCTCTTGGTAATTGTAAGAAAAAATTTAAAAAAAATTAATTTAATTTTTATGTATTCTTTACAGAGTTTTACAAGCTTTGCCTGTAAATGTTGATCCTATTCCTGAAAATATACGTAGGGACTTTGGCCTGCTCAGTCTTCATGATGTAAGTACAATAGCTTATTTTATTTTCCTAGTTTTTGCGATAGATGTTTTCTTATTTATGGTGGGAGATATTAATCCATATTTTGTTCAGCTACATGATTTTCCAGTTTTTGTTTCCAATTAAAGTATGTAGAATATATTGCATCCTTAACGTGATTTTGTTGACCCTATCAACATGCAAATTTTAATAGATATTAATTTCATTGAGACACATAGATGTTATGACTACTGACACTTAAAACAGATACACTTGCATGCATGTCAGCACCCCTTGTGTAATAATCTGTAGAGAACACATCAGTTTCATATTCCTGCATTTTTTTTCCATCATATATCTCAGCTGCATGCTATTTAATATTCATTATGTTGTCACATTTCCAAAATGATCTATAATTGATTGAAGTTGGTAAACTTTAGTGCATTTATTCCTTGAATGTGGATGTTAATAGTATCTTGGACCTATTTCTTCATTTTGACATCACATCAAGGGGAGTAATTTGAACATAATATTTCATCAGTATCATGGTCATGTCCTTCCTGATGTATGCTTTCTTACTCATCGGTGGGATGTGTCAATTATAAGTCTTGCTGAATGGAAGGAAAAATATCTTTATTCTTTATTTTATTTTTTGAAAAGGAAAAATAACTTTTTTCCATTATAATTTTCAGTTCTCATTAAATAAAAACTGTTACCGGTTTGCTTTTCTTTTAAGCAGTTTCCTTTCAACACGCAATTTCAGTTGTAACCTACATAGATATTCTGCCCATACGCACCCAAAGGTGATTGCAACATGTATATATATGCATGTTGGCATCCTTGTAAAAGTAATCTGAAACTAGTTTTTTGCTATCCATTTGGTTCAATTTTTCATTTATTCATCTTTAGATGCAGTTTATTTACTATGCTAAAATATCTCACATTGTCCCATTTCTAGTCAGTTATTATGTAGTATGCTATGTTTGCACAATTAATTTCATGCATTAGGATGTTATTTTCGACCCTAATGTTTGATGCATTAGGGTGCCATTTTCAATCCTAATGTCATTTTAAGACAGTAAAAAGGAAGAGTGCTGAATGAGGTGTTTCTTGGTGACTGCTGTGTGATATCCTACTTCTTCCCCCCTTCCCAGATGAAACAAAATTTAAAGGCAAGACCCAGAGCTTCTACAAAAGTTTTACCATAATTTCATTATAAATACTCAATGGAGTGCTGTTTAGCAGTTAGTAGTATACATAACTATGCAGTATTGTTATGATTATATGTTGCTTTTGTGACTATATTTTTTCCTTGCTTTTCTTGGGAATTCCAGGGACCATTCTTAATATGAACGTGTTTGCGCTACTTCCTTTGGGCTATTGTTCTTGTTTATGTGCACGTTCTCATTGGAGAGCTTTATGTTTTCGCAAATATTATAGGCATATACTGGGATACACATGCCAAAGAATATAGAGGAGGCTGATTTGGCTCGTAAAAGGTTTATATTTGACGAGTTCTTCTACTTGCAGGTGAAAATGGTCTCTCTGTTTTTCTTTTCGGCTGTTGGTGCTCCACTATACTTTCATCATTTTTAATATTGAAAAGTTTCATTTCAAGTCTATATTATGTTTCTGCTGAATTTTAATGGTTTCTCTCATACATCTGTTGTTTGTGTGGTGTATTCTCCAATAAACAGTAAAATGGCTTGTTTATGTTTGCCTCATATAATATTCTCTTAGATTTTATGCTTTTATCACTCCTTAATAAAATAGAGATTCCAAGAAATATTCATGAGATCCTCAAAAGTCCAAAATAGAGAGAAACTATTATGGAAGAAATTAGAGGGCTATAAAAATGGAACTTTGAATGTGATAGAGCTACTAAAGGGAAAGGTACTAGTTGGTTGTAAGTGGGTTTTTACGATAAAATACAAGGTTGATGTGATACTAGAATAGTGCAAGGCCTGTTTAGTTCTAAATGGGTTTACACAAACATATGTAATTGACTACACTAAAACATTTCCACTTGTGGCTAAACTAAAGGTTTCTCTTATCTCTAGCATCAAATTTGGATGGGCCTATCCAATAATTAGACAAAAAATGCCTTTTTAAATGGAGAATTAGAAGAAGAATTCTACATAACATCACCAGGATTCTACAAAGAAGGTAAAAATGTGATATGTAAACAAAAGAAGTCACTATATGATTTCAAACAATCACTTAGAGCATAGTTTGATAGATTTGCAAAAGTGACGACGAAACAAGGATACCAGTAAGGACAATCAAATTGTACAATGTTTTTATGTCACACTAGAGATGGGAAGAAAACAATCTTGATAATCTATGTTAATATAATTTTAATTGGATATAAATTGGAAGAAATTGAGAGACTAAAGAAAACTTGGTGATAGAATTAGAAATCAAGAATCTTGGACAAATAATACTTCTTAAGAATGAGGGTTGCAAGGTCAAAAAGGGGAATAAGTGTCTCTCAATGAAAGTATGTTCTCATTCTTTGCACTAAAATTAGAATGTTTTTTCGTAAACTAATTGACACTTTAATTGAGGTAAGAAACAAATCAAAAAAGCTAGGAGAGCCAGTGGATAGAGATAGGTATTAAAGGTTAGTAGGAAAACTTGTATATTTATCTCACACCAGACCTGATATTGCATTTCTAGTTAATGAGATAAGTCAATACATGCATTCCCTAAATAAAGCTCATTTTGAAGCTGTTTACAAAATTCTCAAATATCTAAAAGGGTTCTTGACTGAGTTTGTCTTCAAAAAAATGAAAACAAAGGAACAGAAGCCTTGATTTATGTTGACTGGGTTGGCTCGGTAGAAGACAGAAGATCCACTATTGGATATTATACGTTTGTATTCGGGAATTTAGTGACTTGGAGAAGTAAGAAAAAAAAGGTAGTGGCTAGAAGCAGTGTTAAAACTGAATTTAGGATTGTGAAATCCTAAGTAATTAGGAACTAAATGACACTAGTTCTAATCTAAGAGATTAAACGATATAAATGACATAATAGAATACTTTTATGGCATTTTTTTCTAATATATATGATCCAATTTGAGGAAGAGTGTTGAAATCCTAAGTAATTAGGGATTTGATCATGTACATTAATTAGGATATTAATATTTATTGTGTGCATTGTTAGAAGATTGCAATAGTTTAACGAGGGAGATATGTACTAGTTTTTAATGGATTTTTTTCCTTTTCTTCTTGGCCCTATTTTATTATTAATAGGTAGTAGGAGCAAGCGTAATTTCATAACAATGAGAAATACAATTCAATTAATATCATTTTATCAAAACTGTTATGTAGAAATTCTATACTCTTTTACTAATTAAACCTACATGTTCCAATTTTTACTTAATAACCTTGAAAGTAAAAAGACTAGTATTTTCCTTTTATCTAAATAAAGGGACTTTTACTTTCCTTCACTTGTTATTAAATATGTCCACATTCTCTTTCCTCCTGGTGAGAGAGATCTTAAATATTTTGAATTATGCTCGTGCATTTTCAATTGGTAGCAGTTGTTTACAGAGAAATCATTAACAAATCGGTCTTATAAAATTATTTTTTCTGCAAATTATGTTATTGTCATCTGCATGCTTTGATAATCGAAACTTGAAGATTTATATCATTTTTACATTTAAATCTCAAGTAATGCTTGTGTTTTTGTTGTTTATATTGAATATTGTAACGTAGTTTTGTTATAATCCTCTCTTTTGTTTCTCCATAGTGGGCCTAATCTACATCTTGAAAAATTTCACGTTCAGATTCATGTATGGATCCATGTGTATTGGTGCTATTTGTATCTTAGTATGCTGTCTATCTAAATCGCCTGCAGAGTTATTACTTTTTGTTTCTCTTGTGATGGACAAATATCAGCATGAGCCTAACTATGTATCATTCTCTTTAAGATTGGGAGATTGTTCCAAATGCTTGAAGGTCTTCGTACGATAGTAGAGAAAGATGAATTGCTGGACAAGTATAGGAAACCTGTATTGAATGCTACTTATATGGAAAAATGGTCTACTCTCACCCAGAAACTTATGAAAGTTCTTCCATTTTCCCTTACATCTAGTCAGCTAACCGCCACATCGGAGATTATCTGGGATCTTAGGCAACCAGTTCCAATGAATCGGCTCCTGCAGGTTTTCATTTTTACTTGCATGTCATAGTCATACTGCTGTTTTTAGTTTCCTTTTATTTCGTAATTCTTTCAACCATATTTAAATGCTTATTTTGAAAAGGAATGTCTACTTATTGATTTGCATGACTGATCTAAACATCCGTACGTTGTTTAGTGATGTTTGTGGGCTTATCTGAGAGAGAAGAGATGACTACATTTGGAGAAGTAACCTAGTATTTAGCCTTCGCAAATATATTTCTGGTCTTCTTTCTCGTATGGGGTGTCACCTGCATGAAAAATATTGGATAAAATGACAATCTATTTGAATATGCTTAGTGCTCTCATGAAACAATGAATTCTTCATAGCAGCTTGGTTACTCAACAAATTGCTTCTCAAGAATAAAACCAAGTTCATGAGGCTCTTAATCCACTTAAGTGAAATTAAGTATGTGGCATAGCTCTAGATTCAGGCATAACACATTTGAAAACCATGCAGCTTAGAAAGACCATCTACTCTATCTAGTGCCCTCTATTCCCTAAACCGACTTTCAGTTCCCAGTATTTTCTTCCTTTGTCAATCTCTTGTAATTCTTTCCCAGCTATATTTGCATATTATTTCCTTTTCTTTCCTTTAAATCTTGTCAAATCATAGCTTCTGCAAGTAAGAGGAGCAGGAGTTGATCTTTTTGCTATATCATCTGCCACGGAAATGGTAATCTAAAGTTCGCATTATCCTCATCCTCCAGCTGCCCCAACCATAGATTGTTCTCGAGCATCAATTTCTACTCATTTTCCCTTAGGAAGTCTAATTAAAACCAATAGTCATGTTAGTTTGCCCGTAAATTTGTATAATCCTTTGAGAATTCCAGCTAGGTGTTAAAAGACTAGATGCTTCCTTACCGTTTGGTCTTTTCTGTCTATGAATTTTGGCCAGCAGAGATCATCGACTCTGTGGACCAAAAGAATAATTAGTAATTTGCTGTGATGCATGTTCTAGGGTGACGTTGGATGTGGGAAAACTGTAGTAGCTTTTTTGGCTTGCATGGAGGTTGTTGGTTCTGGATATCAGGTTAGTATGTACATTCTAAATTTTGAACCAATTCAAATTTAATATTTTTATACTAGCCTTTGCCTGCATGGTAGGAAAACAGATAGGTTTCCACCCGTTCACTTAGCAATATTCTCAAATTGGCTAATAATATTAAGGGAAAAATGTAATGAGTGTCTTTTTTCTTTGAGTAAAAATGTTGTTTAGTCCTCTAATTTTAAAAAGGTGCTGATTAATCTTTTTACTTATAAAAATGTGTTAATTAGTTCTTTTACTTATAAAAAAATTGTTTTTAAATAAATATTAGTGAGAGCATTTTCGTCTTTTACTCTCCTCCTATCAAATAAAAAAAATTATAAATATAACTGGTGAGGATATTATAATATTTTAATCTCACCTTATCATTGAAATATCCTTGATAATTTTTATTTATTTTAAAATAAATTTAAAATTACAAAATGTCTTTTTTTGACAACTTTTTTTATAAGTAAAGGGATTAAATGTCAAAGTTAGGAGACTAAGTGACACCTTTTGTGTAAATAAAGGGACCAATATGGTCTTCCTAATTAATCTTAGGTCCTTTCATACACAAACTCTTGAGGTTAAGGTCTGACTGCCATTTTTCTCTTTTTCTGCTCCCTCCTTTGAAACTCACAGGCAGCTTTTATGGTTCCAACTGAGTTACTTGCAATCCAACATTTTGAGCACTTGAATAATTTGCTTGAGAAAATGGAGGATGATGAGTACAAACCTACTATTGCTTTATTAACAGGATCAACGCCATTGAGACAAGCAAAGTTGATCCGCAAGGCATGTGGTCTTCTCCATTGCTTTCTCTCCAAGGTTCTCTGTAATTTACTTTATTTTTTTATAACTGAATGTGGACTCTCAGGATCTTCAAAGCGGTGACATATCAATGGTCATTGGAACTCACAGTTTAATAGCTGAAAAGGTGGAGTTTTCTGCTTTACGTATTGCTGTAGTGGATGAGCAACATCGTTTTGGTGTCATCCAGAGAGGAAGATTTAACAGCAAGGTAAGGCGTTTTCACTGGTTTGAAAAGCTCTTTATATATATATATATATATATTTGTTATTGATGTAATTACCAGATATTTGTCTTGGTCTTACACTTCTGTTTTTTGATTTTTTTTTTCTAATTATAATGGGCAATTTACTCGTGTCCCCTCCAACTTTTGTGCAATTGCAAACTACCCCTGCATGTTTGAAAAATGGGCAACCACATTGAGGATCGGCATTTTATCCGTGCATATTGAGATTGTGGCTATATGCATGAACTTGATATTTTCCCAGAATTTATCCATAACCGTTAAAAATGGTGGAGTAAAGATAGATATTACACAATTGAAATTGTGGATAACGAAAAACCAAAATATATTAATATAATGTTTTTACACACACACATATATATACACAGTAAAATATATTTTAGTGCAAAAATATCATTTTGAAACTAAGTTGAATTTTCTTTGTTGTCAAATATGTATTTTTTATTTTATTTCAAAAAAAATACTAAATAACAAAATAAATGAAACATAATGTGTTGTTTTCAACATTATCAACAAAATCTTAGTAAAGGATGTTAAATTAATCCCCTTCCTCCTCTCTCGAACTAATTATATTTCTAAACAAAAAATGAAAATCTATTGTTAAACCGGGGAAACTTCTTTTCCCTAGCTGGTCCTCGAAACCAGCAAAGGTGTGCGATGGAAATGGATTTTTGCATAATCATCCTCGAACTGTCCAGATCCTTCCCTTCCACAGCCCCTATGATTCTATTATGATATTCTCCCCTAAACTTTTTTTTTTGTAACTTGTTGCAAACTCTCTCGAAAAAGTTTTAAAAAGTTGATTTTTATTTTTGGTATGCCTACTTTGCTATTTCTGCAGCATCAGTGGGAGCTAATTTGTAAACAACCCATCATTACTCATTTCATTTGCAAGTGTTATTTTTGTTAGTGTTATTCTACTGGTCTTTGATATTTCAAGTTTTTTTTTCTTTTTCTGGGTTTATGTTACAAGTTATTTATTGGTGCCTGCCACTTCATTTGGTTTTGGTAATTATCCTATTCTTTCAGCTTACTTCCCCAATTTACTGCAGTTTGTCATCAGCACTTTTAGTATAACTTGAGTCTCTGTCCACTTTTTCTTGATTTAGTTTAAGAATTTGTCATTATTCTCCTAATTAATATTTTGTTTTTAGGCCATGCTTTTCCATCTAAAATTTAGGAAATCCCATAATTTAATCCACAACCCATTATTGTGGTTAATCTAAAATATTGAAATAGCTTCTTGGTCAAGGAGTAGGAATGTAGGACGGTGGAGGAATGGATCTTGGCATATCCCACTGAGAAAACTTTTTTTTAAGTCACGTGCCTAAAAGCTGTGTTATTTCATTTTGTTACGATACTAAATAGTAATCTGTGACGTTCAAACAATCTCAAAAACAAGATTATATTTTGCAATCCAAATCCGACAGTTAAAATCTTTCTTTAAAATAACTGCAGCCAAAAATTTTGGATATTAAGTTAGGTCTTTTATTTTTAATAAACTAGGAAATTTATAGCTGAATGAAAGAAATAAAGAAAGGCTAAAATTAGGAAGATTATCACAGCTTTAATTAGGAGATTTATTTATTTTTCTAGTCCTAGTTTTTTCCCCCTATAATTGTAATTATAGCTACTTTACAAATGCTATTAGTACAGAGAAATATATTTCATAAATCATAGTTCTCATAAGAGCAATGTTCTATTATAAGCAAACTATGAATGATTCGACTTTGAATCAAGAGTGAGAAACAATGTTCGAAAATACTAGTTCAGAAGCAAATACCATCATCATGATATGAATATTTTGGTATTTATTAGTGTAAAGAAACTAACAAAAAGTTATAAAAATATATTTTTATCGTAAATGGATAATCATTAACTGTATGAATTATCATCCTTAATGTAATAAAAATAATTTCATTATATAAAATAGTTATTCATAAAAAAATTTATTTATTATATTAACATTTTGATATTTATTATTGTAAAAAATAGTAAAAATATATTTATTATATTAATATTTTAGTATTTATTGGTGTAAAAAAATTAACAAAAAAAGCATAAAAATGTATTTATTATGGACATTTTAGTATTTATTAGTGTAAAAAAACTAACAAAAAATGATGATACCCTTAATGTTATAAAAACAATTAAATTATACAAAATAACTATTCATAAAAATGTATTTATTTGTGTAAAAATACGAGCAAAAAAAAGCTTAAAAAATGTATTTATTGTATTGATATTTTAATATTTATTGGTGTAAAAAAACTAACAAAAAGTAAAAAAAAAATAAGGAAAATGATTGCCAATATAAAAAAATAACAAAAATTTTAAAAATAAATTAAAGAAAAAATTAAGAACGACAAAAGAACTGTTCATGTTATTGGGGCTTTTTAATATATATATAGATATTGAACTCCATGGAGTATGCTAAAACCATTTGTGTTTGAACTTTTTGAAAAGAAACTCCACCCTGACTATGCATGTGGTTGTGGCATATCATTCATTTCCTATCTATCTAATTTGGTCTCTGGCTGTTGAAATGTATTTATAAGGATTCTGAGGCTCCTTATTCATGCAGTTATTCAATACATCCATTAGTTCAAATATTGCGGCTGATAATTCTGATGAGACCTCTAAAGCTGAGAAGTATATGGCTCCTCATGTTCTTGCCATGTCAGCTACTCCGATCCCCAGGACACTGGCTCTGGCTTTATATGGGGATGTCTCGCTCACACAAGTATGTCAAATTCAATATCCTACCTATTGTCGTCTTGCGCAAGAGCTATTGTTATGATAAAATACTTGTTCTTAATGATATTGGACGTGCTGTCATCAAGTTGTAAGGATATATATAATAATTGTTTTGGGGTAAATAGCTTCTAAGTTTTCCAAACTTTGGAATGCTTCCCACAAAGGTTCCTATTAGAGGAGAGTTAGCAATCAATTCTCCTAAAAGATCAAGTTGTTAGAAAATGGACTAACTATCATAATTTGTGTTTATATTTAGGTCTTCACACTCCCCTTCCCTTTATTTTTTTTTTTCCATTTTCTACAATCAATGAGCTCTCACTTGTAGGATGAGTAGACAAATGTGATGGGCTCTTATTTGTGGGTTGAGTACATAATTTTGAAAGCCTATCAAATGGAGTTAGATAGAATCCCATCAACTTAGTAAGTGATTGTGATGGATTCTCAATTGCGGGATGAGAAGATACTTTTGAAGACTCATCAAGTAGAGTTTAAAAAGAATCCCATCTAATTCATTTGTTAAAGAAAATAGAAAATTGTTAGATAACACTTTTTTTCTTTTCTTTTTTCCTTCGTTTTCATCTTCTTTTTTAAAAGAAAACTTGTTTGGTAAAATGGTGTTATGTTTTCAATTTTGCATTTTCTATTCTCAATTACTTAATTGTATGTTCTCAATTTTTAATTTTATTTTATTGACAATGGCAATAGAAAAGTTACTTAAAAAAAGAACTCATTTCCAACTAAATAAAATATAACTAATTAACAGGCAACATCAAATTCAAACACTTGAGTTTATACATACGATAGAAACAAAACATTTAAAAAACGAATCCTAAGGTATCTATTGCCTTCTAATTGTGATTCCATGTTTTTTGTTTTTTTACTCTT
This sequence comes from Hippophae tibetana, assembly GCA_037013495.1. Classification (NCBI taxonomy): domain Eukaryota; kingdom Viridiplantae; phylum Streptophyta; class Magnoliopsida; order Rosales; family Elaeagnaceae; genus Hippophae; species Hippophae tibetana. Next base: position 105,837,142 of record CM072810.1, read on the forward strand.
CTAATGACAGATAACTGACTTACCACCTGGAAGAACACCAGTTGAGACACTCATAGTTGAAGGCAACGACAATGGCTTTGAGAATATTTATAAGGTGATTTTTAGTTTTTTAAATTTTAAGATATTTTTAAACTAAGCTGCATGCTTCTTGTTCCTCGTATACTAATGGATTGTGTGGTTTGTCACTTCAGATTCATAGTGATGTAGAATGGATAAAGAATTAGACAAAAGGGGGAAATTTCAGACGAATTAGGTTTAAGAATTTGACAAATAGAAATTGGGGGAAGATAGAAATAAGTGCAAGACTAGTTTCTATTTATAAAACTAAAATAACAAACTAGATAAATATAAGATAACTAATAATAATCTTAATGACCAAAGATAAATCTTAATTCAATAATATATAAATAAACTAGATAATTGATAACTATTAAATTTCAACTAATTTATTGTTGAATTTGCATAAATTCTTCCATATTGAGAAAAACTCGACTTCGATAAATATGAACAAATGAGTATACTATACTTGTGGAGCGGTATTGAAAACATCTTTATAAGATATATCTGAATATGTGGGATCAAATGGGTAAACATGATGAGTCTCTAAGAATGTTTAGTCTTGGTTGTTGATCAAGTGTCGGTGTGCGATGTGGGTAGTGAGAAGAAATAAGTTCTTTGGCATGATAGTGGTGACGCTCAATTTGGGATCCACGCGAACAAATAATAGACTATTTTGGGATAGGTGTAGATTCAGGCATGGGGAGGCATTAATGGTATTCAGAGATTGATTGGGCTTAGTGTGTTATTGGATTGAAAATTGACTTCTTAAAGAGAATGTACTTTTCAATTTCTTAAGACTTATGGTAAATCTCATCCACTGACGTAGGCAAATGCAGCATAACCTCTCGCTTAATGTCATTCCGAAAGGCCATGGATAAATTGAGTCCAAGTGAAGATTTTTCTTGAATGTCACAACGGAGGTAGAGTTCTTCAAATTGGACCATGTAATCTGAAACACTAAGAGATGATTGCATAAGGGTGAGGCATTGGTTTATCAATTGACCACTATGGTAGGCCAATAGCTATTTTTCCTTGGAACTTTTTTTTCATATCTGACTAAAGTGAGATTGATGGCAAATCAGTTGTATTTTGTTGTTTCATATCTAACAAGGTTGACACACTGCGAATTAGGCATATACCATTTAAAAAAAATCATCCATATTGGTTGTCTAATCAATGAAGGCATTAGGATCAAGTTTTTCAAATTCAAAAGCATCCAATCTAACTTTTCGATGAACTTTATTAAATTGATTGTAGGCTTGTAGCCATGATCAAATTGACCACGTGCATTTTATGTGGTATTGAGATAGCGAGGCACATCTAAGTTATTTGGATGGGTGTGTGGGCGTGGGATATGTTGTGATAATGTGGGTGTGTAAGAGTATTCATGGACATTATAGTTGACAAATTGGAGGGATGGTTGTATTTCATTAGCTTGAGATGTTTTGCTTGGGAAGTTATTGTATCCATGAGTGGGGAATAACGGGTTAGGAAAAAGCCCATCATTGACACGTTTCAACTTGGATTATGGGATTTGATCGAGATTTTAGGCCATACATCTATTGATGACAATAGGTGAAGAAAAATAACCATCACAGTCTGGATTATTTCCCTCATTATAGCCTTAATTAAGTCGTTCATGTCTTTCCTTAAAGATGCAATGGATTGAGTTAAATCTTTAACTTATGATTTGAGGGTAATTTCTTCTTATTCAAGCTCTAGAATCTTCATAGTAAGATAAAATTGAACAACTTGCAACTTTTTTTTTTGGTAAACTGCAATATTTTACTTCAAAAGTTTCTCTTTTTTTTATCTTAGTGGAGGTGTCAGACATTGGAGGTCAAGGTGTCATCGGAAAAAATATTTTCGCCCTGAGTTAGATGGTGGTCGAGGCAACGGTTGGGGGCTTTAGATGATGGTGTAGTGGCAATGGGATTATGGATTAGGGAAAAGGCCATCATTGACATGTTTGAGTTTGGACTATGGGATTTGATCAAGATTTTAGGCCATATACTTATTGATGACAATAGGTGAACAAAAGTAACCATCACAGTCTAGAATATTTCCCTCATTATAGCCTTAATTATGTCGTTCATGTTTTTCCTTAAAGACTCACCGGATTGAGTTAAATCTTTCACTTGTGATTTGAGGGTAACTTCTTCTTGTTCAAGCTCTTGAATCTTCGTAGTAAGATAAAATTGAACAACCTGCAAACTTTCTTTTAAACTACAATTTTTTACTTTAGAAGTTGCTCTTTTTTTGGGAACTTTTAGTGGAGGTCAGGGTGTCATTGGAAAGATCTTTTCGTCACAAGTTGGATGGTGGTCGTGGCAGTGGTTAGATGCTTCAGAAGTTGCTTTTTTTGGGGTTGAACAACGTTAACTCTCAATGGAGGTGTTGGACAATGGAGGTCTGGGTGTCACCGGAAAGATCTTTTCGTCACGAGTTGGATGGTGATCAAGGCAACAACTAGAGGCTTCAAATGATGATGCAGTAGCGGTGGCGTGTGGTTTGTATTGAAATATTCAACCAAAAACGTGGTGATTGTGAACATTCTTTCGCAAAAAAGGTGATGGGGTGGACTAGGTTTGACTAATGAACGATTGGGGAGTTTAAATGTGCTAGCGGTAAGCAAGGGGGATGTCGGGAATGGTAATCAGTGAGCTGGGTATTTTTGGATTGGTTTGGATGTCCTTATAAGCCAGAGACTTGTGATGGAGGTTCTAAGAGTAGTGGTTGGACGGTGGTGGAGTTTCTGTTCCGAAGGTTGGGGGGGACTTTGTCGAGATGGTGACAGACGACGGTGATGTTGGTGTGGTGGTGGTTGATGATTCTATGTTCAATGATTTTTTTTGATAAAGGATATGATTTTGATTAAGAAAACAAAATTTGGGTTCTCTAATCCAAATTGATGTAGAATGGATAGATAAATAGACTAATGGGTGAGAATATAGATGAATGTGGGGGAAAATTTCAACGAATCAAGTTTAGGGATTTGACGAATAGAAGTTGGGGGAACATAAAACAAAAACAATAGGAGAGAAACTGATATTTCAATTCATAATTTAAGTATCGAAAATAAGTACAATATTAAGTCCTGTTTTATAGGACTAAAATAACAAAGCAGGTAAATATAAAATAACTAATAATAATCTTAAATAATATTCTAAATAACCTAAAAATAAATCTAAATTTAAATAATAGATAAATAAACTAGATAACTGAAAATTGTTAAATTCCAACTAATCTATTATTGAATTTACATAACTTAAAAAATAATCTTCTGGTGTATAAATGGTTCAGTTATTCAACATTGTTTTACTTTTAATCCCCCATAAAAAAAATACATATTCATTTTTGTACAATGTTAAAAAACATATCTTCATTTACGTTGTAAGAAAATTGAACATATGTTTTTTTTAAATGAGGGGTTAAAGATGAAACTCCATATATGAAGAAGTTATGCCATGTAATGAAACCTAAAAAATAATCATCTCTAGAGCGTGGAGTTAAATGAGGGAGATTAAGATATGTTCTAATAAGATAGTGGAAGAAGAAAGAGTACAGAAAGGAATAAGATAGATTAAGGTTGGAAGTATGGCAAAAAGAATAAATTAAAGATGGGATAGCTGATGAAAAAGTTAGAATCTATTGCAAAAGATTCCTATAAATAATATTTTGTCAAAAATAATATCATTGACAAAACTGTGAATATTGAAGTTCTCAAGCCTTACTGTAGGCTCAATCCAAACATTGATAAGATAACCAATCCTGTGAAATGGGGAAGAAACCAACTAATTCTAGTCTTGTATAGACAAAAATAAGAATTTGATTATGTTTACAGGGGAGGGAAGGTATTGATCAATGTACACTTCATCCATATAGAAAAAGAAAAAGAAAAATGTAGGCATGATATTATATACAATACAAGTATGGTCAAAACAAGTTGTTATCATATGTATTTTTTTAATTAGTAAAGTAAAATCAAGTGTTAATTTATTATTGAATTGATTGATAAACAATACTTGGAGATAATAACCGGAAAAAAAATTATTTATGTTACTTAAGATAAATAACTATAAAAAATATCAATAACCACAATCTTGTTAATTGTAAATATTTTAACTCTAATAATTTGTAACTTAATTGATAAAAAAAAATAAGACATAATAATTAACCGAAAAAAAATGACAATTATTTGTCTTAAGATAAATAATACAAATAATAATTATAATCTAGATAGGTTATAATATTTTAAGTATTAATAATTTATTACTTAATTGATAAAAAATAATAATCTTAAATAAACTATAAAATAAATAATTAAGGACAATAGTAGTTATTATATTAAAATATATGGGTAATTTTGTCAAAATATTTATAATTCATGATTTAGACTTTTATATTTAGTATATATCGATGTGATAGCATATACCAACCAAATTTTGAACAGTTATTTCTCCAAGCAATTTTGACTATCCATCGTCCTCAGTTTCTTTTCAAGTGAAAAGAAAATCAGATATATAGGAGTCACATTCCAACCGATTTCAAAACTACCACGAATTGCCTAGTTAACGGCTAAAATTATTGTACTGCAAAATCACTACTGTTGTAAGACCAACTAATTGTAGTCAAATCTTTTAAGACTGGTGGGACCTTTATAAAACGAAATTATACCAAAATAATAAAAACGCTAAATTAATATTATTAAGCACCATTTTTTGCTAATTCAACATCAAAAACATTTTATGTAATTAGGGTTGACGAGTGAAGCAGCAAAATAACAAATGACAGGAGAAAACCGTGAAATGTTGGAGTACCCAAAAGTTTATTTGTAATGCAAGCAGGAAGTATATTAAATGAGTTTCTCTTGTTTTTATTGAATCTATTATGTTTTGGTTGTTTCTATCAGCTGGATTTGATAATGGTTTAGTATGATCATTTCCGAGACATATTTGGAAAGAGCAATTGTACGTGAATCCAATTGTACTTATCAATAATACTACACAACATCGCTTGTGATTTATTACCAGCTTGTGACAAATAGACTTTTTCAAATGTTCTACTTATTTAACAGGATTCTTTTTTTTTTTAATTTAGGTTAACTAATACAAACTATTTTATACATGACAGATAATGCTAGATGAGTTAGAAGGAGGCGGCAAAATTTATCTCGTGTATCCCATCATTGAACAGTCTGAGCAGCTGCCTCAGCTTCGTGCAGCTTCTGTGGACTTTGAAGATATATCTTGCCGGTTTGAGGGTTACTGTTGTGGATTGTTGCATGGAAAAATGAAGAGTGAAGAAAAAGATGAAGCATTGAGAAGATTTAGATCTGGAGAAACTCGTATACTGCTTTCGACGCAAGTGATTGAGATCGGCGTTGATGTACCTGATGCATCTTTGATGGTTGTCATGAATGCTGAGAGATTTGGAATTGCTCAGTTACATCAACTTAGAGGACGAGTTGGACGTGGAGTGAGGAAATCTACATGCATACTTATAGCATCTACCACTACTTGTGTAAATCGACTGAAGGTGCTGCAGAAGTCATCAGATTGTTTTTACCTGGCAAATATGGACCTGTTTTTGCGTGGACCAGGTGACTTGCTTGGTAAAAAACAATCAGGACATCTTCCCGAGTTTCCTATTGCAAGATTAGAAATTGATGGAAATATCTTGCAAGATGCACACTTAGCTGCACTGGTTAGTATTGGTTTAAGGGCCTTATTTTAAGATATTTTTACACTCATTTGCTTCATGCTTTCGTCTATAAGTGAGTAGCTTGTGTTTGCACACTGTGGCTTATCTGCAGTTTGTCATTACTAGTTCATTCCCAATCCATGCTTCAAATATAGCAATGCATTCTATGTAGTTCAAAGTTATATCAGGATAAAACATTTTAAGGACAAACTCACAAAATAGGCTTGAGTTATACCAATATTCACAATATGTTTTAGTGCATAGTTTACGTTTTTTTTCCTTCTAGATTTACCCAGTTACATACCCGTGTGGATTTTCTACACACATGTAAGGGTAAACTTTTGGAGACATTTTCATGTAAAATTTCTAAGTGGCTGTATAAATTCATTTCCTTCTTTCTTACATGTGACACTTGCTTCTCACAACTGTACCAAATCTTTATTGTGAAATTCTTACAACTTAAACTACATTGATGTAAAACATGTGTCCATTCTGGGTGATTACCAAATTTTTCAAGCAAAATAATTGGTGATAGTGCATCCATTTGGTTTGGTACTTCGTTCTGCATGAAATATGTGCTTGTTAATTGTTACTTGATTAACATGAGTGGGTGTCATTTGCAGAAAATTTTGGGGGTTTCGCATGATCTGGAGCGATTCTCGCAGCTAAAAGCAGAGCTTAGCATGAGACAGCCTCTTTCTCTTATGGGTGACTGATGTCTTCAAATCCTTGCTCAAGATGTTTCTGCATTAATCTTAATACTATATTTCTTTATCTTTCATGTAAAAATATCAATGAACCTGTTGGAAGACAGTGGAGCATGCAGTTTCAAATTGTTGCAGCCCCTCCCGCCCCCAGTAATGATCACAACTTAGTGTTAAAGACTGCTGGAACCATTAAAGAGTGTTGAAGCTGGTTTATGTATCTTGTTTATAGAAGGTTTTGTTGTATTCATGTAGCTTGAGCATTCAACAAAAGGTTGTTCCGTTGCCTAACAGACTTAACAGAGCATGTCTCTCTGTTTGTTTTCCCTAAACATGTCTCAATTATTAGGCCGGGTTTACTATTCAATTTTTTTTATTAGCAATAACCATTAAGCTGCTGAATGTATTCTAATTCTAACGAGTTTAATGTTAAGAAATTCATAATTCAGTATTATAACCAGGTCGGTTGTACAATATGAATATACATCAAAGATAAGATTTTCCTTCCTAAAGCCTTCATGTGTTCGTCTTTGGCTGCAAGAGTTTACGAGTGGAAGCAAAATAATAATAATAATAATAATAATAATAATAATAATAATAATAATAATAATAAATAAATAAATAATATATCGAGTACTGATAGAAAATATTGAAAACATCACAATTGAACTTGTTTCTAAAATATATTCAATTGAGCATATATTTTTTACTTACTGTTTTTATATATTTTTCGTAGAGATAGAGAAGTTACTTGTTAAATGACTCCAATTTATGAATCTCACTAAATTTTTTAAGAATAGATCTTTTAGTTGGCTATTGATAGTTATTTAAGGTCATTTCTTCCAAAAGAGAAATAGTATCTTAAGTATATTTGACATCAAAGTTCCACTAAAAGCAATATTAACTATGATTCTAGTTTGTTCCTTTAACCCATTATAGAACATCTTAACTTGCAACCAATCTAACAATTCATGGTGAGTATAACGCCTAATAATATCTTTATATCTTTCCTATGCTTCATAAAAGTGTCTCAAAATCATTTTGTCTGAATTAACCAATTTTACTTTTGAGTTGGGTTATTTTTGCAAGTGAAAATAATTTAGTAAGAAAATTTTCTACCATCCTACCAATTAGTGAAGCTTCCCGATTGTAGATATTGTAGTCAATCTTTAGCCTTGTCACTCAATGAAAAAAGAAACAATCTCAGTCTAAAGGTGTGGAAACAATCTCAGTCTAAAGGTGTCTTCACTAACATCATTCATCTTTATAGTGTCACAAATCTCCAAGAACATTACCAAATGAATATTGGATCATCAAGTGACAATTCACTAAATTGGACTTGTTGCACCATGTTGATCAATGCCGGATTGAGCTCAAAATTATTGACATTAATGGTGGTCTGGCATCTTATACCCGAGTAATTGTCATTTACAATTGGCCTTACATAATCTTTCAAGGTGTGTGTTGGTGCATTCTATTCTCCTTCAACCATGGTTAATACTTTCTTATTTCTTTGTGATCTAAAGGTTCTTTCAATCTCTGAATCAAAAGGAATAATGTTTTGAGTTCTAGCACGACACACCAACGTCAAAAACAAACCTAGAGAAAATAAAAATAAAATATAATATAATTATAAATTAAAACCAAGATTACTTTGTATTAACATTGACAAAAATAAGAAAAAAATTAATCCTCGATAACAGTGTCAAAAACTTGATTGGTGTAAAACTTCAAATACATAGTATCATAGTTATATAGTAAAATGATAAGAAGAATATCGTTATCGGGGATTGTTAACTTACTTTTGACAAATACCCAAATTATGTTAATCTCAATTTTATTTAGAAAAATCAATAAGGTTATTCTAATTGAAATTTAAAATAAAATCAATTTAAAGAAAATGCGTAAAATCAAAGAAATATATTGTTCAAAGATCAAATTAATAGGAAGAAATTTCTAAGAAATCGATTTCACCTAATTTCTCGCTATGTTTTACTTATCTAGTTAATTGAATTTAATTCTCTCTGTTTGTTAACAATCTTCAAAAAATATCCAAAAGCCTCTTTCAATAGTCAATTGTAAACATTCTTATTCATCAATTTAACAAAACAAGAAAGCATTAAGACTAATGATTTTAATTCTACACAGGTTCATACTAATCTTTTGATCTCTATATTTATCTACGCTGAAATATTCCAAATCTATCCTATAATTTCTTCTTTCGATAGTAAATCACAAGATTAAAATCATTTAATTGATGATTAGTTAATTAGAAGTATTAAACCCAGAATAAATCAGAAAAACATAAAGAGAAATAATTCAAATTAATAGAGAAAATCAAGCATAGTTTGGAATTAAATTACATCTTTTTCTTAGAATAAAGAAAAATTAAGTCATGCTAAAAATTAAATTTAACATAAACGAATTCACCATAATTTTTCTAAGAGGAATTGAATTGCAAAAAGAATATATTTTCGGGTTAATTCATTGCTATCTAATATGCTTTTTTGTCACTTCTACGCGTCGCTCTATTCTTTTTTTCCTTTTGATTAGTTTCTCGTTCACAGTGTCATTGTGGGTTTCTTTTGTTTTTGTTTTCCTTTCCCTTCTTCTGCACTCCTTACTTTCTTTTATATATATTAAAGCCTTCTCCTTCCTTATATATATATATATATATATATTTTAATTTAAATTTGAGACTCTTTAGATGATATGTTTCTAAAATTTTAGATCTTCATTATCTTCAAATCTATAATAAAATTTAAATAAAAATAATGAAGTATAAATTCAATAAAAAATAAATAAAATTAGACTAAAGTTAAAGTTGAGAAGTGATAAATTATGTCAAATTATGCAAGTAATCATCACATAGCCAATCGAAGTGCACCGTGTGTACCATATGACATAGGCATTACCACGTGTCTCTAGGGCATTCAATCTAAGTTTTGTCGAGCAATCAATAAGCATGCCATGCATCATCATGGGATTCGTCCATTCGTTCCACTAGTGTGCTATACAGTTTGGATCAACAAATAGCAATGTGCCATTTTTCGTTGACACAACACTCATTGACCAATACTAGTTTACCCCACCACGCATCACGCACTGATTCATCCCATGTTTCTCCCTTTTCCACGTGTCATAATTCCATTGGCCAATGTTATCTAATTTTTTTGTTTTCATCTTAACCCTCAATCTGAAGCTAATTTGACTATCCATATTTCATCTAAGCCTAATGTAATCCCCTGATTACACCAAGAACCTTATAAAGCCGAATTTACAAATTTTTTTTATCAATTTTTGGTGCCAAGAAGAGAGAAAATATAGAAAAAATTTAAAGTGAGATACAATTTTGATGGATATTCAAGAGGAAATATGTGATACAATTCAAGAGATTGATTATATTTATTCTTTTTCTCTTTTTCTTATTAATTTGTAGGTATTTCTTACCAAACAATATGAGATTTATGAACAAAATCATGTCTAGCTAATTTATTAATCTAAGGATCTTATGAACCCAATTTTCTATATGTGATGATCTAATATTTTATCCCAATTATGATTTTAATTTAATTATATTATTTAATCTAATTTTTATGTTATTAATTATTAAGTCACAATTGATCTATAGAGACAATTAAATAAATTTAAGAAAATTATTTATTGTTTTTCTTGGTTAAATAATATGTATAGTTTTTAGGAAGAGATGTATGATTCTTATGTACGTGATTTATAATTGATTAATTTAATGAGAAGTATGTAATTTAGTTGACATGAGAGTGTGATTAGATTAATTATTATATGATGTGTAGTTTACTTGAGAGAGGAATACATGTTAGGTTAGATTAAATTGATCATGTAATTGATTGGTAATTATATTAGGTTGATTTTAGTGATTCACATGTTTAGAAAATTAGGAGATTAAGTATTCTCAGATATTTTCTCATATATTTTCTTAAATGCTAATTTTGTGTTAATTAATTACTCTAATTTATTTTTAGTTCTTTTAATTTTGCTTTCTTAAAACACAAAAAAAAATTGATCTTTACTTTCCAATTTTAAAAGTTAGTTTCTAATAACATAATCTCTATGAGAATTATATTTTCTTATCATTATATTATTTTTTTGTGATATGTATACTTACATATCAATTGCACACAATTCGTGTTGATAAATTATGTTTTAGCAAACTTTTAAAAATTAGCTTTTCAAGAAGTATAGAGAAATAGTTTAAATTTGAGTTCCATTCTTTCTTTTCTCTCTCTTCTTATCCTACTTAACCAATCTTCATTGACCATTGTTGAGTCTATTTCATCACTTGATGGGGTGAATCAAATTTTAGTGGTCCTTCCAACACTGAGACTTATAAAACTTAATTGTATGCTAAACATTTTCCTCTCACATTATTCTTCTATTCCCGCATACTCTAACACATGTTTTGCTTTCTCTTAAAAGCTAACTGTAGTGACTTAAGATTATGATTTTTATAGATAGTCACTATTGTAGATTAATGACAGTTTCTTCAATTTAGAGCACCCTATTCCCAAGTATGGCTTACCTATATACTCTAGTTCTCGCCGTTTGTAAGAAAACCAATGATTGGTGGTGTTTCTCGGATCCCTTCTGACAAGGCCAACCATGGTTTTCTTTTTTGAAGTGTTCATTTGCCCTAAACCATTACTTCTTTTAAATACACCTCCACCCTTGTCTGATTTTATGTTGTGGTTTACATGTTTGTGTTCTATTATGTTGTGTTATTACTTTAATCTTTCTCTACTGGATACATGAATGGTTAGGATTACTATATTATGTATGTCTTTTCTCCTTCATATAAGGGTGTTTCTTTGATTCTTTGTGTCGACAAGTGGGAGAAGTTTATTTTCAAAACTCATTAATTATTACATGGGATGTGAATGTAGGTTGCACATCATCATGTTTTCCTTACTTATATAAACATTAGGAGAGTCTAGCATGAACTTAGGGAGACTTGTTTTGAGTTACGTTGTTTCTCTATGGCATGATTGATTATGCTTAGGCTATCTATGCATACATGTGTATGTGTAACATGATAATATTTGGTTAAACTACGTGTAGGTATACATGATAAGTTCATAAGTATATGTTATTTCATGCCTATAGGATACATGTTTACTTACGGTCTATGAAGCTCAGGTGGGTTATAGTTCAAACATGCAGTATGGAGTGTGCATCAAGATGGATATATTGATTCATGAAGATGGATGGAACATGAAAAGACAAATACACTAGAGTTATGTATATTGGGGGCGTCTAGGTTGTGTGTCAAAGTTTGTTCACCAGAATAAACTTCTTTAGGCCATCTTGCAAGAAATGTATTATGTATTATTGTTGTGTCTATTTTAGTTGTACAATGTTTTGCAATGAAAAGCCAAAGGAGAGATTGTAAATATTGTATTATCTTTATTGGCATTTTTTTGTACAAAATATAGAATCTGTTTTTATCTAGTATTTTTTTCTTTCTCTACATAAGGTCAATTGAAAAACATTGTATAATTGAGTCATTTTGTGTTGGTTTGTGAGTAATTTTAAAAAGGTACTTGGTAAATTTTTCAAATAAAAAATGACTATTTTTGAGGTCATCGAGGTGGTCTGTGAAGTACCTTGTAGCCCAAGGGTTTTCTACAAATACCTCGAATTTAGAGTTTTGAAATTAATTAAAAAATGTGAGAAAACTCTTATAGTTTGTACACTCGGGATTTTCACTGAAAAGTTGTCTTTCAAATTTCATATCATCAATACTTCAAATGATTTTGTGTTGATCATACGTTGAGTGTTTTTAAAAAATAGTTTTTGGGTGAGTTAATTAAAATTTGAATTAACACCATGATGTTGTTGCAAGTGGATACATATACTTGAGATTTTCATTACCTTAGATTATCATAAATACTAACCTTTGGTGATTGTATCACATCATATAGTGGTAGGGTTCCAAAAGAGAGCCAAATTCGGTGATCAAATTGTGGTTGCTATATAGATATTACTTGTTATCAAGTGGTTGTCTATGTAACTCATAGATGTTACTCTATATATATATATATATATATGTGTGTGTGTGTGTGTGTGTGTGCATCATATATAGGATTATATTTAAATATGTTCATATATAGAAGGATCTGATTGTGATTGAAAATACTTTCTTTTTTTATACTTTCCTTGGTGTTTTCTATCAATTTCATGTTTTCTCTCTTTATCTTTATCTCTATACTACTAATGTAATTATGTGTGCTAATTATTAAACTATATATTTGAGCATTTTAAGTTATCTAGTTGTTTCTTTCTTTCTACTTATATGGTTAAGTTGTTTTCTTGTTTTTGTTATTTGTAAGATTGGGATGAGTCCTATGAAGTTAATATACCCTTGACATGGTTGTTGAGTCTCAAACTATTTCAATTAGCTTTGTAACAATTACCTTGGAGTGTTCCAACTCCTCTTTAAGCTTGAACTTGATGCTTTTATAGGGTTATCATTGTCTTTAATAGATGCCATAAAGAATCTAGCAAAATAACACAGATCCTTAACCTTCCCATAAAGAGCTTCCAACTCCCCATCCTTTTTTCTGAAAGAGCATGTGCAAAATACTCTTGTCACTTTCCAACACAATATTCCTTTTTCCGTGAAGAGTGATTTGATCAATTTCATCCATGGATAAATCAAGGCTAACAACCCACCAATTTTCTTGATTCCACTTAGCTCTTTAAGTACTCCTTAAAACTTCAATTTGAAATGGTTAGATTCAAATTCAACAACCATATCATTATAATGCTTCTGTATGATCTCACACTTCTTTAAGACATCTTCTTGGCCATGGTGGAGGAGGACTTCATTTCCTTAAGAGGACTTTCAATGTACTCAACTCTTTATCCTTTTTATCAAGGCTTTCCAAAGCCTTCTTGTGAACCTTTTTTGGCTTAATGTGGTCTCTCAAGAGTTTATTGTAGGTTTTGAGAAGCTTTTCTTGATCTTCGTGCATGAATTTGGATGATTTTAAGGTAGTAGTAGAAGGATCATATGTAGATTTTGATGTCATAAAGGAAATGAAGTTGTTGTCTTCGACTTCAGATCTATAGCTACTATCCAAATAGTACCCTTAACCTTCATGTCCTTTTTACCAAAGTGGTTGTATTTATTGAAGAATTAGGTAGCGATGTGTTTGAGCTTTCCGCACTCGAAACACTTGATCCAGTTAATGTACCACCTACTTTGATGTCTATCATTGTCCTCATCATAGTCTTCATTCTTCTTTATACTTTTTCTTGAGCTATCTCTTTTGGACCCACCAAAAGAGTTCTTCTTGCTTCAGTAGGACTTAGTAAACATTTTGGCGATCAATGTCATCTCTTCTTCATCAAGATTGAAACTATTATCACTAGTCACTAATGTAGCCTTTTCTTTACTTCTTCTACTCTTGGTGGACTTAAAGAGTGAAGCTCTTTCCTTTATCAACAGTAAGTTTTCCTTTCTTGGGTAAAAAGTGGTGGAGCTCAAAATCTTAGAGATCACTTATTAGTTCATGAATCTTATGGTCCTTAATCTTGTGAAAAGTTTCAATTGCAATAACTTTTTTTATGAACTGAGATAGGAGACTAGAAAGAACATTCTCCAATTTCTTTTCTTCATCAATAGGACGACATAAAATCATAGGAAATGCTGATAATGTCTAATAAAGACTATCAAAGGTCTCATCTTCTTCCATTTGAAGCAATTCATAATCCCGATCGAGAAGAAACATCCTTGATTTCTTGGACGTGTCTGTTCATTTGTATTCACTACTTTACTAATGGTATACCACACCTTATTGTTCTAGTCAAACTTCTTGCTTTCTTCCTTAGTCCATTCAATCATCAGTTTGGAAACAATTGTGTCATCAACAAGCATCTTAGTAGGATACGCCTAACCATTTTCTACTTGAAACCAAACATGTGAGGTAAAAAAAAGGTACACATATGCGATTTTCAATAAGCATAGTTCATTCCTTTGAAAGTTGAAGGTATGCTAATGTTTCCTCTTTCATTGGAATCCATCCAAGTGACTGTGAATGTATGCAGCTAGCGAGAAAAGAATTAGTTCAACCCAAAAGTGTTTTAACATCAGTTTAAGACATTCACTTGACATGAAGTAATTCATTAAAAGCAAATCAACAATTCACAACCTAAACAACACATGATAATATCTATATTAGTTGAAGCATCATACTTAATTGCTCCTAAGTTGCCTTAACTGTTGTCTCCACAACAATTGTGATCCAAGAAAATTTGGCTTTCCTCTAAAGTCTCACCACCACTTGATATGGTACAATCACCTACGACTCAATAAAGTGATACAACTTAGGATAAAGACAAATCTCATGCACATGTACCTATACACAAATAATGTATAGGTGTTTAATTCAATTATAATAAAACCCATTCAAAAATAAATTTTTTTTTGCAAACCACAATAATCATAACATCAATACAAAAGTTAAAAAATATTTTTTTTTAAAACCCTAGTTTCCAAACCGATGAAGTTTTCCCACATTTTCTTATTGGTTCAAACAATACTAAAGAAGGGTATTTATAAAAAACTCTTCTTTCCCAACCCTTATTGGCTACCTCATTGAGCTCTCATAGACAACCTCGACGAGAATAATAGCCATCATAGTAAGGATAAAGTTACAATTCCACATCGACCATCTCACTAAACCCTTGTCGACCACTCGACAAGGCATCTCGATGAGCATCTCTATGAACTACAAAAAATATTCATTTTTGTTTGAAAAAATACCAAGTTTTTCAAAAATACCCACAATCACAAAAATGAACAAAATGCACATTTATAATCTTAACGTGGTAACTAGATGTTCTTACTCCTTAAGTGGTGTATGTATTATGCAAACATATTAAGTGTAAAATTTATGCGAATGTATGCAATATTAAATCGATAGTAATTGAATTTACATAAAGGATGTCAATACACTAAATAAAATAATAGATATTTCGTATTTTACACAACTAAATGCCACGAAAACAAGTTCAAGCTACAACAAATAAACAATTTAGAAAAAAAAAATCAAGATAACAAAAAGATTAAAATGTCTTTTTCAATAGTAAAATAAAAAAAATGTATTTGAATATGACACAATTTAATAATATTATAACTTCATTTGTCGTTAAAATTATTAAAATTCATCCTATCATGCATTTTTTACAATTTTTTCTTACATTTTATTTAAACCAAACATAATAATTTAAATTTATTTTATTTTTTTAAAAAAAAATTGAAACTAATTTGATTCAAGCTAATTAATAATTAATGAGACTAAACTTTTAGATTTTAAAAAAAAAAATATTACTAATAAGACTCTTTATCCTTTTCGATCTTTAACAACTAAAAGAAAAAAAGAAATTAGTCGTAAGAATAAAGGTCCAAATTTGGGGTTTCCACCATTAAAATTTCAAATGAAAAAGTGAATTCTATTAAAAACAATTATGAGAATATTGTGTCAAAAAAATATATTAATGTCTGGTAAATAGATAGCACGAAGCGTGTGCATAAGAGAGGGTTCAAAAACCTAGTGGCTTTAGCATCCCAATCATTTCATTAGCTGACCTTTGAACCGACAAGCAGACTCAAAGCTTCCCTTATACTCGCTTAATCACAAATATCTGCCGGTTATTTAACTACACTGAGGGTACCACCAGTCTTAACACGTGTCTCACATCGAACGAGCCCTGCCTTTTGACTTCATCATCACAGTCAAATGAATGACCCGAAGCCTACTCTAAAACTAACACAATTTATTACTCAAACCAATTACCATTATGATCTCTTTGTTTTTTTTTTTTTTTTAAATTAAGCGATTGGAAGAAAAAAAAAATACTAATATAAAAGTAAAAGTTCATTTTAATTTATAAAATAAATTTTATTATTTTAAACCTAAATGTTATTTATTAAATTTTATAAAAAATATATATAAAAATAATATCACTTATAATTTATAACCATAAAATAATATTTTTATGTACCATTAACGTATTTTTATTATTAAAAATATTCAACTAATTAAATATTATTTAATTGTACTGTTCTCTTCTTCCATTATTTATTTGACCTTTACACACGTACCTTTTTTCTCTCGGTTCAATTGTACTGTTTTGTTGGTGTTTTGCATCTTTGTTCTCACACCTTCCATTTTTAACTTTACCCTTTTCTCTCTCTCTCTCTCTTTCTTCATTTCTTTGTGTTTTTTTTCTCTGCAATCAAATCCTCTGATGGCAGTTTTACCTTCAAACTCATCAAGCTTAGAGTTAACAATATCCGTACAAGGATTCTCTTCTTCCCCCTATTCTCTTCCCTCATCTGGTAAGCCACTACAAAACTTCTCTTTCTTTCTTCTTCTTTTTTTTTCTCAATACCTTTTAAATCTTTGTTTGTACTCTTTAATTTTTTCTTTTACTTTTCTGGAAAAAGTTCAATTTTATTTATTTTTTAAATATGTGAACTTTGCATGTTGAGAAACAAATAAAAGGTATTCATAAAAGTTCTCGTAGGATCAAGAATGAGGTTTAATTTTTGTTGTATTTTTTGTCTGTCATAATATAAACTTTAATTTATTGCTTTATGTGCGTATATATATATATGTCATAATAAAAACTTAAGTTTTTATATATTTAAAGTGTCTTCTCTATTTGATTAATAATAAATTAAAGTGATAGATGAAATTAAATTTTATTGGAGTACGTTATTAAATGTAGGAAGGGATTTGGATATAAATCAAGTACCAAATACAGAAAGAGAAGGAGATCAAGATGAATGGATAACTGGAGGAATATTAGAAGATATTGAAGATGAAAACTGCATGGTTAATGGTTCAGATCCTCCCCGTAAGAAACTTCGTCTCACTAAAGAACAGTCTCGTCTTCTTGAAGAGAGCTTTAGACAACACCATACTTTAAATCCTGTATGACTCTTCCACTCTCTCTTCCTCCCTCTAATCTCTACCCATCATCTCTAGTAATTATTGGTTCGTCTTGTATCACGCTCATATATATACATATACATATACATATACAGTTATCTATGCTAATCAGAGTACTATTATATATAGTTCCATTATTTTTGAAGAAATGATTAATTAAGAAAATAAAATGATTTTTTTTTATTGAAGTATTATTTTTTAAAATAATTGCATCACTTGTTTTGTTGGGTATCAAATAAATATTATTATTTTTAAATAATTTTAGATGTTAAGATTTACTCAAAAAAGTTTTAAGTGTTTAAATAGATTAGATGTATGTTACAAGGTTGTATTACGTTAGTAGTACACTTTTACAAGGATTTAGTATAATAATAGTAATTCGTTTTAAATTATACAAATAAAGCATGTTTGGTATATATGATATAAGTAAAAGAGTATCACTGTATTATTTAGAGTGTTTGACACTTTTGGTACGACACCGTTCTTCTTCGATATGATTTGATTCATTTAAGATTTTTTAAGACTATTTATTTAATATTTTTTTTCGATTTTTTTTTATTTTAAGATTAAATTGAATTTTTTTGTTTAATTATATTTTAGTGAACTTTTTTTATTCTTTAAATTAAATCTTAAATTTAAACTATTGTATTTAAAGTTAAATATATTTACTGTTAATATAATATTATAAAAATATAGGTTCATGTACTAAAATTTTGTTAAATCAATCAAGCTAACGCGCAAAGTATGTCATACTAAAAATAAATGTAATTTACTGTAATTAAACAAAAGTATTGACCACTAATTATATAAATGTGTCATATTATTTAAAAGAAATTTAAAAGAAATGCATGATTTTATAATATATATATCTCATTTTAATAAAATATTACAAAAAAAATTATAAATTTTTATATAATATTTAATGAAAATTTTGAGATTTTTTTTGGCTATTAATAACTTAATTTATCCATAATAACTATTTATATTATGACAATATCTTAACAGATAATTATTAATATTTTAACTATAAATAATATATTAATTATCTTATAAAAAATACAACTTAACATAATTACTTAAAAAATATATAATTATGATTTTACAAGAAATTACAAATTATCAAATCCTTTTAATAATCATTCATTTATATAAAATCTCAAATTTAAAACAAAAAAAAATACATAAATTATTTGTGTATCATAAAAATAGAGAAGTACTGATGTATTATTTTGAAAATATAAATACTTTTTGGTTAAAATTAATACCAGGAAGCTATCAAACCCATTTTACGAAATATATAAGGTTCTCGGGGTTATTTATGGTACGTTTTCGTTGTTGCAGAAGCAGAAAGAGCTTTTGGCATCACAGTTGAAACTGAGGCCACGCCAGGTTGAAGTTTGGTTCCAGAACCGTAGGGCCAGGTACTTTACTCTATCGTAGACATATATATTCTTTTTTTTTTTTTATGGAAATTATGCTCTCTCTCTCTCTCTCTCTCTCTCATCCTTTTTATTTATGTTATTGGTTTGTGGATTTAACAGACGTTTAGCTGTTACATTTTCATACCAAATATTATCTTAATAAATTATAGTGTATATCTGAAATAAACTTTTTGAAAAAATACACACATATATATATATAGAACTCAATTTATCATATCCATATATATGTTTTTTACTCGTCATCACTACTACTAGAGACCATGAATTTTAGCTTATACTTCACCACTGTTTCTCGCAATTTGTTAAGCGCTCTTGTCAATATGATCTATAGTTTTATCTTTTAAACTGATCAAAATCAAGAAATATGTCATATTAGAGAAAATGAAGTCTAGTATTGATTAAACATAATTATGATAGACTTTAAAATAAGAATTATGTATCTTTTCTAATTAAGTTATTTTTTAGTATTAAAAGACTCATGGTTATTGTGAATTTTTAAATGTATCAGAGTTTGAATTGTTGGTCAATTGGTTAAGAAAAAAAATGATAGAGACTGACTAAGAAAAATATGTATGGGCATTCCAAAATAAAAAAAAAAGATAATTGACTTAAATATAAATATTTTATAATAAAAATTAGGTGAAAATATAAAGTATTGAACAAAATAACCTACATTTTGAGGGTGAGTTAGAGAAAATGAAAATCTCACATTTATTAAATACAATATTACGATATAATTTATAGATATTATAGGTAGTGTTGTTCATTGGATCGAAATCATTGATTTTACACGTTCGATCCGATCTGACCATTCGTTCGAATTAAAACATCCTAATCTGCAACCAATCTGATCACCTCTCATATCCGTTCAATCCGATCCGTAAACTATTCGGATGACATTCGATCCGCACTTAAGTGATGGAAAAAAATTTCATCTAATCCGACTATCAGATCGAATTGGATGATCGAATTTTTTACACACCCTTAATTATAGGTGTCTCTCTTTCTTGGGTTATTTTTTTATGATAGGAAAGAATATAGTTCTATGAAATTTCACAGACCTTTCTTGCTAGTTTTTAACTGTCAAGATAGATTTACACTGACGGTCAAAAGAATCCACCACCATATCCATTGTCACATTTTTGTCTACGACAATTTTTCACATGCATATTTTGTTTGGGAACATAGAAATCATGTGATTGAACTTTGTTGGCAATTGAAAATTATTACTAACAATATTAATTAATACATGGAGTATATTAAATGGTAAGTATAAAACACTCACAATATATAGGTTGCTTTCATAATGCTACAGAAAGGTAAATATAAAAGTTAAAAATTAAAAGAAGAGTAAAATAATCAACTATTTGATCAATACAAAATTATCTACATGTTAAATACGTCTAGCTACTACGTCTTTAATATTAATAGGCTCACTAATGGAATCTAAATAATAAAATGTACCACAATAGTAAAGGAGAATACTTGCTCGAACTTGTACAATGAAATTACTTGAAAGGGAAGAGTAAGAAATTATAATTATATCAACAACAACAACAATAATAATAATAATAATAATAATGGCTATATTGTAGTTACTATTGGTTGGTCAACACATGTAAATTAAGGTATGAGATAATGATGCCGTTTGGGTCATGAGGTGTGCTGTAATATACAAGTGTGAGTAGCATAGCAATGATACTAGCAGAAGTATAAATGAGCAAAATGATAGTAATGGTACTTCATTAATATCACATTGTCTAGAAGTTTTCTTCTTTCTTCTCTCTTCTCTCTTCTCTTCCTCGTGTGCTTCGATAAGTGCTACTTTTGACTACCTTTATTTGCTCTTTTGGACTTCTTAGCCTTGCATTAATTGTGTTTTTCGTTTATTACGTTTGTTAAAATATAAAAATATTCTAATGTGATTTAATAACACATAAATTTATATTCATAACTGGTAACATACTATAATTAATATAGGTATAACTTTGAGTAAAAATTTATAAATATTTAACATTTCTTATATTATATATTCATTTAGATAATAATAATACTATAATTACCTTTATTAATGCCAAAATAAAGTGTAAATTTACCTTATTTTAATATTTTTATAATCAAATATATTTTATTAATTAAAATTACCATTAATAAAAATAATTTTGTAAATAATATCATAATCCTCAGTTTATTTATTTATTGAATTATGATATCAAAAAGAAAAGCATGGGTATTCCTCCTTCAGTCCTCTGTCGTACTTATATGTAATTATGCCATGTACATCTTTTAAGTCTTAACTATATATTAACTTCTTTTTTTTCCTTTTATAGATAAATTATATATTAACTTTGGGACAGTACCTGTTAAATTCACGAAACAAAAGACTAAATCCAAGCTATATAATTTCAAGTTTTTGACATTTATACCCCTATTTTACATTGTCATCTTTAAAATAATACCAAATCCGTTGCTAGAAAAATGATTCAATAAATTCATTAGCTCAAAATGCTTTAAGAGTTTCACAAATTATCCATCCCAGGCAGGTGATACCGCGAGACCATTTTCAAATTATGTGTATCGATCATTCTTCCTATAGGTTTTACTATCTCTATGCTTTTCCATCTGGCTTTACCCAATCAGTTTTCATCTTATTCATGTATCTTGGTTTTAATCATGTATCTTGGTAGCAGCTGCATATTTTGCTTTCCATATGGACAACGTCACAATTAAGTGTTTTCTTAACATCCATATATAAGAGGCATCTCCCATGAAATATAAAAACTCACTTGTACTTGTTCTATCACATAATAAGCTTAGACTTATTGGAAAAATCGTGGAATAGACTAAGGTTGATAAAACCTCTTTTTTCATGTGTAATGATTCAAACTCACCTTTTAGACTTTGAAAACGTAACTTCTTGCATTATTATCTAATTGATTGAAATTTGATTGATTGGTGAGTCTAGTTGAATACATGTTCAATTTTTGGATAGTTGTATAACTAGTTGAATTTTAATTAGATAGTGATTCTACTCATTATAACTGGATATATGTTCAACTAAATGGACAATTGTCTAATTGATCGATGACCTTACTTATTGGAGCAAAGTTGAAAACATGTCCAATTAAATTAGATAATTATTCTATTAGTCAAATTTTAATTAGTCGATGACTCCACTCGTAGAAACTAAATTTGATAATGTTTAATTAAACTTAAATTGATTGGATTTTGATAAACGGTGATCTCACTCGTCGAAAATGAATTAAACACATGTGTAACTCATCGTAACTCAATTAAACAAATGTACAACTCGCCGGGCTTCAATTACAAGTGATGAAAATGACTTTGTAAAATGGGGTGGGCTCGTTTGAAATATGACCATACCTCTTAAAAATAACTTCTTGTTTCTTAGTCCTACGAGGCTTCTTCACGCTCTTCGTCTTTGGATTAATAAAAAATGTTATACAAAAATCGAGTGATAATGATATAAGGGAAAGAAGAGACAGAGAGAGAAAAGTGAGAGATAGAGGAAGATAAAACCTTGGATTTGGGCAACTAGTCTCTTTGAAGTCATCGACAGTGGCGAAGTGAGAAGCATTAATTGTCAGTGTAAGCGTGGCCAGTGATGAAAGAGAAGAGAGAACGAGAGGTAAAGGGTAACGGACAGAGAAGGCGGCAAGTAGACATTAGGTTAAAGACTTATTATGGAATTTTAAGAAACATGGAAATAGGGTGTCCAAATTCGATTAAAAATAATGTAGAGGGTCTGTATCATCCTATTTCTCAAAGAAAAAACATGAAAGATTTTATTATTACATTATTACAAGTTACAACATCCCAAGGTGGTGTCCTAAACTAGAATGCTTAAATAGAATTGAATTATAACCTGCCCTCTCTCACAACTAACTTGTCACACCCAAAGGTTGCATAATTATTGCAATGATATTTTGCTTCAAGTGGATAATATATGGGCATTGGTCTAACTCTAGTTCAATATATAATGGTATATGAATGTGTAGTGTTTATTAAAAAACCATATAAAAAATAACACTGATTTAACAAACGTCAATAATTACATTCTTTGAAAAAAAACAATAATTACACGTGGGGACTCGTGAGGAAATATACTTAGTTGAAATTAAGTTGGAAACAACTTTATAATATTTTTAAAGTTTATAATTATAAAAATAAAAAAATATTTAGTATAAGATAGAGTTAGGCAATTTTCCTACTAAGATTTTCATTTTATTATTATGAATTTTATGAATATTATTTTTATGTAATTTTATAATTAAATTGTATTTTATAGCAAGCACAAAATTATACGAAATTCACAAATAATATATTTGAATTTTTGGTATGGAAAACATTCATCCAACAACTAATATTATATTACTAATATTTTGTGAAAATTTCCAATTAGGAACTTTATTATATTTGTTACAATTTATTGCTTAAAATGTTGTAAAGTATTTCAATAAATTTTTATGATTAAAAAAAAAGGCCAAATTGGTCTGAAGTTTTGAGTCATGGGAAATTGATTTTTTTCCCCCAAAAATACCCACTTGCGTGATAAGTGACTCAATTTTTCCAATCAATTTTCTTACTAAAATAATTGATTGAAACACTATATATGCAAGAGTAAATTATACAAAATAATAATAATAATAAATGGATTTTTTTTTAAGTTGATGAATGTTTGACATACATATATCTATATATAATATATATATAATATATAAAAAATTAAACACATTAAATAAAAACTCTTATAATATTAAGGAAAAATTTATTAGGAAAAAAAAATTGATGCTCATGTTAAAAAAATTCAAAATTGAAGGAATAGATGCTTCTCATATCCCCTTTGGTTAAAGAGTTTTTACAATAATGAATCCCTAAATGACAAATATTTTTAAAAATTAAACAAAAAAAATTAAAATAATATATCAATTTACATATTAAAATTATATATATATATATATATAATACTAACTAAACCAGCAACATATAATGATTCTTTTTTAAGTATGTTAAACTAACTTATATAATATTAATTAGAGAATATTAAATCAACTTATTTACGTACATTTTATAGTTTGGTTTGATATTTAGAAATACATATTTTAAAAGTAAGATAATTGTGACTTTATGTTCATATTTATTATTTAATAAATAATTTAATTAAAAAGTTGTATAATAGTTTTTAAATTAAAATTTTGCACCAATTTTTTCATTGAGAAAAATTCTTAAAAATAAGTAAAAGTTATTTTAACTTCTCAATTGAAATAAAAATCTAACTAAAATTAGATTACCATAATATATATATGTAGTATAAATGTATAAAATAAAAAATCTCTATTAATAATAGGTCGTCTTAGTTAAGTGTTATTTGGTAAACTTTAATATCTTAATTGATTTAATACAAGTTTATTTTTGTTTTCTTAAATCCAAAATCAACTTATTTGAACATATAAGATATAAAACTCAATTTGGTTTGATTCGTTTTAATCAAATAAGTTAGTTTATTTGTTGACAAAAATGTTTCTTTTAATAGAATGTTCTATTTATTATCTTGATTGAGAGACAAATATAAGCATAACTTTGCCTTTGTATGATTGTGAAAGGCCATGAGTTCAAATATTAGTATGATTTTTTCACTACAAAAATATAAGCATGCATAATCGTAAAAATTATCATTATATAATTATTAATCGAAAAAGTTAGTAAGAAATATGAGATTTTAAATCCCAAAAGATTAATCTAATTAATGGAGACATTCTTATACTTAAAATTCTTTTTTTTTTGTTTTTGTCTTTTCATTCATTTTGTCTGATAATGAGGTTTTGTTGTTTCTTTCATTTTACCAAGAATTAAACTTATCGGTATTCATCATAGGACGTATTTGGATTTTTGAATTGTTATAGATGAAGAAACATGAATTTTGATGAGTTTTGGTGTTTAATATATAACAACCAATTTTTAAGATATGGTGGTGGTAGTATAGCAACTGCCTTAGAAAAATAAAATAAAAAATAAACGAGAGAGCTGCTTTGTAAATAGTTGTCCTAAAAATTAGAAGAAAACTTGTTTCTATTTTTACACATAATTATCAAAATTTTAAGAGCTGCTTTGTAAATAACTTTTATACTTAGAACAGTTCACTACACTAAGATATATAATACTATATATTCATTACATGCAAACACAGGAGTAAGCTGAAACAGACAGAGATGGAATGTGAATACTTAAAGAGATGGTTTGGTTCATTGACCGAACAGAATAGAAGGTTACAGAAAGAAGTGGACGAACTGAGGGCTTTGAAGGTGGGTCCTCCTACTGTTATGTCCCCTCACAGTCATCAACCACTACCTGCTTCCACTCTCACTATGTGTCCCCGTTGTGAGCGTGTTACCACTAACGCCGCCACTGTCACTGCCACTGCCACCATCGACAAGTGTCCCACCAAAACCATCTCCACCGTTTTTGCCACAAACTTGTCCTCTAAAGTGGCGACATCTTCCCTGTAATCTCGGCACTAATAATGACAAACCCTTAATTGTTGAACCAAACAAAATGATAAACTCTTTATTAATTTATTGTGCAGAATGACCAACTTTCTAGTTTCTTAGAATAAAGAAAAAAGAAGGGACCAGAAAAGGTAGAGAATGTTCTCATAGGTATGCGTTTTTATATATAACAACGTGTTTGGGTTTCATAAATATATATCATTTTACAAATTCGAAAAATAAAATCTAAACATTTTATTAAGATATTTGAGTTTTGAAAATTCTAATTTATTTACATAAAATTAAAGAAAGATTCGATTCAATAAATATTAGTTAGATTAACAATTAACATATAATATTAAATTTATGACATATATTAATTAATTATATTTATTTATTTAAAATTAATTAAATTATTAAAGATATATATTAAGGTTATTTGTTTTTTTTAAGAAAGTCTTTCGATGAGATCGGTTTTTTTGTTACTTGTGTCTTTGTTACTCAAATCAATTAATTAATAATTGATAAGATTAAATTATGTTTTCTTTCTAATAAAATAATAAATCATTTAAATGGATACTTTTGAATTAGATCTTAAAATGTAACTTTTAGATTTTAAATCTATTACAAAAAATATTTTATCAACATATTTTTTAATAATAAATATATTTTTCATTAATAAACTTTGTAGAATTCGTAAATGAAAAAAAAATAAACTTAATTTATTTTATAAAAATATTTATTTAAATTAATTTTTTCAAACATGATAACAAAATTAATATTCTATAGTAATATCTAGTAAACATGTTCAGATTTAATAAATTATCAATAAATTAAAAATAACTTTTAGAAAAATATATAAAATTAAAATTAATACCTCAAATTAATTTATTCTTACATATAACTTCTATAACTATTTGTTATTTGAAAAATATTCAAAAAGATCCATCTTATTAAATCAAAACTACTAAAGAAAATAAAACTAAAAGCTAATGTAAGTTTTCAAGGAAAATTTGTTTCTTATATCATATTTTGTAATGAATTGGTGTGTAGAAAAAACAAAATGGGATTACTTTTATAGTTAATGGAAAGGAGAGAAAAAAAGGTTCGTTAGGAAAAATATCATCGCACATCACGACCACTTTTATCCACATCATGGCTCGGATCACTTTTGATACGCGTGAAATCACATCCCAAGAAGGTCGCACCGTGACACAATATCTCCACTGCCACGACCCATGTTAAACTACTTTTCTTCACTTTCTTCTCCTTTTCCACCCCTTACAAACTAGTTGGGACACATGTAAGGTTTACATGTGTTATTCTTTTATTCTTTTAAGTTGCAAATAAGTGCTTTAGGCATGATTTCTCCAAGTGTATATCTTTTGAATTAATTTGAAGTTAAAAATACCTAAAAACAACAAAAAATACTAATGATTCCAAATATATAGATTTGCTTAAATAATGATAAAATTATAAAAATTAAAATATATTTTTAACATTTAAATACAAATAAATCACAAAATTTTAGAGTTTTTAAACACTCGTCAATGACTGTTCCTCCTTCGAGCATGCACTGATCCCTTATTTCTACGTAGTTTTGGCATTCTCATTTTAAAGTGGTGCCCAAACGCCCCTTGTAAATTTGCACACATATTATTGCAAAATGACATGTAAGGTCCTAACTTTTGAACTAGAGGCTCGAGATTGAATGTGCATTTTTTGTAAATATCTCTAGGATTGTGTATAAGTTTCCTAAATGTGCCTTTGAAGTTTTTAAAGAGTATTTGATGTGCTAGAGAGTTGCTAGAGAACAGTAGAAGAACGCTTCACCATTGTTGAGTATGAAGACTTGGAGTTTATCTCTTTGAGTACTATTTTCTTGAGGAACTATTTCTCTTGTTCTTATTTTTCTATCGTAATTGTATTCTCTAACATTTGAAGCTAGTAGAATTCATCTCTTTAGAGGGTGAAAAAGTGGAGTATAACTCACCACATTGATTCAATTGAACAAGTATAAATCTTGGTATGTTATTTCCTTTATTGCCCATACATTTATTTCCAATATTATTGATTTCATTTCTAGAGCTTAGTTGTGTTGATTTGTTGGATTGTTTTCATTGGGTGTTGAATTCTCCAACATTTTAAGCTAGTGGTACTCATCTCTTTAGAGGGTGAAGAGGTATGGTAGAGCTCATGATATTAGTTTGGTTGAACCACTATAAATCTTGGTATGTTACTTCCTTTATTGTTCTTGCATTTATTTCCAGTATTATTGATATCTAAAAGTTCGTTTAGTTGTGATCTAAGTATATAGTCAGGAAAAGTATGGTAAATTAAAATTTCATAAGAGGTCAAAAATCAATCATGTGTACGTAAATTATTATAGAAATAAAAGGATCAACACAAGAGATCTTTAAGTGAAAACAGCCTAAGAACCTAAGAGAAAAATCATTGGTCCACCGGACCACCTAATTATTAACTATGAAAAATAAGTATTCAGTTACAAGGCTATGACTCAAATTACCTACCCAAGTAATACCTCCAAGTAACCTACTGACAAGTCTTTGCTTTGATCATAGTCTCTACAAGATAGACGCTCGGACCTGGATGAACGTTCTGAAAAACTCGAGTCCCACGAGTGAATCAAACCCACATCACTATCACCTAAAAAGTTAGGACATAAATACAAGTACAAGTGTGTGTCCTAAAATAGATTCAGTAATGAACAATCCTAACTAATTGATCTAAACAATATATTAAAACAAAAACAACTAACTACTCTAGAACACTCAGTTAAAACACTATTAAGAAGTAAGAACGATATTGTAGAAAGCCAATCTAACTTATAATAAAAATATATATTAAATTCAAAGACCTAACATCTCTATTGATGTAACCAAGTGTTTGATCGATCGAGTACACAGGTCGATTGATTGAACATCCTTTCAATTGATCCAGTGATCATTTGATTAATATTCAAAAATGGTGGATTGAACTCGATCGATCTAATCCTCAATGGATCGAGTAAATCCCTTGATCGATCTAGTAATGCATTAAAATTAATTTAATCAAGTATTATTGTTTCATTGATCTAGTCACTATTCAATCAATTAAGTAAACATATTTTTACATTATTCCTATTGTGTCTAATATGCAATCTAATATACGGGAATAAAAATATACTTAATATGTGATCATTGAGGTTTAATAATTTCTTCAGCTTGAAAATATCCTTCTAAGAAACATCTATAAACTAAAATTATAATTATATATTTTGTTCACGAATATCGTCAACACTAACATAAATCTTACAATATCCATTTCTAGGGCTTGTTGTGTTGGTTTGTTGGATTCTTGATGATCCAAACTTTAGTGAATTTTTGATGTTATTACTAGTTCTCAAACAATATTGCTAAAAACTTATGCATAAAATTATTGCATACAAATTTTGTATGATTTATAAAATAGATCGCAAGTACACGAATCGCATATAAAAAACTATAAGTATACATGCAAGGTCGGTCTAAAGAGGAATCATGTGGTTGTTAAATCATTCAAAAAAATCTTAAAAATGAAATTAAAACAACCTAAATATCTTGTCATGATTTTTTTGGTCAGAGTATCTAAACTACTAACATAAAAATAAAGATAGATCCAATAAATATTTCAACAATTAAACATTTATCATGTAGTAAAGAATTTATGGGATGTGTTAGATAGTTAAATATGCTTGTTCAAAATTAAGTAGGTTATTAAATATATGAATTAATATTATTGATTCTCCATTTTTAATAAAAAAATTCCCTAAGTCACTAATCAAAATTCTTTTGTTAATAATAAATCAATTAACATTCTAACGTTAGGATAGCTAATTGATTAGTTATTAAATTCATATTTATGTCCAAGAAAATAATAAACCGTCTAATTAGGTCTAATTAGGTCAGGCATATAAGTTAGGCTTTCAATGAAAGTGTCAAAGTCAAATGTGTGATTTAAGTATTTGAAACTAACTTTCAGATTTTATATAAGTTAGACTTTCATTCAAAGTGTCAAAGTAAAGTATATGATATAAGTATTTGAAACTAACTTTTAGATTTTAAAACTATTATAAAGAATATATTGTCAGTATATATTTTCAATAGTAATTCTTATAAAAATCTTTGATATAGAGTTTACTCTAACTATACATTGGATATAGATCGAAAGATCTAAAAGTAATACTTTAAATTAAATTCAAATAATTTAAATCCTAAATCTAACTCTTTTGTTTATTGTGAAAAATATTTTGTCAATATATTTTTCATTTACAAACTTTGTTTTAATGTTAATGAAGAAATAAAACTTAATTCACTTTTAAAAAAAATTAATTTACTTTAATATTTCATAAGCATAATAACATTATTAATATCACATACTATGGCCAGACATGCATAATTTAATAAATGATCAATAATTTAAACATATAGCATGCAAAATAACACTTAGAGATCATCTAAAAAATATATTTAAATATATCTTAGCATAATTCTTTTAGAATTTCCTATGTTCTAGAAAACCTCCAAGTAGAATTGATGTAGTGTATATTGAATTGAAATTAAAAATTATTACATAAACTAAATGTGTTCCACTCTCAAATGAGATAAGAACTTTAAACTAATAAAAGAAAAGTTTAAGATAGCTAAAACATATAAAGGATTAAGATATTGTTGATTTATTGATTATTTTTAAATTAGAAATGGAGTCTTATTTATAGGGTAAAGAAAGAATAGAAATGTGAAAAATTTAGGTTGGTAATGTGGCATACAAATTTTTCACGCCATAACATACACATCATGTACACAGTTTTGGATATGATTCATTATACTCGCACCATGGCACACAATATTTTCACACTATGGTCACCATAAATCTAGGACACATTTGATTATTTTTTTTTTGCCTAGCGTTATGGCCCACTATAAATTCATGCAGCAGCATACTTCATGGCTCACTATAATGGTTTACATATATTTTCTTTTTAATCTTCTAAAATGTAATGGAGTGATTCAAATATAATTCAAGTTAAATCATTTTAAACACAAAAAATACTTGAAAAACAACAAAATATATATGTGATCCCGAAAAGATGCATGGACTTTCTTAAAATGATAATAAAACAAAAAACTATATTTAACATGTATAAAATCATGATATATAATTTTTTTTAAGACTTATCAATTGTGTTACTTGGGTGTTTTCTTGGATACTTTCATTATGCTTAACTAGATTGTTCAATATCTAGGGGTTTATTTTTCATAACAAGTGGTACCAAAACCTTATTTGACTTGAGTGTACAACTTTCTATTTTTCATAAGTTTGTCTGTAATTTATTCAAATTCATTAAGTTGGAGTAACCATGTTTCTCTTACTTTATCCATATCCATATTCAATTCTTTAATTTTTCAATAAATCTTATGTTTGAATTCAATGAATAAATTGGATGCTTTAAAATTTCACAACAATATTAACATTATTAGTTTTAGTGGATATAGGACCATAAATAACTTTCTGGCTTATGAAAACTTCACAAAAAGGCTATAAAGCATGTCCTATATGATAACACTACTGAATACTTACTTCATGGAAAAAATATGCATTATATTGATCGGCATAAATTCTTGCCTCTACGTCATAGATTTGAAAAACAAAGGAAATCATTTAATGGAAAAGAGGAGATGATCCACCTCTTCCTTCTTTGACAAGGGTCAAGATACTCCATAGGTTGCATGACATAAATTAAGATACGAGAAACCATAAAATCAAAAAATGAAAAAAATATATTATGTTAATGGGAAAGTAAAGAAGAGAAAGAAGAAAGAGGTGAAGGAAACATCAATAATTATCTATTCAAAACAACCATAATATCCTCCCGTGGGTTATTATGCATTGGATCCAAATAGCTTCCAATTGTTCCAATATATTAGTTTTTTTATTTGAACTCACTTGGATCAACATTAGGATTCTTCATTTGTTATCTCCTTTTAGGAACATTTCCTGTTTCCAGGAAAACAAAAACCTCGTTTTTTGATCGAAATTGATGGCGTGAGACTGGATCATAGTAATACTGCATGAGACAAGGATAATTTAAATCACATGGACTTGTAGAAATTCATGGCCTAACTCCATCCAAAAGAGCTCTCAAAGAGGAAGGGTTTCCATAACCTTATAACCAGCACTAGGCTGGCATCCCTGGTCGATGTGGGACTCAACACTCCCCCTCACATCGGACGGGGATACCGCAAAGACCGATTCCACTCGGGCGGGGACACCGCAAAGACCGGGGAACTATGCCAGAGGAGCCAGAGGGGACTCATCGCACCAGGGACCTGCTTTGATACCATGTAGAAATTCACTGAATGTATTTACAAGGGTAGTATTACACTGAAGATTAATACATGTATAAATATTGAAAAAAGAGAATATGTTTTTCCTAAAAGTGCTTTTAGGAAGGAAAAGTATATTAGTTGCATACAACTAATATACAGCTTATAAAGTATATTAGTTGTATACAACTAATATACCATTAAATGATTTATTAACACTCCCCCTCAAGTTGGCGCGTAGATATCAATCATGCCCAACTTGCTTAGTGAGCCATATAATGACTTCTTGGAGACTCATTTGGTAAGCATATCTGCAAGTTGCTCTTCTGTGGGAACAAAAGGAAAACTAATAAGTTTGGCATCTAACTTCTCTTTTATAAAGTGACGATCAACCTCTACATGCTTAGTGCGATCATGTTGTACTGGATTTTGTGATATATCAATGGCTGCCCGATTGTCACAATACATCTACATAGTATTTTTGAGTTTGAAACCCAAATCTAATAACAAAGTTCTTATCCACAGCAATTCACAAACCCCATGAGCCATACCTCTATACTCGGCCTCAGCACTAGATCGTGCCACCACTTTCTGCTTCTTACTTTTCCATTTAACCAAATTTCCTCCCACAAAGGTGAAATAACCCGATGTTGACTTTCTATCTGTAATACTTCCTGCCCAATCTGCATCTGTGAATCCACAGATTTCAAGAGGATTCTTGTGTTTAGAGAACATTACTCCCCTTCCTGGAGCCGATTTCAAATACCTTAAAATTCTCAAAACAGCATTCATATGGTTCTCACTTGGATTGTGCATGAACTGACTTACCACACTTACTGCATATGCAACATCTGGTCTAGTATGAGCTAAGTAAATCAAACGTCCAACCAATCTCTGATAGCGAGCTCGATCAGTTGGTATCTGATCTGGATACTCTGCTAAACAATGGTTTTGCTCAATAGGTTTGCAATCCAACATACCTGTCTCTGTTAGCAGATCAATAATGTACTTCCTCTGACACAGATATATTCCTTCTCTTCCCCTGGCTACCTCAATTCCTAAGAAGTACTTTAGTTCACCTAAGTCCTTCATTTAGAATTTAGAGGCTAGCTGTCTTTGTAATTTATCCATCTCAATAGTATCATCACCAGTGATTACCATATCATCAACATAAATGATTAGGGCTGTTACCTTCCCTCGTTGATGTTTGAGAAATAGAGTGTGGTCTGAATTACTCTGTCTGTAACCAACCTTTTGCATGAACTGTGAAAACCTTCCAAACCAGGCTCGAGGGGATTGCTTGAGGCCATACAAATACTTCCTCAATTTGCATACAAAATTACCAGGAGAATCAACTACATACCCAGGTGGAAGACTCATGTACACCTCCTCGGCTAATTCTCCATGAAGAAACACATTCTTGACATCAAACTGTCGAAGTGGTCAGTTTAGGTTAACAGCAAGTGAGAGCAGAACCCGAATCGTGTTCATTTTGGCAACAGGAGCAAAAGTCTCATCATAGTCTACACCATACGTTTGAGTAAACCCCTTTGCTACAAGACGAGCTTTATATCGATTTACGGATCCATCACCATTATGTTTTATAGTAAACACCCATCGATAACCAACTGCCTTTTTTCCTTGTGGTGATGACACAAGTTGCCAAGTATCATTCTTCTTTAACGCATCCATCTCTTCAGCCATTGCCTTCCTCTATATTGGATCTCCCAACGCATCCTGCACTTTATTAGGTACTGATACACTAGATATTTGATTCAAAAATGATTTATATGACTTAGATAATCTTTTAGTGGACATGTAATTGGCTACTGAGTATCTTGATTTTGCATGAATAATTGGTTCATACCTTTTGGCTGGTTTACCTCGAGTAGACCTATTTAGTAACACATACTGTCCAACATTAGACTCGATGCTATTAGTATCAGTAGGTGTACATACCTCAGATGAGTGCCCTTCAGTACCATGGAGTTATTGATCAAGGGTATTTGAGGGTACAGTTGTGTCTTCAATGTCATTTGTTGTAAGTGAATTTGGTGCTTGAATACTTGAAGCATCTGCTTCTGCAATGACTTGTCTCTTTGAAACATCAGTTGGTGATTCACCTAATGCCTCCCCCTCACCATGATACAGTTCTTCGAAATATGTATTCTCCCCCTAACGAGCAGTATCAGGTGAGGAAAAATAACTCATGTCCTCAAAGAAGGTGACATCCATAGTAACATAATACTTTCTGGTTGGTGGATGGAAGCACTTGTACCCTTTCTGATAACTTCCATAACCAACAAACACACATTTAATTTCCCGGGCATCTAATTTAGACCTTTGATTTTTAGGAATATGCACAAAAGCAACACAACCAAATACACGGGTAGGAAGATTATGAAAGGATGATAAGGAGACGTAAGATGCAAGAATCTGAAATGGGATGTTTCCGTTAAGGACACTAGACGGGAGACGATTGATGAGATGGGCAGAAGCCTGTACAGCATCACTCCAAAGGTATTTTGGCATATAAGCACTAAATAAGAGTGCACGAGCCATATCAAGTAAATGATGATTTTTTCTTTCAGACACTCCATTTTGTTCCAGTGTTTGCAGACAAGTAGTTTGGTGAATAATCCCATGTGTTTTGAAAAAATTTTGAAAGACATGATTAACATATTCCCCACCATTGTTAGAACGGAGGAACCGAATGATGGCATTATATTGTGTTTGAACGAAGGTATGAAAATTTTGAAAAACTGAAAAAACTTCATCTTTTGTTCTAAGAAGAGAAATCCACGATAACCTTGTACAATCATCGATAAATGAAACGAAATATGTCATACCCGATATAGTTGGCTCTTTAGATGGTCCCCAAACATCAGAATGAATTAATTCAAAAAGAATAGTACTTTTATTAGAAATACTAGGAGAATAAGTAATACGATGGCTCTTGGCCAAAACACAAGTCTCACAATGTAAAACAGTCTCACTAACACCAATAAATAAAGTGGGCATAGTTTTTTTCATAAGACTAAAAGACGGATGCCCTAAGCGGTGATGCCACAACCAAATTTCACTTAGCTTATCAAAACTAGAAGTCAATGCAGTGCTTGCCCTTGCTCCTGGTTTCTCCCCTTCGTAGTTCTGATCTAAACGGAACAATTTGCCCCTCAGATACCCTCGACCAATTATTGCCCTGGTAAGAAGATCCTGAAAAATCACATACATAGGATAAAAGGTTACAAAGCATTTAGACTCGAGGTTCAACTGTGGGACAGAGATTAAGTGATGAGATAAGTCAGGTACATATAAAACATTATGTAGCTGTAAAGATGGAGTGATATAAACTGACCCCTTTCCTAAGACAGGAAAGGCCTCACCATTAGCATTCGTAACATAAGACACTGGTGGGGGAAATAACTCATTAAAATAAGATTTATCATAAGTCATATGATCAGATGCACCAGAATCAATAATCCAAGTATTAGACCCAACAGAGTGAGAAACATTTAAGGTCATACCAATCTTACCACGACCAGCTATTGAAGCTGTAGGGATACCTCCACATTCCATAGGATGATTCTATCCATAGTAGTCTGGTTCTTGGATAATTTGCACGGCAGCTGCTTTTGCTTTAGAGCGATACCCATTTTGTCGTTTTGCTGCATAGTAATCTGCTTTTGGTTTCAAGTGTGGATATAGTTTCCAACAAGTCTCACGAAGATGCCCCTATTCATTGCAATAAGAGCAGGGAGAACGAGGGCGATTGGTAAAACCTGGTGAAGGTCCCTGCTGATGAAGTGGAATTGAATTTTGCTACTAGAGGAAGGGTGCCTTTGATTTGGCTTGAATGGCTAGGCTTGATACCTCAACACGTGCCTGATGAAGACTCTCTTGCTGAGATTCGTCTTTACAGATGTATGTAAAGGCAGTAGTCAAGCTCGGAGGGTCGGACATTCGAAGCAGTTCGCCTTTAGCACTATTATGTTTTGTATCAAGACCTCTTAAAAAGTCATGTAGTCGTTCAAGCTCCTTCTCCTTCTGGTACCACAAAAGGTCTTCTGAATTTTTAATTTTACATGGGCGTTTCTGGTCAATTTCAGCCCATTCATTTTTTAGCTTGGTAAAAAAAAGAGATACTGGTTGCCCATTTTGTTGCATGCCAGCAGCTTTGCACATGAGTTCATGAACTTGAATAAAGTCAGACTCATTTGTATAAAGATCGCTTAAGGTATTCCATATAGCCTCAGTAGTTTCACATTCCTCCACCATTTGTAATATATCATCAGTGATTGCTCTAAATAGAATCGACATGACAAAGCCATCATCATCTTCCCACCTAGTATAGGCGTCTATATCATCTTGGCTAGCAGCCCTAATTGATCCAGATACATGTCCCATCTTATGCATCCCACGAAGATAAACAGATATAACTTTTTTCCATGTTCGAAAATTTGTACCATTAAGTTTAGTACCCCCGAAAGAACCAATTTCTGAACTCTTAACAGAAACTTCAAAATTTGGAACTTCATGAATTCTGGAAACTTGATGTTGTCTTGAATCTTTAATTGAAATAATAATAAAAAGTATATTGTGCAGCGGAATAAAAATTTTGGATTTTTTTTTTGCGGGTTAGGCTGATAAATGGGTTGTTTGAATGTTTAGGCTGATGAGCTAGGAGCTGATGGGCTAGGGTGGGGCTGATAATTGGGGCTGATAGCTGAGGGGCTAGAGTTGGGCTTGATAATTAGGGCTTATAGCTGATGGGCTAGGGTTGGGCTTGATAATTAGGGGCTAGGGTTGGGCTTGATAATTAGGCTTATAGCTGATAATTAGGGTTTTTTTAAATCTGAAAAGTAAAGAAACATAAAGAAACAATTTTAAGAAACTGGACACCAAGTTTCGGCTGATACCAAACGGCGAGCTGGTCGGCGACGGCGCAGGGGTGTGCAGGTGGCGTGAAGCTGGACGCTGCGCAGGCCTGAACGGCGTACAGGGGCGCGGGCTGACTGAACGGCGCACAGGGGCGCGGGCTGACTGAACGGCGCAGGGCTCAGGGCTGCGCGGTGGATGACACGAACAGTGCGGACTGGACGACGGATCTGCAACTACAGCGCGAGCTAAACAGTCCGAGAAGACGGCGGCGCTTCTATTCAGAAACCGGTAAATTTTTTTTTCTTTCTTTCCTGCTCTGATACCAAGTAGAAAGTCATGACCTAACTCCCTCCAAAAGAGTTCTCAAAGAGGAAGGGTTTCCATAACCTTATAACCAGCACTAGGCTGGCATCCCTAGTCGATGTGGGACTCAACAGGACTTTCCACTGCATGCAAGTATTACCATCCTTATCTCAAACTATCACTTTTCATGGTTGCAAAAAGAATGATGATACATAAGACAGAGCACTGCTAAGCAATATTAAAAACATAAAATATGGTGTAAACATACACTCATATGTAAACAAAAAATGCAACTAGCAGTTTGAAACCAGTAACTAACCGAGTCTGATCATTTGCATTTTAAACAAGGGTATCAAGTCACCTGCTAACATACTAAGGGTATTCAATTCGTTCCAAATCCTTTGCTAAAAACACAAACGATATATGAGAGGTCATTGAGCAAATCTTTATTGGCTTCATATGAGATCAAGAATCATACAAACTCTAGATTTGTTAAATAATTGGAATCTCATAGTTTCAAAGTGCCACAACTACAAATGATGGAAAACATCTCTACCAAATATATCAATAGAAAAGCTCGAGGTGCAATAGAAAATGCAACTTTGTCAATCAATTAACAGAACAAGAAGCCATAAAGAATGAGATAACATGTCATTGTAATATGAAAGAATTCTAAAAAAATATTAGAAAAGAAAGAAGCATAAGAGACTTTTAAGAGACTTTTAAGAGAATAATTTTTAACACAATATTAGAATTGAAGATCTTGTGTTTAATATTTACAGAGAGTGAAAAATATATAAAAATAATATTTGTCCTCTTCTTACTACCTTAAACTTTTAAGAGACTTTTAAGAGAATATTTTTTCTAACAACTTCTAACATTATAAATAATGAATTAAAATAATTGCATATACTTTGTAAATTTCATTAGTAGCTCGATGGAAGAAGACCCAAAACCCAGAGTCTTTAACTCCCAACTAGAATTAGCAAATGTTGACAAGTGCGGTCAATTCAAAAGATACTATTAAAATCAAATAGTCATGGTCATTTGAAATTTTGAATAGAGAGCAAAAGTAAAAAGTTAAACTTCGTTTTCAAACAAGTTATGTTAAAGTTTATATAACTAAGTCAGCCTAGCTTATTTCCAACATATACAATTCAGTAAACCTATTTATCCTTACAGAAAGCCTCAATAATACCAAAAACCGAACAAAAAACACTGCTTGGATTCAAATAAAAACAAATACTTCAAAAAACCAAAATGCCCCTAAACAACAAAAAGTCACCAGATATCAATTGTTTTGACCAACTTGATTTCCATTTATAACTAGGTGACCTTTAGCCAGCTTTAAAAAGCTTAATAGACTACAAGCTCAAGATATACCATAATGATCAAATTTACTCCCTTAATGTATGATCATTTCAAAAGATTACTATCATGTAAGTTTGCTGAACTCCACCCTTCTTTCAAAATAGATTTGTTGTAGTCATGACAAGTAGAAGATTATAATGCTATAAACTGACAAACCAGATCAACTAAGATTTCCCACAACCCCTAGTCCAAGTGTGAGGCTCCCCTTGTCAAAGAGCTTTGATTCGAGCATCGCTTATGATCTTTATTTGAGTACAGCTTTTGTGAAGTCTTATTTATTGATGATTGCATGAACTCGTCATGTTTCTCTTTGGATTTTGTTTGTCATGTTGCAGATTCTGTTATCTAGTTGTTTAGGTTATGGTATCTTCGTCATATGATTTCACACATCACATTTTCCATCTCTACAATACTATATATGTGCATTATTATACTCTTTCATTTTATTAAGGTTCTTTAGTCAAACTTGTAGGTTTTGCCACTCCTAGTTAACACGTTGCCAAACTTGCAGTCAAACTTGAACTAAATATAACATGTTGCCGTATCTACAGCTCCTAATTAATTTAACACGTTGCCGTATCTACCACTAAAATGTTCATGGTAATGTAGATCTAGCTAATGTTCTTTAGCTAAACTAAGAAGTGTTTTGTATAAAGTATGAATTTTATGTACTAGTCAAGCAACAGATTCAACAAGTGGTTGAATCAAATTAGAATTATATTGTATTCCCAAAATTTCTTTTTGTAACTTTAAAAATCACCCTTTCTTATTGTTAACAACCTCACCTTTACATACTGTACTTTTACATCAATGATGTACAGATTTGGCATGTGGGAAAAATGGGAAGGTGACCATATTATTTTTCATCGGGACCATATTTAATTGTCTGAAATGCAACAAAAATCAGCCTCAACATAAAATCAACAGCAAGAATTGTTATTTGTTTGGCACAAACCCAAAAACAAATATTTGACCCAAACACATATATTAAAACCCTTCTTCTTGTGATACATATATATTCCATTGTGCGTGAATACAAGCCTCCCTTGTAAAAGAACAAAAAGAAAGTAAAGCTGCTCCCAGAATAGAGAGAGCTTTCAAATTAAAGAGTGAGAAGAAAAAAAAAATTCAGCTGTTGTGTTTTCCATTTTCAGTCAAAGAATCTCTTTTTTTTTCTCAAATTTTGCAGAGCAGATTAGAAGAAAGTGAAGCTCATTTGTGTGATAATATTTGATTTAATAACAAGTTTTTTAATTTATCTTGCTATATATTACTAGTAAATTTGAAGGGATATTTTGTAGATTGATATTGGATTTTGGATTTTGGTATAATTTGTGAAGTTCTCTGAAAATTGGTGTTTGTATCTACATTTGATTATTAGTAGATTTTTCTCAGTGTGATGTCGTCAGTGGAGTAGACTTTTCACATTGAAAAGTTGAACCACTTAAATCATTGTGTGCCATTTATTGCTTATTATTTTTGTCGTTTATCCATTATTATATATTTGTGCAATCAAAATTAGACCCGATCTTTGCTTCCATAAGTGCTAATTTTTAACAAATTAGTATTAAAGCATTGGGTTATTTTGTTATTTATTGGAACTGATCAAGTTTGCTCTTTTTGATTTATTTTGAGCTTCTGGTTATTTGATTGGTTTCATATTTTTTGGGTTATACTTCTGTTTGAGCTTCTGGTTATTTGATTGGTTTCATATTTTTTAGGTTATACTTCTGTTTATTTAATATTGGGTTTTCTGTCATGGCACCAAAATATGAAATTGAGAAATTCAATGGTAGAAATGATTTCAGTCTTTGGCGTATGAAGATGCGGGTCGTATTAGTTAAAGAAAGGTTCGTTATGACACTTGAAGGCGAGGATAAATTGCCAGAAAAATTAACTCATGAAGAAAAAGATGCATTGATGAAAAATGTTCTTAATTCAATTCAATTATCCTTTTCTGGTGAGGTATTACCCGAGGTTGGGGATGAGGAATCTCCTACTAGGTTATGGCTTAAATTGAAGAATTTGTATATGACCAAGTCTTTGACCAGTAGGTTATATTTGAAGCAGCGTTTGTATACATTCAGAATCTCAGAATGTACACCTTTGCACGATCATCTTGATGAATTTACTAAAATTATTCGTGATCTGAAAAATGGTGGTGTTAAGATTGATGATGAGGATCAGGCCTTAGTTCTATTATGTTCTTTACCTCATTCATTTGAACACTTTGTTGATACCATGCTATATGAGCGAGACACTATTTCTTTGGAAGATGTCAAAGCAGCTTTGAATTCCAGAGAATTGAAGAAAAAGGTGTCTACAAGCAGTAATGATAATAACAGTGGTTTATTTGTCAAAGGTAGAAATCAAGAAAAAGGCACAAGCAATAATAGAGGCAAGTCTATATCCAAATCTAGAAAACGAAAAGCTAAATGCAACTATTGTCGTTAAGAAGGGCACTAGAAAGTAAATTTTCTGAAACTCAAAGGTAAAGGAAAATCTGCCACAACGCACTACTACAAAAAGGGATATAAAAACCGACTTTAAATTCAGAGACTTAAATTGTAAAGTCGGTTCACGGCCTGAACCGACTTTACGTGTAGTCGGTTCATGCCCTGAACCGACTCTACACGTAAAGTCGGTTTATGCCCTGAACTGACTCTACATTTTATTTGTTTTAATTTTTAATTTTATTTTTCGTATAACAGTATATATAAATAACATAAAAACACTAAAATATAAATAATAATACAATAAATAATTAACAATATAAATATATTTAATTACTTAATAATTAAATTTATTACAAAAACAAATAATGCATATAAATAACTTCAATTACAAATAAAATAATGTCGTCAAATTATGCCATCGAGTAAGCTTGGTTGGCTTAGAATCTTGATTGGCCTTCACAAGCATTATGGCAAAAAAAAAGCTGATCCATATAACAAATATTCTCCTACATACATGAGCACGTAAAACATCCATCAAAAAAGTAGTCTAAACTTCAGACGTACGAACGAAGAAATTAAATCATTATAAATATTACCATAAAAAAGAGATTAGCATGTACAACGACATTCGATGAACTCATACTAGCATTATTAATCATTTGTCTATATATGAAGTTATCTGGAATCTCTACTACTATTTTTTAATGCTATATATAATGAACTCTAAATATGAAATCAATTGCACGTAACTTCGATTTCTTACTTGGCTAAGCTTGTGTGAGTTTTGGTGCCCTTAAACATATGGAACACGTTCATATGCACCAAAACTCATACAAACCAAGAAACAAATCGGACCGACGTACACCTGATTTGTACATTTAGAACTCATTATATCATTAAAAATACTAGCAGAGATTCCAGATAAATTCATATTTATAAACAATGCATTCCCCTAAATACATGAGCATATATATGATTAATCATCATCAAACAAGTGATTTCAGACACAAGAATAGATATAGAAGGCCAAATCATTAAAAAAAAATTATTGTTATGTTGTCATATGCTATTCAAGATCATCAGAATCTTTTCTTGATTCTTCTTGCGATGATATAATTTGAACCATGTGTTCTGCCCATTCCTCTCGTAAATCATCAAAAATTTGCTGGTCATAACCCGTCTTGTTCCAACCAAAGAACTACATGTATTCAAAATCAAAATAAGAATATGATTTCATTTATTTACAAAAACAAACTCAAATATGTTAAAACTTGTATGTATATGGGTAAAATATATTACCACATCATCAATTGGAATTTTGATATTTGTGATGATTTCGCTCATAAACTTCATGACATAATAACCACACATGACTCCATTATTTTGTTGTGGAACCTACAAAAAAAAGTGCATGTATACATGAATTTTCATATTCGAACATCCTTATTATTTAATTGTAAAATTAATAAAATTATTAATATTGAATTGTACATACCATAACTTTTGTCTATATAAGCTTATGAGATTTTTTAAGGACAATGCCCCTAAACTTTTTCCACAACTTCCATGCCCTATCAAGGTATAAAACGATTAGTTTTTATTACATATTACAAAAAATAATAGAAAAAACTAATATGTAACTAAATATAACTCTTACATTTCAACAACTGTTTTTGTATCTTTACTCAGTTCTATGGAAGCTGAGTCACAGTACCAAGCATGATTATTGAACATATCAATGATTACCAACATCCAATGATCTTGGCCTTGTTCAAACCTTAATGGCCAAGGGATTATCAACTTTTGATTTCTGCTAAGCGTTAATGTTCTATCACATAATTGTTTAGCTCTGATGCTAACATCCTTCTCTTGATATTGATTGACATATGAAGAATCATAGAACATTGCTAAATGTGATGGGTGATTATGTTGAAGTCGATAATAGCAAGCCCTATATATGTATATATATAATTAGATAATATAAATATAATTATATATGTTCTGCATAAATAAAAGAAAACTAACTAGATTGAGGACTCACCTTGTCCACACTTGAATTATACTTAAATCGATCATTTGATATTCAAATATTTGCAACAAGCACTCGATCGATATATAAGTTTGGCCGATGTCTACACCAGAAATTTCAATAGGAAGTGGCACAGTCCATCCATCATTTATGCTAGATGCCCTCCCAACAATAGTCATCAAAGTGCCAAGATTCCTACTGAACTGTAACGCATAAGTATGACTATATTTTTTCCAAGGCTTCTTCTTGAATGACTTGGTGCACGATGATTGGTCACTAGTCATAGATTTAGCACGAGATACTTGCTTGGTATCTCTTAAATGTGCCGCATTTAAGAGTTATGGTATAATAGACTACCAAAAAAGTATCATATATGTATTTTTAGTAACAATAAGATCACATTAAATAATAGTAGTAAACAAGTGTTATTTTTTAAGTTAAAAAATAGTACCATGTCAAAATTTAGAACAACTTGAATCGACGGCCAAGCCACATACTGTCCAACCGCCTCTTGGACTGTGGTAGCATCAGAAGGTACAGGTAGTGGACAATCATGAAACAATGATTGATCAATTACTATTCGCCAATGATTAGGCAAATATTGATTATGAATCATCCGATCATCGCTCAATTGTTGTACCGTTCCAATAGCAACATAGTCCGTTGACGAAGGATGTTTCAACAAACATTTCATATTCTGTAAAAGTTTTAAGTGTTATATATAAAAAATAAAACATATAATAAGAATTTAAAAATTAAAATCTTACCACATATGATTCATCAAATAGAGGAGGACTCTCATGTGGGGTAGCTATTGGATGTACATTCTCACCAATATGTTCATCTTGGCTTGATTTATGGTAAGAATGTGCAGATTGCATTGGAGAAAATGAACCACTACTTGATTGCATGTGCATTCCTGGCATATAATGAGGACCAATAGGATGGCTATATCCCATACTGGATGTAGTTTGAGCACAATGAGATTGTGTGGATGGCATGCATGGCATGGATGGTGGCATGCTTGGCATGGATTGTGGCATGCCTGGAATGGAAGGTGGTATGTCTGGCATGGATGGTTGCATGCTTGGACAATATGGCATGCCCTGGTTGTAGCATGATGCCATGGCTGACAGTTGTTGTAATTGATGTTCTTTTAGAGTGGCAATCTCACTCATCACGGAGGCCTTAAAGGAGTTGAATTCTTCTTCAATTTTAGTGTATTTCTCCTTACTTACAGTCTGAGGCTTATGTTTTGGAATTTTAAAATACTCCATAGTACCATCATATTGGCTACCTCCCCTAACACGACCAGGATGCTCGCGTCCGATTGCATGATATAAAGCATCTCTCCCAGGCTCTTCGATTATTTCACCCATGTATATTTTTTCTTGAACAGCTCTCTACAAATAATAAAGCACACAAACATATCATTCATTATTACATCAATTATTAAGTATCAGTCAGACTTTTTATCAAATGAAATTACTAACCAACTTATTTAATTGTTCTTCTCCTCGTTGACTCATCGGTCTTGCATTGTTCGTTTTGGGAGTCTTTGTTTCTATGTACAATTCCATTCGGGTAACAGGTCTACCCAATTCAGCTTCCTACATAAATTAGGAAAATTTTATTAACAATGACA
This sequence comes from Hippophae tibetana, assembly GCA_037013495.1. Classification (NCBI taxonomy): domain Eukaryota; kingdom Viridiplantae; phylum Streptophyta; class Magnoliopsida; order Rosales; family Elaeagnaceae; genus Hippophae; species Hippophae tibetana. The sequence continues at coordinate 105,881,604 of CM072810.1, forward strand.
TGAAATTAAATTGAGAAAAATTAATATAAAAATATTTATAAAATTAAGACAAATTAATAATACCATTCGAAATCTAACTTCAGGATTTGAAGACCTCTCAGTACGGTTAGGAAGAATGTTATTGTTGTATGTTTTTCAACACACAAAAACGTGCAAGTATACACGGTCACAAGTAATAAAATTTGTAAGTAAAGTATCGTTCCCACGGAGATTTGTAACTATAGTTTGTTAATTACTAAAATTATCTCAATCTAATTTTATTCAAAACGTAAGTTGATTGTAGCAAATGTAAGAAAAAAGTTAAAACAAAATAAAAGAAATCTAGGATTGCAATTTTTCACCAAATTAATCAACTCAAATCATTTTATTTTCTTTTGATTTATATTTTTTAGTACATTTAATTTGTCAACCGAAAACTTCTAATTTTATTCATACATCTCTTCCGAGCTCCGTACAAACACACCTCGTTAAATTAATTCACTATATCTCTATGAGAATTAAATTTACCGAAATTCATTACGTTTTAAGTTTTCAAATGGCCACACATACAATTAGGGTATATTCCTATCCTTCATCATACATGTCATTCTATTTACGAGCAATATACACACGAATGCCTCTTCCAAGTTTATTCATGTGTCACGGATCGTTTCGATAAGATTCGTAAATAATCAAAAAGCATTAAACACAAAATAGAACGAGCAAATCGAACGTCTTATAAATCTATCAAAAATAATTAAAATAAAAGCATCATAAATTTAGATCAAATGCAACCCTAGAAAAATTAAATTACTTCATAAAATTAAAATAAAAATTACAACACATACAGAAAATTAAGATGAAGAAGAAGGAAAATTAAAACATCACTTAGAACAAATTTTTGGCACACGCAGAACACAACAAAAGCCAAAAATGGCTTCTGCGTGTTCCACAGCCAACACACAAACACCCAAAAAATTACAAACTCAAAAAAAACTTCTTAAAACTATCATCTTATCTCCTATTTATACCCAAAAATAATACATCTAAAATATTACATTTTTTATTTTATTTTTTATAAAACGTGTAATAATATTTTTATCGAAAAATGAAATAACGCGTATCGAAAATCGAATCGAAAATATTAAATAATTTCACGCGTGAGACAGGGGCGCCGATTCTGCATTTTTTAATTCATTCTGTGTGCCACGTGTCAGCATCTGATTCGCTGAAATGAATTAACGCGGACACGTGGCAGCTTCTCATTGGACGCTAGAAACGGCGCCCGCGAAAAAAAGGAACGGACGAAAACGGCCACGTACAGGTGCGATCCTGCGCTTTCGCGCTCATCGTAACATGCCACGTGTCGTTACATGATTGGCTGAAAAATAGATTGGGACACGTGGCAGTTGCTGATTGGAGGAAGGGATTCAGAGTGAACACGTGGCAGATTCTGATTGGAGGAAAATCTGGGTGCACGTTGAGATCAGCGCACGGGATCAGAGGCGCGCATACGTGGGGGACAGTGGCTGACGCGTCAAAGAAGTGGGTCCCACCTGCACGGCAGGTGCCCCCCACTCGGGCGTCGAGCCGCGTAAACAATTCTGCACCCACGCGATCTGGTCGGGCGTGAATGGCACGCACGGATCTCAATCGTTTGGGATTTGATCGGACGGTCCACGTTTTGCGCGTGCATGATGGCGCATGGTCTTCTCACCTGCGCAGAAATTTAAACTTTAATTAATTGGATTTTGGCCCACAAATTTATTTCAAATTACATTTTCAACTTTCTTTAATTACAGTTTAACCCTTTTCTAATTTAAATTAAATTTTTAAACTTTTAATAATTAAAATGAAGCCCGAATTTAATTTATATTATATTTTTGACTTTTAGAAATTGCAATTAAATACTATTTTATTTGAAATTATATTTTTGGACCCAAATTTGCAATTAATTAAGTTTTTCGATACAAATTATTTAATTTTATTAAAATATATAAAAAACATTAAATACTAATTTATTAAACTAAAATTAACTAAAAACATTGAAAACATAGCAATTATAATTAATAAAATAGGTGAAAATAACTATATAAAATACAGTTATCAGTTATGCATTTGGACATTCTGATGATCTTCTCTAATAATTTGAAATTCTTCTGAACGTCTATAATCCACAAAGTCTTTCCAAACTTGAGGTGTAATCCAGGGGTATCCTGCAGGGATTTTGTATATCACATTCTCATCAAGTGTTTCCAAATATGGAAACACATAATTTTTCGCCAATCTAGAAGTCTTGTATTCCTTCCACGCCTTATTTGCAATCTTATAACACTTGCCCTGCCAATTGTCATCGACTTTGTAACGATTCTGTAAAAACACAGTACAAAAGATTAGATATAATACACCTAATATAATATATATATTGATTATAAAATATAAGAGACTTACATAAATGGTTATCCATATTTTGAACTTTTCTGTATCAGCAACCTCAGACCAATGATTTATATTGATTGGTATACTGGACTTTGCCAGTCGACCAATAGAAGATTTCAATTGTTGACCATTTTCCCCTAGTGGATTACCAGTAGCATCAAATTTAACGGGTATTTTATCATCTGGTTTAAGTGGAGCATCAGGTATATTCACCCAACCCCTTCTTTTCAAATACCCAAATGGATCATTTGGATCTACAAGCTGAATATCCATGAAATATCTGCAAAAAGTGGAGAAATATAAATTAATTGACAATTTTAGGAACACACATATATACAAGAGTTATTACAACAATATAGAACATACATTATGTTTAATTAGGTTGTTGATCGTATACATATATTCCTTCACAATCACTACGAGTCCATGTCGAAGAATCATCATCATCAATTAGATCATCACATACATTAGGAAATTTATTTGAGAAATTACTAATATTGGTTAATGTATCAAGCATAGAGTCATCATCTTTTACAACATCACAATGGTAAAACTCTTTTTGTGGAGGCGTTAACACAACAGACCATATTGGATCAATTTGATCGCTCACGTAAAATACTTGCTTTGCATGAAGTGCTAACATGAAAGGATCATCTGTGTGACTTATCCTGGATAAATTTACAAGGGTAAATCCAAAATCATCTATTCTATATCCAACATTGATAACATCTTCGACCCAATCACACAAGAATACTAATGATGTTGCTGGTGTTGTAGATAGTTATGGTTCTTATGGTAAAAATGTTCTATCAATATCTATTGGTTCTCCTGGAGATGTTTGGATTCTTGATTCAGGTTGAACTTACCATATGTGCCCCAGTAGAGATTGGTTTGCTTCTTATCAATCTATTGATATGGGTGTTGTCTTGATGGAAAACAATGTCCTGCAAGGTTGTTGGTATTGGTATTTTCTGAATTAAGATGCATGGTGGTATTGTTAGGACTTTGAAAGATGTTCATCATGTTCCATATTTGAAAAAGAATTTGATATCTTTGGGTACTCTTAATTCACAAGGCTACAAGTATGTAGCTAAAAGTGGAGTTTTAAAAGTTAGTAAGGGTACTCTCATTGTTATTAAAGGGAAATTGTCACTTGGACTCTATATACTTCAGGGTAGCACTGTTATTGGTAGTGTATCAGTTTCGTCCTCGTCAGATCAAGATTCAGACAATACTCGATTATGGCATATGCGACTTGGGCATATGAGTGAAGTATGGATATCTATTTTGAGCAAGCGGGATTTGTTTTGTGGTCAGAAAACTGGGAAGCTTGATTTCTGTGAGCATTGTGTTTATGGAAAGCATCGCAGGGTCAAGTTCAGTATAGTCATCCATAAAACGAAAGGTATTGTTGATTATATTCATTCAAATCTTTGAGGTCCTTCTCGTGTTGTGTCTAAGGGTGGTGCTCGGTATATGTTGACTTTTATTGATGACTTCTCTCATCATGTTTGGGTATATTTTCTGAAGAATAAGAATGATGTGTTCTCAAAATTTGTAAAATTCAAGGCTTGTATAGAAAATCAAGCAAGCAATAAAATCAAGCATTTGAGAACTGATAATGGTTTGGAATTTTGTGACAGTCAGTTTAATGAATTTTGTGAAAGAAATGGCATAGTGAGACATCGCACTGTGCGTCATACACCACAGCAAAATGGAGTAGCAGAACGTATGAATATGACTCTCTTAGAAAGAGCTCGTTGTATGCTCTTTCAAGCTGACTTGGATAAATCCTTTTGGGCTGAAACTTGTAACCATGCCTGTTATTTGGTGAATCGATCTCCATCAACTGCAATTGAGTTAAAGACTCTGTTTGAGGTATTCTTTGGTACTCCTTCTAATTATTCTGATTTGAAAATTTTTAGTTGCCATGTGTTGTGTGTTTTTAAAACATAAAAACGTGCAAGGATACATGGTCACAAGTAATAATATTTGATAAGTAAGTTATCGTTCCCACGGATATTTGTTACTATAGTTTGTTGAGTACTAAAATTATCTCTCTCTGATTTTATTCAAAACGCTCGTTGATTGTAACAAATTTAAGAAAAGAGTTTAATAACAAAATAAAAGAAATCCAGGATTGCAATTTTTCACTAAATTAATCAACTCAAATCATATTATTTTCTTTTGATTTATATTTTTTTAGTACATTTAATTTGTCAACCGAAAACTTCTAATTTTATTCATACATCTCTTCCGAGCTCCGTACAAACACACCTCGTTAAACTAATTTTCTATATTCCTATGAGAATTAAATTCACCAAGATTCATTACGTTCTAAGTTCTCAAATGGCCACACATACAATTAGGATATATTCCTATCCTTCATCATACATGTCATTCTATCTATGAGCAACATACACAAAAATGCCTCTTCCAAGTTTATTTATGTGTCACGGATCATTTGATAAAATTCGTAAATAATCAAAAGCATTAAGCACAAAATAGAATAAACAACTCAAACGTCTTATAAATCGTTCAAAAATAATTAAAATAAAAGCATCAGAAATTTAGATCAAATGCAACCCTAGAAAAATTAAATTACTTCATAAATTTAAAATAAAAATTACAATAGATACAGAAATATTAGATGAAGAAGAAGGAAAATTAAAATACAAATATTTGGCACACGCAGAACACAACAAAAGCCAAAAAATGGCTTCTCCGTGTTCTACAGTCCAAAACTGAATAACAAAATAATCTCCAAAACTAAACTCTCCAAAAACTTCAAAACTTTTCTACTCTATCATACTATCTCCTATTTATAGCTAAAAATAATACATTTAAAATATTACATTTTTTATTTTATTTTTTTAAATAAACACGTAAAAATTTGTATCAAAAAATAAAAATCACGCATATCGATTTTTGATATTTAAAATATTAATTAAAATCACGCATAGACACAGAGAGCCGTTCGGATTTTTTTAATTCAAAGTGCATGCCACGTGTCAGCGTCCGATTCGCTGCAAGGATTTAATGCGGACACGTGGCAGCATTTCATTGGCTGCGGGAAACGGCCGCAGGATAGATTGTCGCACGGGAGACAACGGCTGCAACGCGGGCTGATCCTGCGCTTTCGCGCATATCGTAACATGACACGTGTCATAACATGATTGGCTTAAAAATAGAATGGGACACATGGCATCTTCGGATTCGCTACAAGGATTAGTGCGGACACGTGGCATCATTTGATTAGCTGAAGATCTAGTTGCACGCAGAGCTCAGCGCAGGGGATCAAAGGTGCGCGTAACGTGGGGACAACGGCTGGACGCGTCAGACACGTGGGTCCCACCTGCACACCGGCCTGCGCGTCAGGTGGCCCCCACTCGGGCGCTGAGCCGCGTGAAAGACAAAATCTGCACCCACGCGAGGTGGTCGGGTGTGATCGGGACGCGTGCATCGTAGCCGTTTCTTTGTTGATCAGACGGCCCACGTTTCGGGCGTGTGTATTCTTTTCACCTGCGCAAAAAATTAAACTTTAATTAATTTCATTTTGGCCCACAAATTTAATTCAAATTACAATTTCAACTTTTTTTAATTATAGTTTAGCCCTTTTTCTAATTTAAAGTAAATTTTTAAACTTTTAATAATTACAATTAAGCCCGATATTAATTTAAATTATATTTTCGACTTTTATAAATTGCAATTAAACACGCTTTTATTTGAAATTATACTTTTGGACACAAATTTTCAATTAAGTACGTTTTCGATACAAATTATTTAATTTTCTTAAAATATATAAAAAACAATAAATACTAATTTATTAAACTAAAATTAACTAAAAACATTAAAAACATAGCAATTATAATTAATAAAATAGATGAAAATAACTATATAAAATACAGTTATCACCATGCTTATGCTCATGTTAATGATGGTAAATTTGAGCCTAAGGCATTAAAATGCATATATTTGGGGTATCCTTCTGGGGTGAAGGGTTATAGATTATGGTGTGTTGAACTCAGGTCACCTAAATTTTTGATTAGCAAAGATATTAAGTTTGATGAGTTTTCTATGTTACAAAAGAAAAAGGAGTCTATTGTTGCAGATAAAGACCACGGGGTTGGTGAGCAGGTGGAGCTTGAGAGTGGAGCTCTTAGTCAAGTGCAAAAGGGCACTTCAAATCAGCCATCTATGGATGAGATTGATGATTCTACTCATGATGTAGCAGAAGAGCAACATGAGCAACCATATAGTATTACTAAGGGTAAAGGAATAAAAGAGATTCGTCGCCCTCAGAGGTACGCAGATGCAGACTTTGTTTCTTTTGAATTATCTGTGACAGAGTCTATTGAGGTACATGAACCTTCTAGTTATCATGAAGCTGTCACTTGTGATGAGTATGTTCAATGGATGGTTGCTATGAATAAAGAGATTGAATCACTTCATAAGAATCATACTTGGGAATTGGTGAAACCGCCTAAGGGCTAGAAGATTGTTGGAAACAAATGGGTCTTCAAGAAAAAAGAAGGTATACCTGAGGTTGAAATAGCTAGGTTCAAGGCACGTGTTGTTGCAAAGGGCTATTGTTAGAAGAAGGGTATTGACTTCAATGAAGTATTGTCACATGTTATGAAACATAGTTATATTCGTGTGTTGCTTGTTATGGTTGCATTGTTTGACATGGAATTAGAACAACTTGATGTCAAGAGAACCTTCTTACATGGTGAGCTTGAAAAACAAATATATATGCATCAACTAGAGGGGTTTGTTGTTCCAGGTAAGGAAGATCATGTTTGTTTATTGAAAAAGTCTTTATATGGGTTGAAGCAATCCCCTAGACAGTGGTATAAATGGTTTGATTCTTTTATTATTGATCATGGTTACTCTAGGAGTGATTATGATAGTTGTGTTTATCATAAAAGATTCCATCATGGTTCATTTGTCTATTTGTTGCTTTATGTTGATAACATGCTTATTGCTTCCAAGAATAAGTCTGAGATTAAAAAATTAAAGTCTCAGCTTAGTGGATAGTTTGAGATGAAATATTTGGATGCAGCGAAGAAAATTTTGGGCATTGAAATTTACAGGGATAGACAAGTAGGCAAGCTTTATTTGACTCAGAAAAGTTATATTGAAAAAGTTATTGAACGTTTTGGCATGAAAGATTCTAAACCTGTGAATACGCCGTTAGCTGCATATTTCAGACTTTCTTTGGATTTGTCACCATAGTCAGAAGAAGAAAAGCGATACATGTCTCAGGTTCCATATGCTAGTGTCGTTAGCAGTTTGATGTACGCTATTGTTTGTACTCGTCCAGATATTTCACATGCAGTTAGTGTTGTCAGCAGATATATGGGTAATCTTGGTGAGGGTCATTGGCAAGCACTGAAATGGATACTTCGGTATTTGAGAGGTACATCTGATTTTGGTTTGGTATATGATGGAAGTTCTAATACCAGTTGTAGTGTTATTAGTTATGTGGACTCCGATTATGTTGGTGATTTGGATAGAAGAAGATCTCTCACGGGTTATGTCTTCACTCTTTCTCATTGTGTCATTAGTTGGAAGGCTACTTTACAGTTTACAGTTGTTTTGTCTACGATAGAGGCAAAATATATGGCAGTAGCAGAAGCAGTGAAAGAAGTCATTTCGCTTAGAGGTTTGGTTTGTCATTTGGGTTTGCAGCAGGATACTTTCGTTGCATTTTGTGATAGTTAGAGTGTGATACACTTGACTAAGAATACTATGTATCATGAAAGAAGCAAACACATTGATGTCAGATATCACTTCGTTTGTAATATTGTCTCTCAGGGTGCTATTGTTGTTAATAAGATAGTCACTATAGCGAATCCAACTAATATGTTAACCAAACCAGTTTTGTTTAATAAGTTCAAGCATTGCTTGGACTTGATTGGTATTTGTAGAAGATGATCACCCTTCGGGGGCTTTGGACGACGGTTATTTAGTAATCTGAGGAATTTCATTTGAAGAAATTGTTTTCTATTTTGAGTCAAGGTGGAAATTTGTTACTTGTTTGGCCCAAACCCAAAAAAAAAATATTTGGCCCAAACACATATATTAAAACCCTTCTTCTTGTTATATATATATATTCTTTTGCTACGTGAATACAAGCAGCCGCTGGAGAAGAACAAAAAGAAAGAAAAACTGCTCCCAGAATAAAGAGAGCTCTCAAATTAAAGAGTGAAAAGAAGAAGAAAAATTTCAACTATAGTTTTTTCCATTTTTAGCCAAAGAATCTCTTATTTTTCTTCTCAAATTTTGCAGAGTAGATTAGAAGAATTTCACTTGTGTGGTAATATTTGATTTAATAACAAATTTGTTAATTTATCTTGCTATATATTACCAGTAAATTTGAGGGGATATTTTGTGTGTTGATTTTGGATTTTGGTATAATTTGTGAAGTTTTCTGAAAATTGGTATTTGTATCTCTATTTGATTATTAGTGGATTTTCCTCGATATATCGTCGTGAGTGAAGTAGACTTTTCACATTAAAAAGTTAAACCACTTAAATCATTATGTGATATTTATTGCTTATTATTTTTACTGTTACTCATTATTATATATTTATGGAATCAAAATTGGACCTGATATTCACTTCTATAAGTGCTAATTTTTAACAAGAATATCCACCAATATTTTTACATACTTAAAAGGGTTTCTTATTATATTTCAAACAATATCGTTTTATTGATATTGTCCCTAGTGGACAATAATAGTTTTTGCCATCATGTAGCTAGATATACAGAGCATGATAACAACTGAACAATCCTAATTATTCCATACGCAACTAAATCCGTAAGATAAACACCTAGACCAATACATGCCAATTAATGGCTCATTGTAAAGCTAATAACGGAGAGTATTTTCACATTACCAGGCAATGGCCTTTGTCTATTTTCCCAGAAAATACAAAAGCAACAAAACACAGCCTTTTCCCAGAAAAAAAAGAAGGAACGAAAAACCAAAACTAACAAAATCATTTTACCTTTTCGTGAAGATTGTGAACTGGTGAACTGGTGAACTGGTGTGTATAGACGTGATGTTACCGATGGATGAGTGAATTGGGCTGATTTTTTATTTTTTTTTTTAAAGCCGATGAAAAATTGAGCCCATGTTAAAAAATTGAAGAATTTTTCTACAAATAAAGCGCTAGTTTTTTAAACGTTTTTTCTAAGCTGGTTATTTTCAAGTTGTTTTTCACCTGTTTTTAATAAACTGGTAATAGAACAATAATGTAGTTGTGTGCTTTATGATGATATTTGATGGAGATATTTACCAATAAACTCTCCAACAACTAGAATGGTTTTAGGATGTTTTAATATTTGTTCTACTGTCTTTTATCGTCATCCCTATTAGGCCTCCTCAAGCTAGTGGGTGGAAGAACTTGAACTCACTGACTTGAAAGCTCTTGAATATTTGATTGTATAGTGCTTTTGTAAGCACATCTAAAATTTCTAGGTTGGAAGATGTGTACTTAGTGATAAAAGGATTGTCATCAACTTTTTTTTCGAATAAAGTGCCAATTTAGCTTAATATGAGCATGTAAGACATGATTGATAGTCATATATAGAGCATTATGTTGTCACTGAATAATTGAGATTGTTGTGGTACGAAGACACCAATTTCATGAAGAATATAGGTGATACAAGTGAATTCAACAACAATAGATTCTATATTCAGTTTCGACACTAGATTGAGCCACTCTTAGTTGCCAAAACATAAAATTTGAGTCGAGAAAAATACAAAATCTTGTTGTTCTACTATAAGTAATAGGGCATCTTGCCCAATCTTCATCATGATGTACAAATTTTGTGAAAAAGTTCAAGACTCAATGCATTATAAGAGTAAAGAGATATTCATTCCTTAAGGACTCGACCTTAATTCGCAATAAACGAAAAGATTAATACTTAATAAAGCATAACAATAATAGTAAATAATAATCTTAGGTAGTTACAAAAGAATAAGGATAAATTATTTAATAAACATAAGGCAAGTAAAGAATATTAAAACATTTTAATCAGATTTTAAAGTTTAGTATATTGTAATATACACAGTTTAAATTCAGATTGTATTAGTAAAACAAGAAAGCATGCACAACATAAAATGTAACGAGATAAACCTAAACATAACTCATATCTATGTGGTAATATCCTTGGGTTATTTATGAAAACTACTCGACAACAAACAAATTCACTAAGAAATAAAATAATAACAACCTGATAAAAATAAAATCACTAATACATCTAACAATTAGAACCTCTATCTAAACTGTCTATTACTACCCTTGTTTGTTGCCTTTGAAATAACTTGGTCTGACATACAAACCTGGCTTTCTTCAAAAGCCAACACCACTTGATGAGGTGTGACCAATAACCATAGAACAATAATATGAAGTGAATTGAATAGTCAAACTTAAGGACAACCCTTAATAACAAACAAATCAATAACCACCATGAGAAACACCATCAACCACAAACCATAAATCATCTACGTGGGAAACACTTTCAACCATGTATCACACACAGACAACGATTTGAGAATTACAACCAAACTAACCAACCCAATCCTATAGTGTTTTTTTCTCACATAAAAAGTAAAATAGTCAAGAGTTCTCCATATTCAAATACTTTATTTTATCCACAACAATGTAGCAAAAATACTAGAACTCTCTCAAAGTAATTTATGAATCAAATGAATTTTCAGATCCAATTTTTGGAGAGTTTTGGTGCATAAAAAATGGGTAAAGAGAGACAAAGAGGAGGGGATGTTTATAAAAGAAACCAACCAATAATGGCTACTCTTATCGAGGCCTTACCTAAGGTCCTTGTTGACCACCTTACCAAGGGTCTGGCAAGGCCCTTATTGAGGTGCCAAAAATCTTATTTTTTTTATTTCAAAATTATCAAGTAATTTTTATAAATAGTCGTACTAGAACCAAGCCAAAATCAGCTAAACATGACCTAGCATGCATACTAAAAAATTTACCTTGTTATATGTGTAAAATATGATTTCAATCATAATGTACCTAACTATATGTATGTATGCATTATTGAACTATAGTAAACAATCTTACATAGAAGAAGATAAAACACTAAGTAAAATAAACAGACTTTTTTTTACACATGTGAAGCCAACACATAGACACAAAGTATAACAAGACTTACAATCACTCAATTTGGATTTCCATGTCAAAACATTACACAACTAAGTACAAACACACATCAATCGTGAGATGATCTAAAGTTTTTTGTTCTCATGAACAAGACAACGACACAAATCAAAACATGAAAAAATCACATACTCCAAGTGCATCCATCTTGTGTGCCCCATCCAACCTCATGGATCAACTCATCCACACTCTAGGAATCTGAAACATGAGGGTCTCAATACATATGCACACAAAACATCTGAAGTTTAATAACTACAATCTACACCTATAACCTACACACACAAAACAAACACATACCCAATGAATGATTATGTAGAAATAGCATTTAGTCTATCCAAATACTATAGTGTCACCCCTACAAAGGTACACATTGAAGATACTCATATGTAAGAAAAATTACACGAATGTCAATACTAAATATAAGTTTAACTCAAACAAAAGCAAAGAAAATATACAATTAATAATAAATGGAGAATTTATGAAAAATTTAGCTAACTAACCATGCTTACTTAGAAATATTTATGTTAATTAAATTATAGACTCAGATTATTGATTTTTTTCCTTTTAAATATGAAAAATGTCTTTGATCATGATATTTTTTCTTTATTAGCCAAACCAATTAATGGCCAATTATCGGGATGTTTAACTGATTGATTAAACTATGTCATATGCCTAACAAAATAGCTAACCATTTAACTCAGTGCTCTTGATCATGTTATTAATTTAAACTCTTGTTCAAGCTATCTAAATTAGATCTATATAATGTGTTTTAAATCTAATTCTCAAATTTTCTATCTATTATTAAGAATAAATAACTAATAAATTATTCATAAATAAATTTTTAATAAATCTTGAACTTGAATCAAGACATAATCTTTATTTAGTTAATTATAAAAATATTTACCTAAATAATCTATACAAATATGGCAACAAAGCTAAATTTCTATTATAAAAATCAACGAGATGTGCTTACCTTAAGATTCATGATCAATGATTTAATATCAATATTCACTCAAAATAAATATGAAAAGATTAATCTAAAAATAAAATACTATATTTCAAAAATAAATACTAACAATGAATGAATGATGTTTCTTGCTCCAAAATTATGATCTTGATCTTCAAAGTATCATTGAATCTTTAGCGATCTTCTACCAAATACTTGATACGCACATGTATTTTACAAAGCTCGTAAGAGCACAAACCACCTATAATATGCGACAAGTATATTATTAAAATCATTCTATCAAGGAATTATAATGTTTTTAGATAATTCTTCAATTTTATTAAAAACTTAAACAAACTATTAATGGAGAATAAAGCCTAAATATTATATTACAAAGTTTTGGTTTGAAAATCCTAACTAACAACAAATAATTAAAATAACTAAATATAGATTTGACTCAAACAAAAGCAAAGTAGATAAATTATAAATCAATAGAGAATTTATAAAAAAAATATCTATTTAACCATTATTGTTTAGAAATATTTAGGTAATTAAAATATAAACTTGAATTATTGAATTTATCTTTTAAATATAAAAAATTCCTTCGATCGTAATCATTTTTATTTGTTATTTAAACCAATTAATGAACTATTATTGGGTTGTTAACTCATTGATAAAATTATGTCTTATGCTTAAGAAAATAGCAAACCATAAAACACAATACCCTCGGTCAAGTTATCAATTTAAACTCTTATTCAAGCTATCTAAATTAAATCTGGATTATGTGTTTGAAACATAATTCTCATACTTTGAATATGTTATGAATAATAAATGACCCATAAATTATTCATAAATAAATCTTACATCAAGAAATAATCTTTATTTATTTAATTATAAAAAAAATCACCTAAATAATCTTAAATAAACATGAAAACAAAGCTAAATTTTAATTATAAAAATCACTTAGACATGTTTAAATTAAAATCCATGATCAATGGTTTGAAATTATCATTAATTCAAGAAAATATAAAAAGATTAATCTAGAAATAAAATGCTACAAATTATATCTAAATATCAATAATGGATGAATGATGTGTTCTGCTCCAAAATTATAATCTTTATCTTCAAAGTATTATTGAATCTTTAGCAATCTTTTTTTCTCTTCTTGGATTTGAAAAATCTTTGAAACATTACCTTTGATTTGCTATAATCTAATTTATATTGTATCTAAGAAAATCAAATAAAACTATTTTAAGAAAATGTATATAGATAAATTGTATATTAAAAAAGCTATAAAAACCTAATAAACCTAAAGTACTATTTATAAGAAAATATTGTATAGAGAGTTTTGGAATAAAAAATTAACATAGCATATCGTGGCACACTTTATTTCCCACCACAACATAAAGCTCTAACATGCTTACACAATCTAGCATGAAAAGGCCTTGTCGTGGCACACTTCATTTCATGTCACAACACAAAATGTTTAACTTAGCCAGTATGATTCTCGAGAGGTGTACATTGTGACACACAAATCCTTCGTGATGTCACGCAATGTTTTTGTTGAATTTTTCCTTGTACCATTTATACATTAGTTGTTCTTAATATAAGACTTACATGTCTTAGTCTTTTTAGTTCTTAAGGTGCTATTTGAGTGCTACAACTGTTGTATCTTCATGTGTTGACATGTTTATCTATTTTCAAGCTAAAAACACATTAAATATATCAAAACATATCCGTTCTTTTGAACATATAGATTTGCATAAATAATCAAATAAACATGCTATAATCAAACATATTTATTTCAACTAAGCACAATAAAATCATGAAATATGAGTTTTTTTCAAGCACTTATCAGTATCTATACCAATAAAAAAAATTGAACATATGCAAAGCAACACACAAATCCTTTGTCGCGGCACGCAATGCTTTTGTTGAATTTTTCCTTGTATTCCTTACACATTAGTTGATTCTTGATATAAGGTTTACATATCTTAGTCTTTTTAGCTCTTAAGGTACTATTTGAATGCTTTATATGTTAATGTTAACAAGGCTTATAAGTAGCTATCAAACAACTTATTATTTGTACACATATTAAAGGAGAAAGTGGAATCTAGAATCCAATCCTCCATTATCACACAAATTGCATCATTCTTAACATTGAAAATTTCAAGCACATTTTTTCCTTTAACACCTTGTCTTTTCTTCTAGGTCTGTTATACCTTTAATCTTTTTTAACAATACTTTTTGATGTATCATTTCTTGTAACAATAAAAAAAACATATCATATTTTTTACAAGACTCAAACCCATTTTCATATATAATTAGATATATCTAATATAAATTTTTGAATAGAAATATTAACTTAATACTCAATATATTATGTATTCCTACCAGAATACCAAGAACTCAAAATAAAACTTAAATTTAAATCTTAATTACACCCGAATCTGATGTATATACATAAAACAAAAAACAAATAACCCAAAATAATCAAGTCATATTCTTTGGTTTCATGTCACCAAAAACAAGAGATTTTTACACAAATTCACACACGCACACGAAACTTCAAAATCATTTATCATTCACCCTTTTGAATTTGGATCATCTCATACACGCCAATATCAAACCAAATTCCATAAGCAATGCCATACGCCATAATGCTACTAAACACTTTATCATAACCATTTGTCTAATTATACTTGGGCTTTATAAAACGTACGCATATGTAAAGCCCATCTCTTTTTGCCTTCAACCCATTTTTCAACTTTTGATATTTCGTTTTTCTTAATTAATTTCTCTTTTTGGCCATAACTCCGACAATGTTTAAATAAATCTGTGCTATAACTGAGGCTGAGTGACGTAAAAATGACTTCAAGGAGAAGCTCGATATGAATTTCTGCATATATAACTGGCCGCAATAAAATAAAAATGGCGTTGAAAAGAAAAATCACTGGACCATTTTTCGATGGATATGGTGGACAGATTGTGAGAGAAATTATTAGGAAAATTATTAAAAAAATCTTAAAACTTAAAATAATAAAAATAATATTAAATAATTTTTAATTATATTATATTTAAAATAAAATAATATAATAGATTTTTTTAATAAAAAAAATATTTAAGATCCAATATATGTTATTTTTATTTTTTAATTAATTATTTATCAATTTATTATATAAATGAAGTGAAATTTAAAGAAATAATTAAGTAATAATGTTAATAAAATTTAAGATTAATATAATTTTTAAAAAATAATAAAAATTGGGTTGAAAAAATGAAATTTTTAATAATAAATATATTCACCAGGAATGAATAACTTTCGGAGATACTCCAAATCTATAAAGGATTATCAAAATCTTTTTAGAAAATTGTAAAATTAGTAATACATATACCTATAAAATTAAAATTAATCAAATTTTATGAATATACACTAATATCCATCACATATTTCTAAACTAATAAGCAGTGAATAATTTTCCATTGTTTCGATCAAACGTTTTCCCAGTATAATTTGTTAACTTCCTTTTTCTACATAAATACACCAAACACAGACTCAACATCTCTCAAATCCCCATTAAATATGTTCCCCTTTTATCTTATATTTTCTCTCAAAATATATAAACTAATAAACCCAAAGAGATAAGATTGTTCTTAATTAGCTGTATTTTGGAAATTGCTCTTTTTCTTTAGGAGAAATTTAGGGCAAGATATGATCCCCAAGCTAGAAAGATGACAAAGGAATGAGCTGAGTGAATCAATTCCAATATCTCAAAAAGAATGTTCTTTTCTTTTGGCATGGTTGGCTAAACTTTGAAGACAACCTTACAAACACGAAATCTACTTTCTATGAGATTTCATTGGTTCTTAACACATTGTTAATTAATTAATTAATATAATCAAGTTTTAATATAAATTTTTGAGTTAAATAATTTAAATTATTTTTATCATAATATTAATAATTTATTAATGATAATTTTATCCAATAATAATTATATTAAAATATAATTAAAAAATATTTTATATATTATTGTGACAATAAAAAAATTAATTTTGATAATATTATTACCATAATTTTTTTTAAATTTTAAAATTAACGGCTATATATTTAGAGAAAAAAATTATTAATTTTTTTCAAATTAAACGGTATATTAGATTTAAAAATATGTTTTATAATTCATCATTTTAAAAAAAATGAGTTAATTAAAGAAAAAAATATTATATAAAAAAATTTAAGAAAATTTTTGTTTTAATATTTTACTAATTTTTATTTTTTAAAAAATAAAAATATATATTTCAATAATTTTATGTTATAATAATATTATTATTTTTTAAAATAATTTTATATTAAATTTTAATTTTTTTTAATAAGTCGTATTTTATCATGTTTTAATTATTGTATAATAATAAATAAAATTTTAATATAAAATTATTAAAATAATATTATTTATCTTTGTTCAATATATTTTTTTAAAGTTAAAATATTAAAAAATATATCTTTTAAAATTTAAAAGATTAAACCAAAATGTTATTACAAATTATTATTCATTATTTATATAATATAATTTTCACTAATTAAATTATTTTCTTTATAAATCTCTTACTAAATATTTATTTTTAAAATATATATATTTTATTAATTTAAAATACTATATAATTACATACTTTAATAATAATTCATAATTTTTTCAATAAAGAATTGTATAGCTACTTTCTCACATATTTATTATGATCACGGTTTAAGAATTATTACGATCACGGTTTAAGAATTAAGATTGAGTCAACCTTCCCAGAATAATGCGAAAGGGTAGCTTAAGTGTCCACATTACGATGCATGTGAATTGTGAACTATGTAATTCGTACGTGGACTGTGGGCTGTCTGACCTGAGATTGTTAGACATATAATTAATGGTTTGTCCCTAGACTACAATCAAGTCATAATCATGCACTTAAATTAGGGGTTTTCAACATTAAATAAACTGTTTTGTTCATTATTATTATTTTCCTTTTTTTCTTTAATTAGTTTTTGATATTCAGTAAATTAATAAATTAAATCTATAATCATAATTTATTTACTACAGTAACGAGGAGAGAGAGTGACACAATTCATGAGTCATGATACAATAAAACGTTGAAGACAAATTAACTTTTTACATTTTTCATACAATATTTATAACATATGACGTGTTAAAATTATATAAAAATTATAATTAAATTTTTAATTTTTAATTAATTTTAAAATGTGTTAAGATAAAAAAAAATTATGTTAAAACATATGTTTTGTTAGCATTTCTCTCCACTTGTACGAAAGTTTATACTTTTTATAAGAAAAAAAATTAAATATATTTATATTTACACGTATATTTTTATATTACTTGAATTTTTTTAAAATTAAATAATTTTTATTTTTAAATTTATTTTATTAAATGATATATTATAATTAATATAAATACTACTACCGAATGTATTATTCTAGAAATAAAAGTTCTCCTCAATTATTTTTCTATTTTCAATAACTTCAGTTACTTTTATTGCATGTATATGTTGTAGGGAAAATTTATTAGGTATACATGACACCCATTATGTGGTTTAATTTATCTTAATTATGAAAAGAGATACAGTCACGATTATACTATACACTCAATAAATAAATTTTAACTCACACAAAAAAATATATTTTCAATATAAATTAACCATCTAATAAATAAATTAAATATTATTAGACATTTTAAGAGATTTAAATATATCTTATTAGAATTCATTTATACTAATTCAATTCCTATAAATTGATTCATAGAATAATTAGGAGGTATTTTCTCAATATTAATTAAATTTTTAATTAAGTAAAATTAGGTACGAAAGCCGAGTTAAAACCCTTAATATAAATTGTTTTTTTTTCATTTTTTTTTTTTTTGTAAGATTGAGTAGTTAGATTTGTGATAAACAAGATACATGTATAAATCAGCTTCCATAATGTATAAGTAATTTTTAAAAAAATAACATTCTACAACTTCCACATATTGAGGATCGAACTTTTCGTCTTGTATACATTTATATGTCTCACAATAAACCTTTGGTGCCATTGCATGTGTGTTGCGAATAATAAAAATACACTCCTTAACAGGCATGCTAAGACCTTCGCGAAAGGAATAACATATTTCAAATGTTAGAAGCCATATTTACAGTTAAGGAATTTATATAAAATTGAGATTTATTATCAGAGTGATTTTCATATCTTTAAAAGAAAACTTAAAAGGATCACAAAAACTAAATATAAAATTAAACATAATTAGATTGAATCTAAGTGATAAGTATCAGTCATATTTACACCTATAAATTTCTTATAGTAAGACACTTACCATCAAGTTCATACTCTTCTATTCATATAATTAATGAATGTTTAAAAAACATTAAAATTATTATAATTTAATATATTTTAATTGATTAAATATATTTATATTTATATGATTTTATCATATTTTTATATAAAAAATTCTTTTCTGAATCATGAGTACTTTTATTGTTATTCAGGCATTTTTGTTCAAAAATAATTTAAATGCTGGAAGACTCGAAGAAAAATACTGAAAGCAATACAACACAAATATGTTGTAAAATAAATAGTAAAAAAAGAAAAATTAGACAAAATAGGTCAAAATGCTCATATCTGCCAAGTCATCCGTAAGCCCAACATGTCTCACATGCATCTATCGAGTCCCGCACGTGCCAACACCCGTCCTACAGGAAATCTTGCCCATCCGCGTGCACCAGCGTCTCCACACTCGTGCCAACCTACCCAAACATGTCCATGATCATTTTCAAGATATAATTTTAAAATGAATTCTTTACAACTATTTTTATATTTTATTCTTATATACTATATTTAATTTTTCTAGTTATTAAATTTAACATGACTAATTGTTTTGTAAATATGATATAATAATAACGTTGATATGCTTACGAAATATTAAATAAGTAAAAAAAAATTCTAAAATAAATTGATTTTGTTTTTATTCAAGATTTTATATTAATAATATTAAAGAAAAATATATTATTTTTCATTACAATCTTAAATCTCAAAATTAGATTTTAAGATTTAATTATTCGGTTTCATTTAGAGTATTGTCATTTTATTTATTGGTACAATCATCCAGTAATTAAAGTGAAGCTCTATTTTAAAAGTTTTATAAGAATTATTATTCTAAAATATATTGACAACATATTTTTAATAATAGTTTTAAAACTTAAAAGTTGATATTCGAATAATTAAATTCTTAGGTTTAATTTAAACACCTTGAATAAAATTTAAAATATCTAACTCTACCAAATGTGGTATTTAAAATTATTTATTTTTAATCTCTCAGAAGAAGAAAAAATGAATAAATTTAATTAACCAAATTATTTATCGACCCAACATATAGATGTTAATTGATTTATTTAATTAATAAAGAATATCTAAACTCGCCAAAGGTGGTATTTATATATAAAAGAGGAAAACAATAAATATCAATTTATATTTTTAATAACCTAAATAATATTATCAAGTATAATTAACCTAATTGTTATATTCATAAATAATTTACTATTATAAATGATAAAAATGTGCATATTTATTTATTGAATTCATATCTATGTTTTTTTTATGTTATTAGCTAGATTAGGGAACAAAAAAATCAAAATATTGTGATAGGATATTTAGGGTTTAATTTCATTTTTAAAAATTTGAATAATAAATTAAAAATTACATATATTTCTTCATTAGATCGACCTTACGAATATATTTATCATTTTTTATGAAATAATGTGTACACTTGCAAGAATTTTACAAATTCCATCCCACTCTTAGGTATTAAACATTTATTCACTTATGTAACTTTTTCAAAGCGTTTATAATAGATAATGAAATTATATATATATTGTTTAAAGTACATAAAATTATGATATATTACGTTCTTTTAAGTAATTATCACCCATTATTACACACTTACATGCCAAGGGTGGTGAGACCATGGCGAGACATACAATATTTATTTTTTTTATAAAATTTGTTAAGTAATTTTTTGAAAATATCTTCAAAATAATTTAAACAAAAATGTGAAAAACAAATTAACATGTATAATAACAATCAACCCCATGTGACATGTAAAACATGCAAACATACAAGTATAAACAGGTACGTGAATATGTACAATATTAACCATTAATAATTGATATTATATAAATGATAACAAAATTCTAAACAAATAAAATAGAGTTTGTGTTTTGCTCACCAGAAAAGGAAACAAAAACATAAAAGATTTTTCGGACTTATAATTTCAATTATCATTTAAATATTTAAAGGTCAAAAGATCATTTAATTATTAAAAAGTAAATATTAAGCATAATAATTATATAATAACTTTATTTTCATAGAAAATATCCCATTATAAATTCAATTAATTAAGTTATTTTTAACAATTACTCATAAGTAGTAGTATTAAATTTTCAATAAATAAAGGGAGCCACTACCTATGTTGGGTTCCTTTCTCTCAACTTCATGCAAAATTCTAGTTAAAAGAAGCTTAAAAGTTAAAGCGATATAAAAGGTTCATATATTAACCTAGGGATATTCTCCTCAAGTCAAATGTGATGCTTGGAAGTGAAAATTGCACATTTAAGGGTGAAGTGACATTGGAGTTGGACCAATTTTGACGCCGTTTGAGCCAAACGTGGGCAGTGGGCACTAATCGATGTTGAAACTACATTATTTTCGGCTTTTTATTGCTAAGTTCATCACGGTACTGACTGACTATCTGCATCCATGAGCCTGGTCCTTCATACATGTAACATGTGTAAGTACATCCACACAGCCTACTCTTTATGTTATTTGTTCATAGTTACTATTCTGATCCATATGCCTTTAAATCGACCTAAAGTTGTTCTATTTGTTTATGTTCATGTTCATTATTATTTTCAATCACCGTCACTTGCTAAATGTAGCCGATAGCTTCTATAAATTGATAAAAAAAAATTCCAAAATAAAATTCAAAAGTTGAATAAAATTCCTTAAATATTTATATACTTGTAAAATGATAAAATTACACATAAGTAGCAAATTTTTAAAATAAAATGCATAAATAATACCTCAAAATATAACAAAATATTAATAACAAATATTAATTTATCAATTTTTATATTATATATGGAATCATTTAATAATCTTGCTTAGAAAAAAATAACAAATTAAGGACAAATACATTATTTTAATAATTTTATATTAAAATATTTTTTTAATTATGTGAAGTGGTTAAACAATATTAAAATAAATTCATTTAATAATGAAAAAGTGATCATTAATATAAAATTAAGATATATATTTAGATAATTTTATGTTGGTGTAGTTATTGCACTTAATTTTTTTAAAATTATTTAACATTAAATTTTATCTTAATCCTTGTTAAAGATTCCTGATTTAGTCAAATTTTAATTAATTTTAATATTTTAACAAAAAAATTATTAAAATAATATAATTTATTTTTAATTATCTCATTTTCAAAATTAAAAAAAGTGAATCAAAAAAGAGATCAAATTACAATAATCACTTAATTTAGAACCTATATGGCACCTCTTTCTTGGAAATAACTAAAATCTAATTTCATTATATAAAATAAAATTATAAAAACACATCAAATAAGAATCTTAATATTTATAACAATAAAAATTCAAAAATATTAAATAAAATCTAATCGATATATGTTTAATATTATCTAATGACATCAAACCCTATAATATTTAGACATTATTCAATATAAAATATTTACATTGAAATTTTTATAGTAAAAATATATAAGTTAGTTATTTAAAATTTTATTTTTATAATTATAAATTTAAAAGTTATTGTATGTATTATTTTTTAATTAAATTATAAATAATCTAAAAGGTTGTACACTCTCTTTTTCTTTCTTTGGTTGGGAACATTACTCCATTAGTTTCGTAAAGTGAACACTTCTAATCATACGTTTTAATCACTTTTATCGCCAACCTAGTTTTTTCTTTTCTTTGAATGGTCATGGTCTATTAAACAGATTAAATCATGTCTATAGATCGTATATGTTTAATTACACCCCCACCTGTCTTAAAATTAGGAATATTTCACTAGTATTCATATTATTATTTTAATATTTATTATTGTTAAGGTGTTTTAATGATACTTTGTAATTACCTATTTAATTAAAAATAATTTTTATGTACTTAAAAAAATAAAGATAACTTAATTTTTTTTATTTTTTCTCATTCTTCTTTTGTTTTTATTTATTTTTTTTTTTTGCTCTATTTTTTACGTCTGTCTTTATTTGAATAAAATTCTTTGTTATTTCTTTATCCACTTTACCCTAAACTCTAGCAAACTCTAAATATTATACTCTAAATACAAAGCTTTAAACCTAAATAATAAAAGAAAAAGAATAATAAAGAGAGGGAAAAAAGAATAGAAGGAGAAAATAATAGTTAAAATTTTAAATAATTAAAATATTCTTTTAATTTTTTGTGCACATAATTTGTTTTGGTTTAATTAAGTAACATAATCTTCGTTTACAAATAATTTTTTAATTTAAACCAATATTGAATATATGTTTTTTATATAACATAAAAAGTATATATTTTTATATAATATAAAATGATAATTTTTTAGAAGAGATTAAAAGTAAAATTATATGAATAATTAAGTTATATAAAAAACGAAGTAATTTTTTTTTACCAAATGTTACCTTTGAATAATTTGGATATTTTTAAGGTAACTTATGTGAGAATGGGTACCAAAAAGGATTAATATGATTACTAATGGATCTTAATTAAAAATTTATTCATGGTAAGACTTATGTTAACTTTTAAAAGATTATTTAAGGCCGTAATATTTTAGTAGGTGGATACCGTTTTACAATGGTTTACAAAACTTTATAGAAATTTTGTGAAGCCTTACAAATGTTTGCTTTTCTGATCGAGGAAGATATTAATGTTAATTTTGGTTGAACAACTTTTGTAAGATCTTAAAAATATGAGTTGTTATGAATGCTTGTGACTTAAAAGGTGAATTATAATGCTTTACACATTTGGCACCACTTTTATAATACTTTACGAATTTGGCACCATTTTTGTAATGCATTATAAATCATTATAACAATTTTAGTGTGAGGAGTTACCATACTTTGTAATGCCTTGCACATTTAGCGAAGTTACTTGTAATATGGCCTTTGAAAATATCGCAAAGTTGTGTGTTTTGGCGTGTAAAGTTAGCTATTTTCCTAAAAATGCACTATATTCAATATACTAAACTATTAGATAGCGTGAGTTGGAGATTGTTAAAAATCTCGAAAAAAGATTTAAAATTTGTAGATATAAAAAAAAAAGTGTTTCTTTTTTAGCATATAATTTTTTTTTAAATAATAAAAATAACATATTTAAAATTTATAATAAAAATTATTTTTTTTATATTTATCTTATATATTTTTAATATTAAAAAAATTTAACCGCTATCAAACTATAATATAATAAATTGTAGATAATATATATATATATAACGAACAAACTTCAACGTTACAATCGAGTTTTTATTCATTTAATAAAATATTGCACCCAGTGATTAGAAGACATAAAATACTAAGCCCTCAACCTATGAAATTAAATGAATTAATAAAATTAAAAGTATTAATTTTTATGTTATAAAAATAACTAAAAGTATTCGATTTAACTAATTGATTTTTCAAACTTTAATTTAATAAAGTTTAATAAACTTTAGTAAAAAATTCAATAAAATAAATTACCTATAAGAATATAAAAATATTGCATAATTAATAAATTAATTTAAAACCTTTATAATTATCCTCAATGATTCTTCATATTTTGAAATCATTGCATAATAGTTCATTTTGCTTGCAGCTTTTTAAGCATTTTTGTAGATATTAAAATAAAGTTTTTAAACTTTTAGATATTTCTTTGATTTTTTTATTAAGACTTCTATCACTTTTTATAATTCTATGGGACACTTCAAATAAGAATATATATATATTTATAAAAAAAATTATTATACATTAAATATTTTGTAAAAAAATTATAGGTGAGATGATAAAAACTTTTTATATTAAATGTTATCTAATTATATGATGTTTAAATTAAATTAAATTTATTTAGACCTTAAATATTATTTAAACATTATTTTTATTATTATAAATTTTAAAGATATTATTTTTTATAATTTTTCATAAAAGTTTTGAGAAACCATGCTCATTTTCCCTCCCCTTGTTTGTTCTTAAAATATTTGCTCTCAAAATATTCACATCCTTCTCAACGTATATATATACTTCATCTTAACATCTTATATCACCTTTTGCTTTTAAATCTGTTCCCCTTTTGTGTGAAAGATAAGGTGCCAAAGTTGAAACCTCACTTAGTGTTCCTAAAAGTGCATACAGCATAATGGCTTAATCTAGAACCCATGATCATATATAGCTTACAAGACAATGTATTAGGTGATATAGTGAACCCATATGATTGCATGACATGCGTTATATTTCATTGAGCAAAAAAAAAAAAAGGGCAGACGCACAATATTTCTAATTTTTATAATAGGTTTGCAAATTCTTCTCTCTTTTTTTAATAGTTTATTTTATATTTTTAATTTTTTAGAAAAGCTTGTATATATATTAAAAGTGAATTATCATATATAATTGCAAATTCTTAGGGCTTTTGATTGATTGGATTTATTTATTTTTTTGGGGCTAAATTGATTGGTTTTTATTTGAATTACAAAATAATATAAAATATGATTATAAGTTTGTTATTGTTTTTATTTATTAAATTTGAACTTAAATGTTTAAAATATAACTTTTTATAATTATTTTAAATTCATCCCATGTATTTGAATAAAAAAATATATTGAATTTAAAAATACAAAAAGAAAGTTTGCCTTTAATATCATAAGGTCTCATCTTTAATTAAAATAATACCAACAAATGTAATTAAAAATATATTTGACGTTTTTCTCACTTTTGTAAAATATCTCTTCACTTTCCCGCCTAAATCTCTTATTTGCTCTCTCACTTAACATCACTCCCTCCACTGTCCTGTCCTGTCCTGTCCTGTCGATTTCTCACTACCGTTAGAAAGTTTTGTTTAACATAATAAATGTATGTTAGGTTGTAAATTCAAGCAAGCCGGGTTAGCCCAAATGTAAAACTTATGATTCGGGACAGATTCGATTTATGTATTTTCTAGTTATATATATTTTTAGATTAGGTTATAGTAAATTTTTTTAAATTAAATAAAAGCTAAAAACAATTAAAATATTTATATATATAAATAGTCATGAATTTTTTAAATTGAATATAAACTAAAAACTATATACTAAAATATTAGTATAGATTTTAAATTGAATATAAACTAAAAACTATATACTAAAATATTAGTATAGATTCCATAGTGGATTTTTTATTTTTGAATTGAATTTAAATAATATATTAAATTATAAAATAACGATATATAATATTTAAAGATATATATATAATTTAAAATTAACTCATATTTTATACAAGATTTTTAGTATAAATGTTTGGTTAAGTTCAAACTTAAATTGCTCTTATAAAGACTTGAATTTGAATTAAATTTATATCCTTAAATTATGTCATATATAAAGTATAAAATAAATTTATAAATATATCACTATATTTCATTTGTATTGTTTATACAACCAAACTAATTTTCATCTTATTTTTAACATGAAATTCTCAAAATTTTCATTCATACTATTTTATCACTTTTCTACTTGTAAAAAATAAAAATAAATAAATAATCTATAAAATTCATTGTTGTTTATCTTCATTACTAATTCTTGAACAATAAACAAACCTCCCATGGCAATTTCTAACCTAACTCTTCTCATTTTTTCTCTTTAGTCTTGTCCCACTCGTTTCTTGGAACAAAGGTCGCAACAACTTCATTGTTTGGGATTCTTACAAATTCTTCACTCTTCTTCTTCCTCGCTACTTGAAGCATAGTAACTTCTCCAGTGTCATTTGACAGCTTAACAAATACGTAATTACTCTCAAACTTTTATCATCATGTCTTGCTTTTTCTTTATACATATTTCCTTTGAATCAATTCCACATCACTACTACTTTCATTAGATTCCTTCCATGCTTTTACTAACGTACACACTTGCAACAAACCCAACAAAAGCTCTAACAAATAAATAATCCTGTGCCTTCATTTTTTTAATTCTTTGCTATTATCTATATATAGGTTCTCACTTCTCAATCAGTACAAACAATTTAAAAAAAAGATGAGAAGCTAAAAGTGCCATCCATCTCTTAAAGGCAAAGAGTTCAACTGACCCATCTCATATGCTAAATATCAGAGGGTGTCTGGTACCTCTAGCATACATCAACCGAAAAATGGAGAAAGATGTAGGTTATTTGTCAAGAACTGATAATGAATAGTAAAGTTAAAAAAAATTGATTTTTTAAATTTTTTACAAGCTAATTGATGGAAAACTAATAAGAATATTGTATAAATAAAACATTTTGATAATTCAATGGTAGAAATTGATCGAGTATTATAAACGATATACAAACGTAATAGTTTGTTGATGTATTTATAAAACTATAATAATTATAACAAATTATTATTCTAAAATATAGAAGTTGCAATTATCATATTAATTTGTTAACAACATGTTAGCTTATGAAAATCAAAATGATTATATAGTTCATTACATACAAATACACCAATAGTACCGACATGTTTTGTGACATATGTCATGTTTGTTACACATTATTAAATAACATGACTATAATTTTTTGTATAGACGAATGTTTAGTTGTGAAGTTAAATCATATTTTACAAAATAAAAATTGTACGATTATTTATAAATTCTATTACATCAAGGGCATAATTCAAAATTATACTCGGTACTTATCTTAGTCTGTTTGAATTTTTATTTTTAAATTGTGTCTTGACTTTTGAGAATTTCATACGTAGGAACAATTGCACTGAGATCAATTAATCTTCTGATGATAATAGAAAATCAGAAACCTATATAAGAGGTGAAAATGCAAACCTATTAAATATTTTCGCAAGTTTTATTCAAACAACGTGAATGAAACAAATAATACAACATAAAAAATAACATATTAAATTCAACACGTAACTAAAACACCCAATAGATAAGAAAACAAAAATCTGTGGTAAACATACTAGTGATTGTGTGCCTTATAAGTTCCTGTCTAGACTAGTAATAAGCAATCATGGTAAATATCAAATAACATTTGAAACAAGAATACATACAAGAAATACATCAAAGGATTTTCAATCACTTTTAGACCTCATATGTGGAGATATATTCGATAATTAATAATTGTACTCTCAGAGCAAGCAAACATGCACACATAACACAACATACCAAAAAAAGAGTCTAACACCTAGTACACAACCGGAGTAAAAAGATACCGACTCTTTAGAAACTTAAACCAAACTCACGTACAAAGAGACTAACTCAACAAAAGTAATAAACAAAAAGCTATAAATATGCTACAAAAAAAGGAAAGAAAGCATGCAAATACCAAAAAAAAATATATAAGCTTTTAATCATAGTCTAAATATATGTTTTTTGTAAATTTTTAGTTTTGATTAAATAAATGAAAATAAAAATCCGTTTGGGGGTTTTTCAGAAATAGAATTAGTATAAAAGTTTTATTTACAATTATTTTTATGTTTTATTGTTATATATTATATTTAATTTGTCTGTAATTAAATTTAACATAAATGACTATTTGCAAATATGATATAATAATAATGTTGATATATTTGTGAAATATTAAATACGTAAAATATTTCTATAAAATAAATATTTTGTTTTTATTTAAGATTTTATATTAAGGTTGTAAGAGAGAAATATATTATTTTTTTATAAACTTAAATCTGAAAATTAGATTTTAAGGTTTAATTATATGGTTTGATTTAGAGTAATCCCATTTTATTTGTTGGTATAATCGCCTATTAGTTAGGATGAAGCTTCATTTCAAAAGTTTTTATAAAAACTATTATTCGAAAGTTTATTGAAAATATATTTTTAGTAATGATTAAAGGTGACATTTAAATTGTTAATTTTCAATATCTTAAAAAAAATTAATTAATTATCAATATCATCCATAAGTGTTAATTGATTTACCTATATTTATATAAAAAAAGATAATCATTAAATATCAATTTATATATTTAATCACCTAAATAATATGAGCAAATATAATTTACTTAATTATTATATTCATAAATACGCAACTGTTATTAATGATAATAATTTTCATAATTATTTATTGAATCTATATCTATATTTTTTTATAAATTATTTATAGGAATATTTTTAATAATTAAATAAATTAAGATGATTTTTTATTCAAGATTTGTTACGAGATTTATTTATAAATAATTTATTAGTTATTTATTCTTCATAATAAATTTAAAATATAAAAATTAGGTTTCAAACACATTATCTAAATTTAATTTGGATAGTTCGAATAAGAGTTTAAATTGGTGACTTGATCAAGAGCAATGAGTTAAACGGTTTGTTATTTATTTAGGCATTAGACATAGTTTAACAAATCATTTAATGCTTTCGATTAAAGGCATTAAATAGTTTGATTAATAAAGAAGAATTATCACACTGAATGTATTTTTCATATTAAAAAGAAAAAATCAATAATATTAATTTATATTTTAATAAACCTAAAAATTTCTCAATAAGTATGATAACCTAGCTAAATATTCTCATTAATTCTCCATTGATTATTAATTATATATTTTTGTTGATTTTGTTTATGTCAAAACAATATTTAGTTATTTTAATTATTGTTGTTAGTTTTGGAATTTTAAAACTCAAATATTATGATATGATGTTTAGGTTTTATTTTCGTATTTGTTTAAAATTTTAAGAAAATTAAAGAATTATCTAAAATAATTATGATTCCTCTTGAGATTGACTTTGTAAGTATACTTATCGTTTATTATAAATACAAATTTTGTGCATTAATACTCATCCCTATGGTTGGATCCTTCTAAACTTCTACTTTCCATTCTAGGTAGGGTTGTTCATTAGATCGAAACCGTTGATTTTATACTCATATAATCCGACCATCCGCTCGGATTGAAACATTCTAATCTGCAACCGATCCGATCACCTTTCACATCCGCTCAATCCGATCCGTAAAATATTCGAATGACATTCGATCAATCCGACCAATAAACTTAATTAACTCTATTTTTTGTATTTTTAAATAAAAAAATAAAATTTCATATAAATTATAACGTAAAATTATTTAACTTAAAAAAACATTAAAAAATAAATAAATATATATTAATTATATATATATGTATATATTTAATTTAATAAATATATAATTAATTTCGATCGGATCGGATGAAAAATCAACAGATTGGATCGGATCGATCAGATGATCGGATTTTTTTCACATCCCTAATTCTAGGTCTCTTGAGAGATGTATCTATATGTCTTCTATTATGTCTATGCTTCTTGCTACTAAACATATGGTACCTATAAAATAAATTATCAAATTTACTATACCTAGACATTGCACCTATAGGTCCTACCATATATAGATGAAGTGGGTAGTACACCATTAAAATAATTTCCTTACTTACCAATTGGACTCCCAATGGTGAAAGGTGATATACAAAAATATTTTTTCTTTATGATCTTGGTGTTCATGAAGGATTCAAATAGAAAGAAAAAAAAAGATTTTTGATCAACTTACCAATGAGATGTTGACATAGAAAGTTATTTGTAAAATCCTCTCAACAAAAGCTCCAATTGTTAACTAAATGGACTGAGGTGAAAGAAACTAGTGGATACTTTCCTTATATATAGGTTAAAAAGTTCAATCTCATCCATTCATTAAGCCCATGATACAAGGATCCAAATCAAATAAGACAAGTGAAAATCTAATCAGATAATTATTAGGATATTTGAGTAAAAATTCATAACCTACCCTTGACTTTTCATAAAAAAAATTGATAGATTATAACTTTTTAATCCATACTTTTCTTGAGACAAAAATAGATGTTGGAAAGCTTGAGACAACAAGATTATTGATGGGTAGAGAAATTAGGGATACTAGTTGCTTAGACAGTTAAGACATCCCCAACAAGATACAACTATGTACTATAGCTAGACCATTTAGTTCACATGACGGCCTAGGAGGTTTAGGGAAAAATTTGGAGGGCAATTTCATCGTGTATGCTTAGCACCTTATGATTGGTTTACATCATCATTGATTAGCCAAAAGAGGTATAGTGACTGAACTGTCAACTACACAATTAATAGATATGTTTAAATTTGAACGAAAAACATATTCAGAAAATATTCTCTTATAAGTTGATTATTAGAATTATTAATTATATAATATCAAATATTATGAGATTTGTATATATCTCTTGAGGGCTTGTCTATATCATTTCAACTCCCACAACTTACCTTATTATACAATTACAAGGTGCACATTCTTTTTGATTGTTTGTTTCCCTATAGAAATGAGTTAAAAGGAACATGGTAAACAAAAAAAAAATCAACTTTAACACTGCATAACCTACTTTCATAGATACATTCACACTTTTAATCCCTTCATACACTATACATATATTTTTTCTTCAAATAATATAAAAATATATTCTTTTAAGGGGTAAAAAGTAAAATTATATAAGTAACTAACTTATATAAAAACTAGAGTTGTCGAAGGAACAAATTAGAATTTGTCCCCAATCTTTACTTAAAATCATTGTTTGAACATATCGGGAATCCTGTGTAGGGAATGATAAGCTTCATATGAGAAACAAGAATTTAAGTGATATATTTTTAAATATTATATCTATTTTTATATTTTTATTATAAAGAAAAGATTATATGAAAAAATAATATAATAATAAATATTTCAAGTCAATAAATAATAAAAAATAAATGATATTTATATAAAAATGGAGAAAATAAAATATATAATGATAAATATATATTTTTTATATTAAATAACACAATGGAATCTTGTTACAAACTATTTTGAAATAATAAGATTAAATTATAAAATTTTAAAATTTTAGAGTATAAATACTTTAAATAATTTATATATATATATTTTTAATAAAATAAAAACATAATTTAAAGATTAAAAAAATTAAATATATAATATATTACTTATTATAAATTTGAGTATTATATATTTATTAAAATTAAATATATAATTTTGAAAAACTGGACGAAAAATATAATATTTGTTATTATATCATCTCATACTATAAAATATAGATTCTCATTCTCTGTTTCACATTTTTTTAATATATTATCACAATCTTTACATCTAATCATATAATTTTTGTTTGAATTTATTTGGTTAAAAAAATTATAACTCATTAAATGTTATTAGGATGAGTGTATTTTTAAATCAATTTTTGTTGTAAATATATCAGCTTAATCATTCTTTTTAATAGCTTACTTCTAATAACTTTGTTTTTAAAAATAATTAAATTTATTTTAATTTATATTATTATATTAAAATAAAAAATTACACATAATAAAAGATATAGTTAAAAATTGACTAATTTTTTTATTTTATACAAATTTTTTAAATATATTTTTTACTCATATTTTTTAAAAAAACTTACATATAATATGAAATATTTATAAGAATATAATTATTGTATTAAAAATAATATTTTTTAAATTAATATAAAATTAAAAAAATATTAATTAATTTGTAATAATTATTCATTCTCACGAAGGCTACCTGCATTTTATCCATTAATTTATATAATTTTAGAAAGTATTTTTTTTTTATAAAACCAAACATACTAAAAAGTCGGTGTCATCGAGAACCTACACCAGAGAAAAAATGACACGTGCATGATCAGCATTACAGGAATTAAGCTAATATAGGACTAACTTAACTATATATAGCGGTTTTAACTCTATACCAAAGCCTCCCACTCTTCGCTCTCAAGTCACAGCTACTGTCACCCCTTGAAATACAATCCACTTAGGCACTTATCCAATATCCACCACTGACCAGTGACCATACCAATCTTCACTTCTCTCTCTCTCTCTCTCTATCTCTCCCCCTATATATATTCGTCCAAATTACAACTCCAGTAAATTCTCTCTCTTACATTCATCGCTCCAAACTCAAACGCAGAATCAAAACTCTCCAAACTCTATTCACAACGCCTCCCTCACACACTTCATTTAGTTAACCAACGGTTTTTCCTTTTTTTATACCAAATTTGCCCTTCTTGGTAATTCTGATCTCAATGCCATTTGTACTTTTCTACCATTATCAAATCTGAATACAAACGCCACAAAGCTTTATCCATCCTTCATTTATTTAACGCTGCGAGGTGGAAGGAAAATGATTAGTTGGAAGGACCTTTACACCGTTTTAACGGCGGTTGTTCCGCTGTACGTAGCGATGATCTTAGCATATGGTTCGGTTCGCTGGTGGAAGATTTTCTCGCCGGACCAGTGCTCTGGTATCAACAGGTTCGTTGCTATCTTCGCCGTTCCGTTACTTTCGTTTCATTTCATTTCCACCAACAACCCTTACGCCATGAACTTTCGGTTCATCGCCGCCGATACGCTTCAGAAAGTGATCATGCTCTTTGTTCTTGGAATTTGGGCCAATTTCACCAGAAATGGAAGTTTAGAGTGGTTGATTACAATTTTCTCACTTTCTACTCTGCCAAATACTTTAGTTATGGGTATTCCACTGTTGATTGCTATGTACGGTCGTGATCCATACGATGCTGGAAGTCTCATGGTACAGGTTGTCGTACTTCAGTGTATTATTTGGTACACGCTTCTTCTCTTTCTCTTCGAGTACCGTGGCGCCAAACTTCTTATCATGGAACAGTTTCCTGAAACGGCGGCTTCGATCGTGTCCTTTAAGGTCGACTCCGACGTTGTTTCACTTGACGGTCGGGACTTCCTCGAAACTGACGCTGAAATTGGTGACGATGGAAAGCTTCACGTGACTGTTAGGAAATCGAACGCGTCTCGAAGGTCTTTTGCAATGACACCGAGACCGTCGAACCTCACCGGGGCAGAGATTTACAGTTTGAGTTCGTCCAGAAACCCTACGCCAAGAGGTTCGAATTTTAACAACTCCGACTTTTACTCTATGATGGGTGTTCCTGGGTTTCAAGGTCGGAATTCGAATTTCGGACCCGCCGATGTGTACTCCATTTCTTCGAGAGGTCCAACACCGCGGCCATCAAATTTTGAGGAAAATTGTGCTCCAATGGCCGCTTCACCACGTTTTGGCTTCTATACCACACAGACGGCACCCGCTTCTTACCCGGCACCAAACCCGGAATTCGCATCCTCTGTTGGTAAGACAAAGAAAACTCCGCAACCACTGCCTTCCCAAAATCAACAACAATCAGTAGTCTCTGGGAATAAAGCTAATAATAATAACAGTCATGACGCTAAGGAGCTTCATATGTTTGTGTGGAGTTCAAGTGCCTCTCCTGTTTCTGAAGGAGGGGGACTTCATGTTTTTGGAGGAAATGAAATGGGTGTGTCTGAGCAATCCGGACGGTCCGATCAAAGTGCCAAAGAGATCAGAATGTTGGTTTCTGATCATCCACAAAATGGGGAAACCAAAGGTAAAGTACTCTGATATTCGTATTAAGAGATTAATTAAATTATTAAGCGTAGTTTTTTTAATTCGTTTTTAATAAAAGGTTTTTCAGAGAGTGAGGAATTTGGTGGAGACACACTGAGCTTTACCGGAAGAGTTGAAGGAGAAGAAGAAAGACAAAAGGACGGACCTGTTGAGCTTAACAAACTGGGGTCTAGTTCAACTGCTGAGTTACATCCAAAGGTTACCGGAGTTCCAGATGCCGTTGCCGGAAAAAATATGCCGCCGGCGAGTGTAATGACACGTTTGATATTGATCATGGTTTGGCGCAAGCTTATTAGAAATCCAAACACTTATTCCAGCCTTATTGGCCTTGTTTGGTCTCTTATTGCTTTCCGGTGATCCTCTTTTCTTTCCCTTCAAAGAATTCAATGCTTACTCATTTTGATATTTCTAAATTCTCGTCTTTTAATTAAATTTGAGTTATTTTTTGATCGGACTCTGCCTGATTATTGTTTGTGTAGATGGCATGTAAGTATGCCAAAAATAATTGGGAAATCAATCGCCATACTTTCGGATGCCGGACTTGGAATGGCTATGTTCAGTTTGGGTAAGTGCTAATGTTGCTTACGCAATATTTTCAATTTTATCCGAATTCAATATTTGGGTTTTTAATGTTCTAAAATTTACATCATGGGTCAATCAAACATTTGAAAAAGAAGATATAAAAATCAGAACATGGGTCGACTGAGACTTGTAGTTTTGTCACTTGGCAAAGTATGGATTCAATTGATCCAACTCAGAGCCATGTCCATAACTCTTTCGAGACCCTATGTCCAATTATTAATTGGATTAAAATTCAAAAATGATATTTGAGCAGCCGACATGTGGGGTCAGGTTTCAAGGGGCGTTTGGTCCATGCAGTGTAAGGTCAAGGATCGGTGGGCACTGGTTGTTATACATACCTGTTCTTGGTCCCCAATATGTGAAATAGTAAAGGTAGTTGAATTGAAAAGACTCGAAGCAAAATGATAATTGGCTCTTTGCATACTGTTTTTACTATTAGTCATAATAGTTTATTTAAATTTAAAATCGATCTTAGGTGTTAAAAGATTAGTGTGATTGAATCATATGTTCTCTACTCTAAGAGGATTAGACTCGATAAATTGGAATACTTTAAGATGCTGCTTGGGATAAGAATTTGTCGTAATGTTGCTTTTATAGTTAAATAAGAAAAAGAAACAACAAAAGGGAGATTATAAGGATACTGTTTTGATTATTTAATTTGAAATAGGTCTTTTTATGGCTCTCCAACCCAAGATAATAGCATGTGGGAACTCAGTAGCTACATTTGCAATGGCCGTGAGATTTCTCACCGGCCCAGCAGTAATGGCTGCTGCTTCAATTGCTGTTGGCCTCCGGGGTACTCTCCTCCACATAGCTATTGTTCAGGTAATCTATTAATTACTTTCTTCCATCCAATGTTTACCCTTTGCTTTCGCTTTTATTTGCAATGTCTTGGAAAATTTAATTGTTGATATTGTTGTTTATATTCAATTTTATAAGTTAGTACTTAATGTTTTTTTAAGCCATTTTTGAAGGCAGTAGATTTTACCCAGAGATTTTCTTAAAATATCCAAGCCTTTATGCCTTTTTTTAAGTAGCTAATTAAGTAACCAAGTCTTTATACGTTTTTTTTAAGTAGTTAATTAAGTAACCAAGTCTTCATACGTTAATAATTAGGTTCTTTCATATGATTGGTTCCCTCAATTCATTAGTAACTAACACATGCCAATTAATTGTTGGGTGTGATTTATATATAGGCTGCACTTCCCCAGGGTATTGTGCCTTTTGTCTTTGCCAAGGAGTACAATATTCATCCTACCATTCTTAGCACTGCGTAAGTAGAATTTTCAAGTTTTAACTATGTATTAAGCTTTTACAATAATGTTCCTTTTCTGAATGTGGAAAAACTAATTTTTTTTTAAATCGGTAATTTTACAGGGTTATATTTGGGATGTTAATAGCATTACCAATCACGCTAGTCTACTATATAATAATGGGATTGTAGAGTCTCTGTTTCAATAGTTATTGAGAGATGCAAAAGCTGAAGGTCATAAATTACTAAGCAAGCATGTGCGACTCAATGCATGGAGTATTGTATTTGTATTGTGAAGGATAAAGTTTTGAAGGCAAAAGGAAAAAATATTTCACTTTTTAAGTTTTGGGCTCCAATATCTTTGGAGCTTCAATATTTGACCCAGTGAAAGGCCTAATATCTGGATCATGCCCTCATAGAATGGCAAAAGTTCTCAAGCACAAGTGATAGCCTAGAAACTGAACCATTATTTGTTGCCTAAAAGCCCGGAGACATACTAGAGGAAAAGAAGGGAAGGGAATGCAAAGGGTAGTCAATGTTCTCTTAATTAATGATTTTGTTCGAATTGTATAATTAGTTTAGTGAATCAAATTCTATGTTTCTCTGTATTAGCAATTTTTTTTTAAATAAAGATTCCAGGTTTCTCTGCAAAGAGTGACGAAACAGTTCATGAATTGAAGGAAAGGAAACTAATATTAATTATCTTCTGTTCTTTTTGTTGAGATTTTGATTTCCCGTGGATCTAGCACTTATTTGCGTTTGTCGTCTTTCTTAGTTTGTAATTTTTCTTAGGGCTTCATAAGGGGAGTCAAAATTATCTTATGAATAAAGTCAATTCACCGTTTATTAATACAAAGATGTGTACTTTTTAGCTGTAGATAAGGACTTGTTTCTATTAAACCTACCACGTAAAGGAAAGCACTTTGTGGAGAAAACTTCATACTTTCGCATAAAATGAGGCAAAAAGCAAAGCAAGTGAAAATGAGGTCATTTACTTGAAAAAATGAAGAGATAATTTAAAACTCAATTATGTTAGATTTTTAGGACATTGGGATCAAAATGTAGGTGCGTGAGTTTATAAATGTTATTAAAAAAAACTTGAAAAGCAATTGTTTTGTTTTTTTGTTGTTCTACTATTTACTCCGTAATATGATATATACATCATTTTAAAAAAAATGAATAATTTTTTTATTTTCAAAATTATTTCAATTGTGAGTATATATGTGATAAATTTAAAATTATTAAAATATATATATTTAAATATTAAATTAATAATATATAATTTAGATTTAAGAAATAAAAAAACCCACAAATATAGTATTTTATTCTCACAAACGAACAATCTATCTCACTGCTTTACATTATACGGAATCAAGGTAAACGACTTTTTAAGATCTCTGTTTGGGGGGGATTCTTGTTGTGGAGCCATATGAAAGAAATATGGGAGTGGGAGATAAGAAAAGCGGAAAGTAAGTAGAGTCAAAAGCAAAGAGCTTAGTTTACTTTTTTGGAGTATTTTTAGGCTTTGGTGCGCACATAAACCTACCCTACTTTACCAGGCCATACAAAGAAATATGATGGGCGGGTCAATGATAGAATTAGAAGGTGGACTGGTTTCAAGCTCACTTTAATTAAAACAAAATGATTACGGGTTCAGGCAATCAATTAACTTATATTAATAATATATATCATGATTAGTACTATTATATAACATGATTTTTTTATAAATATTATTTTTTTATCCTGATTATTTTTTATTTGATATATCTGTTTACGTTTAATTATATTTATTAATAAAATTATATACTATGATTTGAGATTCATGATAAATTCAACGTATATAGATTTTTTTCACTGTATCTTTCCATTCATTCACAATTATCATACTTATCTCTCAATTTTGCTTTCAATAAATCTTTCAAGAGTATATATATGATGAAATCTTTGCGTATAAATTTGAGATATGACACATGTCGCTGTTTTAAAAGGTTTTTATCAATGGTAAATATAAATTTTTTGCCATATATGAATTAATTTATTTTTAATTAATATTTTTTTATTTTACATTTATAGATATTTTAAGTTAATTTTTTTTCAAAAATAAAATATATTTTTTCAAATCATCTTTATTACAAATGTTCAATTTGATCCTACCTAAATTTTTAAAAAAATAATAAAACAAAAAAATTAAAAATAAATGATTAAAATATCTAAAAATTTATGAATAAGTGATTAACATGTCTAATTTGTTAGAATATTAAATTAGAATATAGTGACCAAAATATCATGATAAAAAAATCTTATAAATAAACTATCCTAATTAACTTATGTTTGATACAAAAGTATTAGATAAACTAAGTATAATTATATTATATAATCGAATTAATTATATTTGATAAAGTTGTATAATATAATTGGATAAAAATTATTATAAAAATTTTAAAAAATAATTTATATATATAATATTTTTTAGTATTAAGTTTATTTAAATCAATATTTAATTTATTTTTATATTTTATTACATTTTAAAAATAAAAAAATATTATCTCTAATTTAATATGAAATAAAAAAATATAAGATATATAATTAAAAAATCAAATAAATTAAACTAAATATTGAATATGATTTATATTCAATCATATAATTTTTTTACATATATAAAATTATAACTAATGTCAAAATCGTCAATTATGTAAGAAACATACCCACTATGGTGTTGTACGAGCCATGAATAAAGGATTAATAATACCCTCCTTACTTTTTTTCTTTTTTCTCAACTTGACAGCTTTCTCTTTAATTACTTGTATAAGAATTTGGTGCATTATTAAATCTGGGTATCATTATTACATATAATGGAAACACTTCAGTTCTTCTCTATTGGTTATCATCAAATTGCTTTTTGTAATAATTAATAAATTAAAATATATTTTCGTTAAAGATAATTATTTATCTAATTTCTAGTATAATAAAATAAATGAAAACATGACTCTTAAATAAAAATATATTATTTTATTTAGAGTTTGCAGTTAAAATATATAATAAATTAAAGAAAAATATTATGGTTATTTAAATTTGTATTTATTTTTACACCTCCTCTATTTAAATGTTATAACATAAGTTATCTTATTACAAACGTGAGTGAAAAAATACGTGCTATACTATTTCTCAGGATTAAATAGCACGCGTACGTAGGTGTAATATATTTTTGCGACTAACAGATAGTAATATTTAGAATCATACGTATTCATTCGTACTGCAATTCCTTCAATCATTTTAAGCAATTCGTCCAACCAATGTCATTTGTATTGTCAATATATTTCATTATAAAATGACATTTTCTATATAACCCGTAAGTGCTTTAGTTAAGCATTTATGCCAAAAACTACTTTTTTAACGTCATAGTTATTGTATGTATGGCTCCATGCATATGCATGAACTACCAAACAAAAAAATTGTAATTTAAAAAAAGAATTTGTGGTGTACTTAACTAAAATAAGTAATTCCCGAAACATGCATCATTTCCCATTTTGCATCTTATCTTGATTTTGTGAGAAGCCATACGCATTTTTATAACATCACGGGTAGTGCAATTGATGGGCACCGAAAGGAACACATCTTATATCATTCTTCAATTTACTATTATTAACGAAATTTCTTTTCTAACATGTGTTATTCATTAATTTTGCTATATATTTATTACTAATTAAATTTCTTTCTATATTTACATCATTTTTGTTTTTTTTATAAATAACAAAATTTAATTAGTCTTAAATTTCATTAATATTGAGAATATCATGTCATTAAATACTAATGCCTAAAAGATGCATTAATCTAATTAGTGACCCAACCAAGAATAGCCACATTGGTGAGCATGCTTATGAGTAAAATAACCCTAGTAATTGAGTTTGAGTTAAAGGGTTTATTGGCTATTTATAGCCCCGAGACCTAAAATCAAAACAATGTGTAGTATTAGAAGGGAACACACGAAATGCACTACTATATATTTGCTTGGAAGCCCAAAGCCCCCTTTTACTATCCCTATTTCCATTGGTGCTTTCACAAAATGGTCCCAAGGGGCCAAATGTCAAATTTACAAAGGGTGTGACATTAGTTTTTGTTTTGGGGATTAGCATTCAAAGGGGTTTTTGGAAATTAGAGGAATGGCATTAAAATGCTAAGACCAACATGCTCGATAAGAAAAGGATGGATTATTTGTGACAGCAAGTCAATTGTAGATGGTACAGTCTCACATGGTTTTGTAGCCACTATGAAACAAATGGGGGTCTTAAGCCTCACGTGTGCTCATCTAACTCCATTCCAATGTTCACAACAATCAATGAGACTTGGATTTTAAAAAAAACTTATTCTATTAATTATTGCTTATTTTTTAATTAAAAGATACTATATATTCGAGATTAGTTGTTATGTTATCCAAAAAAATAAATTATGGTATGTTGTAGTTTTAGCTTGTGTTCTTCAATCCTGATAATGACCGTCGTTAATTATAATATAAAGAAGATCATTGTATGAGGTGACTAAATACTTTTATTTTTAATTAC
Organism: Hippophae tibetana; assembly: GCA_037013495.1. Taxonomy (NCBI): domain Eukaryota; kingdom Viridiplantae; phylum Streptophyta; class Magnoliopsida; order Rosales; family Elaeagnaceae; genus Hippophae; species Hippophae tibetana. The sequence continues at coordinate 105,922,265 of CM072810.1, forward strand.
TTGAAAAAACGTTCATAAATATTTTCCTATCGTAAATGCATATAAAAGCACTAAGGCTGCCAAAGCTCAACTCCAATGACCGATGACCACAAGAGCAACAACAAATATAATATTATGTATCTAATAAAAGTGGTATATATACTTATTACTTATTCAAATAAGTTTTATTTTTAAATATATGTTTAATTTAGAGTATAAATTGGTAAAAAAAAAAGTATAATAAAGGGTTAAAAATGTAAGCAGAGTTACACGAGTTAAATTCATAAGTTACACAAATAATATTATGTATCTAACAAAAGTGTGATATATAGGTATTACTTATTCAAATAAATTTTAGTTTTAAATATGTGTTTAAATTACTGGGTAAATTGGTAAAGAAAGTGTAATAAAGGGTTAAAAAAAGTAAGTAGAGTGACACGAGGGAAATTCATAAATTACGATAGATATGTATATATTATGAATTTCACTCATTATATTTGTGTGTCTGTTTAGTTTAGAGTGTAAATTAAATACATTAAAATAAACACTAATTTAGTAAAATGTAAATAAAATAAATATTTATCTTATTTATTATACTTTCAACAAAGTTTAAAATACAAACATATTTGTATTTATGACTCCTATCCTATTAGTATCACTCTTATAGAGCTACACTCAAGTTAAAAAAAAAACATGGTTGGTTGGCAAAGTCATTTCCTGTCATAAATACAATATAAAATATTACAATAAAGAGTAGTTAGGATTTAAAGTAAGTTATAAGAAAAAATTAACTTATAATTAATTATAATCAGATACACTTAAAAATCAACTTTAAATATACTTAAAATAAAAAAAATAAAAAAAACTAACATCAATTGACATATCAATCAAAAATAGGTCACATATGATGTCGATTGTACACACCAACCAACACATTGGATGTAGATTCGATTCTACGTATCAACAACGCTACATATTTTTTTTTCTCTTTTATTCTTCCTCCCCTCTCGTACCGACAATTTTTCCCTCAATTTTCTAATTTTCTCTCACATACCTATGCATTATCACCAAGCTATTTCATGCATTTCTGACCACTATTTTTAGTGTCGTTAGTTGGTTTTTTTTCTACTCTTTCTGATCTAGATCCATTATTTTTTTAGCATAATACTCAATATTTTTTTACCTATTTTATTTCATTTTCTCACTTAACAAATTCCTTTATTTTCTTACTTATTTTATTCTTGTGAGTATTTCTATGACTTATTTTACACTTATTAATGATGTTTTATATTTTTTTTATTTTTTATGTATATTATGTGTTATTGATTATATATATATATATATTATGTACGTTTTTTACTTTTATTCAAGCTTACAAACAAGTTATTTTTTATTTATTTATTTTAACTTAATTTTTAATGTTATAGTGAATTTATATATATATTTAATGTTTTTATATATTAATTTATTATTAATTTAATTTTTTTTAAACTTATTATTATATGTATTAAATAATATTATATGTTGTTAATTAATGTTATAGTGAATTTATTAATTTTTTGAACTTTATGTATTTATTTTTATATGATTTTTTTTATTGATATTCTAATAATTTAATTATAAACTTCATATGTAATAAATTCAGAAATATATTGATGATTAATACATTTATATTTTATTTGATATATATTTAATATGTTTAATGTCATTAATAGAAAATGGACAAATCTTAGATGTCAAAACATAGAATTGAGCATGACTATGTATTCTAAAGTTGAAATTTTATTGGAATTCGCCTGTATAAATAATACTAATAATAAAATCAGTATGATTCAATACCCAAGTGCTAAATATAAAAATGAGAAATTTTATATTGTTAATGAGATTAAGTGTCACCTTAGTCGTAGTGGTATTCTTTAGAGTTATAACTGTTGGTATTATCATAGAGAAAATATTGATAATATTCATAGGAAAGAAATAAATAAGGATGTGAGTGGATTATATACATCTTATCAGAATAAGCATTCTAAACATAATATACAAACATAAAATATGTTTTATATTATGAAAGATAAACTATATAATTATGATTCCAAAAACTTTAAAAAATTTCAAAAGCGGCCAAAAAGTCGTTGTATTCAAAATGCAAGAGAAGGTAAAAAAAAATGATTTTTCTGGCAAGAGATTCACAAAATTACTAAATGTACTAATAGATATGTTTCCTAAGGGAAATGAGTTGTCATCTTCAATGAATGGAGTGAAGAAATCTCTTAATCGATTTGGCATAGAATATCATAAGATTCATGCTTGTCCAAATGATTGCATTTTTTTCTAGGACAAAATATGAGACATTAGATGATTATTTTGTGTGTAAAGAATCAAGATGAAAGTATGATACAAATGAGACAAATGAGACAACACCTAAAAAAGGCATACCCACAAAAGGTTCTTTGATACTTTCCTTCGATTCCTTACTTTAAATAGTAGATAATTTATCCCGTTAATTTGCATCTGATCCATGCAATATTTATCTTGCATCTGATCCATGCAATATTTTATGTAACATACAATCTTCCTCCCTAGATGTATATAAAAAGAAAATTCATGATGTTAACATTATTGATCTCAAAATAGAAACATAATATGAAGGAATATATATATACACAATTGGTAACCTAATTAAACATAATGTATATATGTTCTATATTATTATAATAACTCTTGTTTATATGTTTGGAGTTAAAATTGTGTATTAATTTTTATTTCATCATTTTTGCATATGTTTTAGGGATCTTAGGGTGCCAAAGATTATCGATCCAAATTATCCGTTGGGGCATTTTAAAAGAAGGGATTGATCTAATATATATGATCATCCACTTAATTCATATGATAAAATAACTGTTGAATTTGATGCAACTAGTAATACATCGGGAGAAAATGGCCAACATTTGAAATATTCTATCAGTAGACTTCTCAAGTCAAGTACACCAATCAATATAAATGGTTGGAGTAAATTGGAAGAATGTGAAAAGTACAAGATATGAAAAACCATTTATATAAGTTTCTTTTGTTTTATAATTAATTACATATTATATTCTTTTTGTATTATATCTCTTTTCAAATGTGTTTTTTTATAGAATGGTTTTAAGGTCCCCATAAATGGGTTAATAAGGGTTACAAAATTATAAATAAGGCATGGAAGGAATACAAAATCTCTAAATTGGTTAGAAATTATGTGTTTCTAAACCAAGTAATGAAGAATAACTATATAAAATCCCTGAAAATCACTCGTGGATAGAACCTAAGTATAGAAAGACTTCATGCATTATAAACATATGGATGAATTTCAAATCATTAGAGAAGAATATCAAAATATATAAATATAAAATACTCTTCCTAATCGTAGTGAAAGGTCGTCAATTTATGAAGTTAGACAAACAATGCTAATATTAAGTTGTTAATTTATAACTATTTTTATATTTATTTTCTTCTAACTTAAGTTAATAAATTTATTTAATTTATGTTTTTAGAAAGTTAAATTGTGTATATCGGTTACTCGAGCTAAATTGTATATGGAAACAAATATTTCTAAAACAAAGAAGTCAAAACCAATGAATAAACGAGAGAAGAACAACTAAATAAGTTGGTTGTTAATTTAAGTTGATACAAAATACTTATTTTGATTTTTTGCATATCCATGTAATAATATATGATATTCTTTATTATTTTATTATTTATAAAGAACGGTTCAAAAACAAATAAAAATATTGGTGAATTAATTGAACAATCATTAAAAGATATCATATATTATGTATTTAGACTCAATCATATTGGTCGTATTATGGCTCACGTTGATATCCATACTTTATTCATGTGGATGCTGCAGGCTAGGGTTATGAAATTGGAACAGTGATTGGTGTCTATAATTGCTGGTTGAGTAAAGATATATAGATAAAAGATGTAAAGGATACGAGATCCAACTAAAGTAGGGACTTTTGAGAATTAAGTTTGGCAGAGAGTGCATGTTGAGTAGCTTTTGGAGTCGCTGATGGTCTAATATTTTCTTTAGGGTACAAAAGAAAAGGACCTAATGTATTGTATGTATGTAAATATACGTTATTCGATTAAGGCCCTACAATTTTCAGTGTCTTTATTACCTTGCAAGTGTATGCATGGATTATTGACACATACAAAAGGAAAATGTATCAAAAGGCTGCATAACAAAAGCAGTTCCGCTAACTTGTGGTAAACGGCATGAAGCCGACTTTAACAGTTGCCGATTTGTGATTCAAATCCTAATTACGGGTAAGTGATTGAATTTCTGTTGATGCCAATTTTGTACGCATTCACCCTGTTTTTAAAAAAATAAAAAAAAAATTATGCATAATATAATGAAAGGCTGCAAAGCAAAAAATATTGTATTTTTTTTTCATTCTAAGTACGAGTATTCATGTGCCCTATATTAGTTAAAAAAAAAATAGATTTTGAAGTGTCACATTTCTTTAGAATTTTACATGCATAATAGGGGTTTTGTAGTTGCCATTTTAAAAATATTTATGTAACTTTCTTAAAAAAAATGCTAGATTCAAAGCTAATTTTTCGCATTCATACTTTCTAGCTGGTCCTTCTGCACCAATAATGTAAATTTGTATTATTATGTAAGTTGTGGATGATTGTGAAAGAGATGCATGTGTGTTTGGTAATTGTCAATTTGTACTTCATTATTTGAACAGTTTTGATAATTGACTAGAATTTTTAGTTACATGAATGTTCACTTATTTTTCAAATTTTAGCTCATGTTGTTGTACTCTTTGATAATGTATTATTCTTTTATATATGGATAAAAGGAAAAGATGAAACTATTGCTAAGCACTGAACTTTATTAGTTGATCACCGATCCTTTAACAATTTGAGGATTAGCAGAACAATTTTGTTTTTTAAAACAACACAATTAGCACATCGATTAGCAGAATAAATTGAGATATAACATGCACAATTAAGATTCATGTGTAGCTAGCTAAACCACGAATTCGTTGGCAAATAATATTCAGATACCTTGTGGTGCAGATGATTCTATACTCATTATATGGCCAAATATTTAAAATTCCACAATGTTAGTTGCAGACGTTTGAATATTCATGCTTCTAACTAGACACGATATTTGAGTGTACTGTTGATTACCAATAATACTTTCAAAAAATTTAATTATTGAGAAGTTGGTCAATTATATATTTATATATAATTTCATGATAGGATTAATAATAATAATAATAATAATAAAATATTATATTATTTTTTATACTCTTATATTTTAACTTTCTAGATTTAAAATCATTATATATTCTTTTTATGCCTTAATATTTATTAAGATTTTTTAGAGCTTCACGAATGATATATATTACAAATTTGTTATTATGTAATAATTAAAAAATAAATTTAATTGTCTATCATAATCACCTTTATAGAAAAACATTTATTTTTAACTTCCTTATACAACACATGTATATATTATTTGAAAGAGTCTTACAAAGATGTCTACAATTAACGGGTGGTTCAAAGTTTTCAATAAGATACTATTGCTTGTCTATTTATACAATAAAGTTGACAAACTTGACTCACTAACCAAGTTTCACTAAATAAGTATTAAAGTTTCATTAAATAAATAAATATTAAAATGAGGGTTTACATTGAACATAGATACAACTAAGTATATAACTAATATATACGGATTGAGTACAGACTTGTCTAGACAACCTATTCAGGCTAAAGATGAGCTTGTCTGGACCATCTATTCAAGCAGAATATAAGCTGGTACTGGTACTGGTTCTTCGAGTTAAAGACCAGCTGGTCTTGGACTAGCTACTCGAGCTGAAGACAGCATATCTTGGATTGATTCTTCGAGATGAAGATGAATTGGTCTTAGAGTGGCTATTCGAGCTAAAAACGGGCTTGTCTGAATGAGCTATTCAAGCTGAATATAGGCTAGACTAGCTCTTTGGGCCTTTAACTAGAGAAAGTCACTGTTATCCTAGGACTCGAGATATGCTTTACTAAACATATATATATATATCTTTTCTGCATATTCAGAAATGCTTTATATATTTTTTATAACATAAAAAAGTATTTTTTTAAGATGTTAAAAATAAAATTAATTGAATAATTGAGCATAAATTTTTTGAAAACTTAGACGTATTAAAAATAAAGAGAGATTTTTTTATCACTATTATTTTCAATATATAATAGTTAATTCAAAAAAATTATTTGTTGTTTTTAAATGAAATTGATGTGTTACTTTAAATAATGGCAAGAAGTACAGAATAAAGAATGTATTTATTGACTTTCACATCTCATATCTATATTAATTGATCTATCGAAACACAGAAAATTAATTTCCTGATCAATCAGTAATTCATCTAGTGTTTTTTTTTTATTAAAATAATTGCTCAAGTTAATTTTTTTTAAACTTTCTGTTGAAAGAGCGTGTTGTGTCACTTATATAAGTTATATAAGTTGGAGAAAAATGATAAAGTGATAAAAAACATTAATATATAATAATTTTATGTATATTTAATAATTATATATATTTATATCTACTTCTTTTAATATTATTTTACGTAAATCTATCTTTTTAAAATAATGGGTGTATTTTATTTTTTTTGATAATTTCTTGTATTAAAATAAATTAACTTAAAGAAGTATACTTGAACACTCAATTACAGATCAAAATATTAAAGGAAACATTTGTAAAATATTACTTATCTTTTGAAAATTAGAAAAACAAATTATATACAAAATTAGGGTTATATTGAGACAGTTTGAAGTGTATTTCAGCTTGAAACTTTGCAAGCAAGGTTAAAAGAAGAGGTTAATACGTCCCAAATATCACGTGGATCATGGCATGAAAACTTTGTCTATTATGGTATGAAAAGGGTGTATCGTGTTCAAAGCGTGCACATGTCCGCAACAACATAAATAAAATGTGTTGTGGCATAAGGAAAAAGTAAAGCTTAAACCATGCTTTCTTAGTTTTTATTTTATTTCTTTTAATAGTTTACATTTTTTTTATAATAGTTTTTAGATTCAAATTAAAAAAAATATCACTACTATGAGTTTTTCTAGAAACAACTTTAAGGATTTTATTGAAGTTTATTTGAAATTTATTCATTTCAAAATATTTCTAAGTATTATTTTTACATGTTATATATTTAATTTATTAATTATTTATTAAACTATGCGTTGGGTTATAAGTAGCATAAGATATTAGTAATATTGTTACGCTTGTAAAATATTAAAATAAGTAAACATTTTTATAAAATGAATTAAGTTTTATATCTTCATCAAGATTTAGATGAAGTTTGTAAAAAAAAATATATTGACAAAATGTTTTTCATAATAAACAAGAGTAAAATTTAAGATTTAAATTATTTGAATATGATTTAAAATCATTCAAAGATTTTTACAAGAATTATTATTGAAGATATATTAACAATATATTATTTATAATAGTTTTAAAATCTAAAAGTTAGTCCTAGATATTTCAATCATAAAGTTAACTTTGACACCTTGATAAGAGTTTGAATTGTAGATCCGACCAAAAGTGATAATTAAATGGTTTATTAATTTCTTAAAAAATGAGCATAATTTATTTGGAGTTTAAATTGTCGGTTTGATTGAAGGTGTCAAGTTAAAGTTTAATTAACAAATAAAATAATTCATACATATCATATATTTAGTATCATAATTAATATTGTATAAACATGATTAATTAATTAATATACCTCATAAATTATCCACTGCATGATAAATATTTATTTACTTAAATGTTTATTGAATCTATCTTTATTTGTATGTTATTAGTTTAATAACTCAATCCAAAACAATCATGGTAGAATATTTAGGTTATTTAATTTTATTTTTAAGGTTTGTTGAATTATTTAAAAATCATATAATTCCTATTTAGATTAACTTTTAAAATATAATTGTTATTTTTTACAAGTGATTCGTGTACTTGCAAGCTATTTTATAAATTATACAAAATTTGTATGCCTAATTTTAACACATTAAGTTTTTGGTGTCGTTGTTGAGGATAATAATAACTTAAAAACTCAATAATTTAACAATTATCAAGTTTTTGGTACCATTGTCATGGAGAGAAATAACATTTTAAAATTATTATTATTATCGAAATTTTTAAAAACAAATTGTATCGTAAATTTTGTTATTTTTATTTAAAATTTTAAAACATCTAGATTATTAATTAATTTTGATATTTAAATTTTTTAAATTTTCTCTTAAAATAAATTATTTTAAACAATTATTTATTGTTTATTCTTAAATTTAATTTAATTTATTAATTCTTTTATTTTTTTTCTTCTAAATTTTTTTGTAATAAATTATTTCATATATCATTTATTCTAATAATATGTGTATAATTTTTATTATTCTATTTTTTTTTCATACGTGTACATTCACAAATGGTTTTGCTAAATTCTTCTTTGACAATTTAACATCCCTTGTTAATGCATGAGAATGAAGCCAGTCACACGAGGACAACACTATCTGTTCGCTTGGCCTACTTGTCATTTTCATGTCATAACTTACATTCCATATTTTGGCCCAATTAGATATAATTATTTGTGGTACAGGGAAATATATATAATTGCATGATATAATATTATTCATATATTTAATTTTTACAGAAAGTAAATATTTATTTTTATTATAATATAAATAAATAAATATTTTTTAATTTTATAAAAAAAATATTTTTATTGAGTTGAATAATTGAGTTATTTTTTATAATTTTTTTGCGTTATTAATTTGTCCCCTTAGATGTGATTTTTTGTTTTTGATTTTTACTTGTGGGACTACACTTTGATGGTTATATTAGGATCCACGATTCATATTTTTTTAAAAGGATAAATAAAAAATACCAATAGATTTTTCATGCATTTTGATATATATATATATAACTCTTACTTTTTCCCATTGAATTACCATTTGATCTAATTACCTCAAGTTCCAACGTTTCATGGGTAATACCTCACCTAAAATTTATATAAGGTCTTATATATAAGTGTATTTCGTAAATTTTATAAGTGTAATTATTGCTGGTAATTTTGTCATATGTTTAAGTTTTCCTATAAAGACTAATATATTTAAGAAATTTTGACGTTATATATATATTAAGTGTTTGTTAATTACTATTGCACCATATAGTCTATTTTTATTTTTTAAATAAAAAACTTATAAGTTTTTATTTTTAATAAACAAATAAAATGACTGTATGTGTGGTGTATTGGTATATGAGTGTATAATTATTATTTAAAATAAAATAAATAAATAAACAAATGTACATATGTATAACTGTATTAAAAAAAAACATGCATGTGTAAACAAGTTACACATGTTACTAGCAGCAGCAACAACAACAACAACAAAAAAATAGTATTTTTGTTTGGACAATTATATGCCACTCAGTTGTCAAAATTAATAATGCCTGTTGTTACATACACAAAGTAATTTATTTAAATTTTAAATTATAATGCCTGAATTTTTTTTTGACATTATATGCCTCAATTTATTGTTTTCATTATCATTACTATATATAAAAGCCATATATATGAGCGTTAATTATTCTTTCATTTTAAATTTATTAAAATATTCTAATATTTTTTTGTTTTGTATTTTTTTAAAAATAGTCCTAAGTTTTTTAGTAAACTAATGCACTCTCTTAATAGTATTTTTTCAAATTTACTATGTATTCTTTCTATTGCTAATGCCGCCCTCTTTCATTCATTTTGTTGTTGTTGTGCAAGCTTTCGCTACGCACCACGACACCAGCAAAATACAGACGATGAAGCCAAACTAATGCTAAATAATACTAAATAAGTGATAACATCCCTATGGATTTTATTAGTTAGTAATGGTTAAACTACCTTATTCTAATAAGTGAGCAATTACACTACCTTGTCGAAAATTAAAGTGCTAACGAGTAAGAAAAATTCCCCTTAGTATAGATATGTTAAGACATAAAACTTGATAAATCAAACCACTAATTGAAATTGAGTCAAACTAACTGATTTTTTTTATTTTATATGTTTAAATACATTTACTTTGATTTTATAAATATAAAAATAGAATTATATCGAGTTGATTAAGATTTTAAGTTTATGAATTGATACTTAAATAAATCAACTTATATGTTGTTAATACATATATTGTATGTAATGGTAAGCATCGGATCGAAACTACATATTTTTTTACCAATTTGAATCAAAACAGATTCAACGTAGCTTTGAAATATTTTAATTTGAATATGATTCGATGATATAATTAATCGAATCAATTTGAATCCAAACAAATCAAATTTTTCAAATTAGATAAGATTGAGTTAATGTTAAAATTAATTTATGAATTATTGTCATATATAAAATACGATATATACATTATTTAAAATTTATATTTATTTTTTAAATTAAAATAACAATTTATTATAATTGTAGTATGTATAATATTTAAATATAATATATTATAAAATAAAAATATGTTTTTATTTATAATTTTAATAGTAGTATGGTCTACATTGGATTGCATTTGATTACAAAATCTTTTAATTTGAATCTGTATGAATTGTATACTTTTTAAGCCAAAGCATATCAAACAATAAATTTTTTTAATCCAATTTGATCCAAATCTAACTTATCATGTCAAATTTCTTAATTTAGGTAGATTGATAGGATTATTTGTTTATTTATATTTATATCTTAATTTTATATATTTATAATATTTAAGTCTTATTGTACTTAGTGTTTTATCTTTCTTTGTGTAAGGTTAATTATTACAAATCAGTAATGCATACACATACATAGTTAGGAACACTTTGATTAAAAACATGTCTTCACACACCCTTTGGGTGATAGGTTGAGAGTAGTGGATTTTGGTTCACTTTGGGTACAAATATTTGTGAAATTTACTCGATCTTTTTAGAAATATTTTTTTTTATACCTCACTACCCGCTTGCAACTAATATTTCCACTACCCTAGCCACCACCTTTAACGAGGTGGCCGTTTGATTTCTATAAATACCTTGCACTTCTCTCTTTTCTTTACCCATTGATTTTAGTACTGAAACTCAGAAAACATTGCACGAATGTAAACCACCAATTGATACACGACTTACAGCCACACAAGATCCTTATATAAGAAAAAGTTGCACAAGGACAACTATCAACTGACACATGGCTCACATACAACCCACACACAAACACCATCTCTAGTACTCATCACTCACAAGCATAGTTTTACTTATACAGTCACGAATCACTATTATCAAATAATACTCGAGGTATTAGTGATCCAAAAATAGAAAAAAATGAGATGTTAATTTGATAGAGCTCTACTACATTTTATGGATAGAAAATAAGAAGAAATAGGGGTATTTATAGAGCCTCAAACAACCATTTCGCTAGCCATCTCACAAAAGGTGGTGGCGAGGTGCTAAAAATAAAAATTTTTGTTTCCAAAAATTGTCGAGTAATTTTTATAATTACCCGTACCCAAAATGAACCAAAAATATGAGAAAAAATGCCAAGTCGCTCGTCGAAAACCAACACTCCATCTAACATGCATAGTACAAAAACCAATCCCATGGTGTGTGAAACATGCTCGCATATAAAGTGTACTTAACTATGTGCGTACATGAATTTCTGATCTGTAGTAACCAACCTTACACAAATGAAGATAGATATACTAAGTAAAATAAAAAGAATCTATGTTTTACACATAGGAATCCAACAACGACATAGAAGCCTACATGATTTACAATACCGTTGTTAAAATTTATTTAAAATTGTAATCTTGCGTAATTTAGTCATCTCTTTTTTAGAACTTCATGCAATGAATGAATTATCTAGGAAATATATATAGGATGTTCATGATTTAGGTTGATTAATGATTGTCTCCTAAATCAATTACAAAGTCAAAACATGTGCATTATGAAGTAGTCTTGTGTTAGTTGCATAGATTTTCCAAGCTAAGGTTAAGAATTCAAGGATAATTCTAATATTAATTCATGATATAATTAATTAGATTATACGCTAGTGGTGAGAATAGTCCCATAATCTCATTTTTTTCTTAATCTATGCACTCATATATTTTATTAATTATTTTATGTTTTATTTTTATCTAAAAACAATTTTCAAAACCACCTTTACTAATTTACTAACAAGCTATAAATAATGGTTGTTATTGTAGCAATCCTTATGGTTTTGACAACATTTATTCTTAATTTACTTATCATTTGTACAATTTTATCATGTATATTTGCATGTTCTTAAGTGTATATGTATTTCTTTCCATCTATAATACCTAAAGGACCAATTAATGGCACAATTTTTCCTACTTGAGATTCATTTGGTTTGAGGTAATGCATGGCACCAACTTGAGTAAAAAAAACTAAGAATATGAGTCCAAAAGCTAAGAACTTGAATTTCTAGAATTAGTATCACTAGTAGCAACTATACCAAATGGAGAGGAGCTGAAGTTCTTTCCATATAAGACATGACATAAGAAGAAGCAAGTGGCTATTGTATGGCAAGGTTTATCACATATTTGAAAAACTAGTCTCTTAGTGGGATATTTCTTCAAATTCGTGGAACTATTTGATCATGATTGACCATCTAAGCTAGAAACATTAGTAGAGATAGTCTATTGCTTTTGAAACTTGTGGAAATTCTAGTGAGGCATATTAGATGAGTTATTGTAGCTATTATTTGGTTTTTAAGTATCACTTGGCTTGTGTCATATTGAATGAAGTGACAAAGGTCAAATATCTTGGACCAAGACCATTATGAATATAAAATACCAATTCAAGCTCATATATTATTTCTCACTAGCTGTTGCAATACGATCATAATGGACTTTGTCATTTACAAAACCTTGAAGTCTATAAGGTATTTTGAAGCTCAATCGATGTTCTCACTGATGAGTGCTCAAAAAGCACTAAAATAACTATGATTTTATATACATTAATTGATTAAAAATACATATATTTATATGTTTTATCATATATTTATATAAATTTGTCTTTTTCGGAATCACGGGTATTTTTATTGTTTTTCAGGTATTTTGGCTTAAAAACGCAATGTAAAGACTCAAAGAGGAATACTTTAAGCAATACATCACAAATATATTAATAAATAAGTGGGAAAAGGTTAACAAACATGGAAAAATTGGACAAAATGGGTCGAAAAGGTCAAAAATGTCAAAAAGACGGAAATACTCGCGCGCCGCAGCGCGCCCCAGCGCGCGGGCACTGTTCACGCGCGCCGAGTTGCGCGCAGCGACAGCCCCAGCGCGCGCGCAGCGCCCAGCAGCAGCCCCTCCGCGCGCCCAACGCGTTTTCGCCCCATTTTTCACGTGCAGCCGCCCCTGTGACGTCATTAATGACATCAGTAATTCCAATACGCGTTTTTACATTTTTTAATATTTTTTTACTCATTTTTTCTCTCCATCCTCACCTATAAATACCCCCCTTCCCTTCACTTCAAATGACACCTTCAAAACACACTTCTCTCTTCTTTCTTTCTCTCATTTCTTAGTTTTTGAGTTTTTCTTAGTTTCTTTCTTAGTTTCTAAGCTTTTCTTAGTTTCCTTCTTAGTTTTTAGTTCAATTCTCTTAGTTTTAGTGTTCTTCTCTTTTTGAGAGGAACTTGTAATGTTTTTGTAATAATTTAGTTTTTGATTCAATAAATGGGAGTGCAAATTCCGCTTGGAGGTTTTCTAGCAACGAGAATAGTGTCGAAGTTCTGTAAGGATTTTATTTTCTTTACAGTTATTTTTATGCTTTATTCTTACATGTTGTATTTAATTTGTCTGTGATTAAATTTAACTCTGCTAGCTGTTTATAAACATGATATAATAATAACGTTGTTATGCTTGCGAAATATTAAATAGGTGAAAATTTCTAAAATGAATTGATTTTGTTTTTATTCAAGATTTTATATTAAGAATGTTAGAGAGAAATATATTATTTTTCATTACAAATTTAAAACTGAAAATTAGATTTTAAGGTTTAGTTATCCGGTCTAATTTAGAGTAGTGCTCTTTTATTTGTTGGTACAATCGTCCGGTAGTTAGAGTGAAACTCTATTTCAAAAGTTTTTATAAGAATTATTATATGAAAATATATTGACAACATGTTTTCAATAGTGGTTTTAAAACTTGAAAGTTAGTACTCGGATAATTAAATTCTTATGTTTAATTTGGACACCTTGAATAATATTTAAACTGTCTAACCCCACCAAAGGTGGCATTTAAATGGTTCATTTTCAATCTCTTGGAAAAAGGAATTAATTTAATTAAGCATATTAGTTATCAACCCCACCCATAGGTGTTAATTGATTTGTTTAGTTAACAAAGAATATCTAACCCCACCAAAGATGGTATTTATATAAAAAAGAGAGAATCAATAAAATATCAATTTATATCTTTAATAACCTAGATAATATGAGCAAGTATAATTAATTTAGTTATTATATCCATAAATACTCCGCTAATATAAATGATAAAAATTTGCATGAATATTTATTGAATCTGTATATATGTTTATTTTTAGATAATTATTTATTGAATTTGTATCTATGTTTATTTTTATGTTATTAGATTATATTTAATTAATCTGTATATATGTTTATTTTATGTTATTAGATTAGGAACACAAAAACCAAACTATCGTGACAGGATGTTTAGGATTTAATTTCGTTTTTAAAAGTTTGAATAATAAATTAAAAACCACATACATTCCTTCCTTAGATCGACCTTGGGAGTATACTTATCATTTTCTTCGAAATGATTCGTGTACTTGCGAGAGTTTTATAAATATTAAAATCAAAGTATTGGCAAGAATCGGTGATGCCGGTTTTCGCTAATCAAGTTTTTGGCGCCGTTGCCGGGGAAGGAATAACGTTTTTAAATTATTTATCAAAATTTTAAAAACATTTTTGTGCTGTAAATAATTGTGATATTTTAATTTCAAAATTCATAAGAAATAAAAATAAATAGTAAAAAAAAAATTAAAATTTCAAAATAAATTTTAAGTTAAATAATAGAGCGTGAATAGTAAAATAAAATTACTGTTCATGAATAGTAAAAAAAAATTTTAATTTTCAAAATAAATTTTAAGTTAAATAATAGAGCGTGAATAGTAAAATAAAATTACCGTTCATGAATAGTAAAAAAAAATTTAAAATTTCAAAATAAATTTTAAGTTAATAAGAAATAATAGAGCGTGAATAGTAAAATAAAATTACCGTTCATGAATAGTAAAAAAAAACATTACTTGAATTTATACCTAATTAACTAAATAACATGAAAAGTAAAAATCTAAGGGAGTTCTGTCTAGGAGACTAGTTCTTGGAAGCCTTTGTGCCACTAGTCTTTCCTGGGAACGTTGCTCTGGCTAGGAGAATGGTATTTAAGGAGCCGTTTGCACCACCATTCTTTCCTGGGAGCACTCTTAGTTAATACTAATTATGTTACAAAAAAAAAATAATAAAAAAAAAAAATTTAGGGTTTAACTAGTTTTGTTTAGTGCTTTGTATTAAATAACATGTAAATTTTCTCTAAATTTTTTATTTTGTTGACAGGAGTTTTAAATTTACGTTTACAATAATCTATGCGTGGTAGGAGATCCTTAGGAAACCCCCTTACACCATATGTAAATAATTTTCATAAATTTAAACAAGTGTCAACAAAACTGGATTCTACCCATCAACCTGTTTTTGAGCCAAACATAGAACCAAGTCCTAATCCTTTACTAGAACCAAAAGAAATGGAGGAAAACCAACATATTAGGGAAACTACGATGAAGGAGTTTGCAAGACCAGTGATTGGCACGGCAACTGCCGCTATCCAGTTGGGAGAGGCTGCTCGGAATTATGACCTTAAAAATATTCATTTTTCTATGCTTCCTTCCTTTTATGGGTTACCTAATGAAGATTCTCTTTCCTTTATGAGAGATTTCTATGCTACGGTCCAAACATTCCCCCTCGGTATTCTAAACGAGGATCAACTTAGAATGAGATGTTTTCCCTACACTCTAAAGGATAAGGCCAAAGCTTGGTTGATGTCACTTCCCCCAGGTTCTCTGATGACATGGGGTAACATTTACAATAAATTCATGGGAAAATTCTATTCCCATCAAAAAACATCAGAGTTGAGAGGAAAGATTGCTACTTTCTCTCAGATGGATGGAGAACCATTCCATGAAGCTTGGGATAGGTTCAAAATGTTTCTCACTCAATGTCCCCATCATAGCTTTCCCCTGCAGTTGCAGAACCAATTCTTTTACGATGGACTTACACAACAATGTCAGTTCATTGTCGACAACGCTGCAGGAGGAGCAATAGGAGAAAAGACTGCCTCAGAGACGTATAACCTCTTTGAGATGTTGGGTGCTAATTCCCAACAGAAAAGCTCCCGAGTGAGAAAAGCTGGAGTTCATGAAATCGACTCCAGTAATGAAGTTCAACAACAACTTGTTCAACTGATTAAGCAAGTTGCCCTTCTCGCTACACAAACCAACACAAATAATGAACAATATGGGTTGTATAGCAACATGGGACATGGTACTGAAGCCTGTCCATATCAAGGAGAAACAACTGGACCTGAACAGGTCAATGTGTTGGGAGCATATCAATAGAGACCAAGGTTTGATCCCAATTCAAATACCTATAATCCTGGGTGGAGAAGTCATCCAAACTTCTCTTGGAGGCAAAACAACCCTCCTTTCACTCAAAGCTCAAACCAGGCAGGCCAGCAATTCCACCCACCTATTCCAAGAAGCATTCCCAATAAACCAACCCTGGAGGACAACTTGAATTCTTTTATTCAAGTTTGTAGGGATAACCAATCCAAAACCAATCAACGGTTGGACTCTGTGGAAGCTTCTATCAAAAAGGTGGAAGTTCAAGTTGAACAATTAGTTGAACATTTGCAAAAAGGCAAAGACTAATTTGAAACTTAAATGAATTCAATGAAGAGGAGACATTGAGTTTTTCATTCTGCAATCTCCAAGCAACGTCGATAAATTTTAGTCCTGTATGGGAGATCACCCATTATTGTATTTTCCTTTGTTTTAGTTTGCGTGTAATAAAAATTCAGATGAAATAAAATTCGTTTGTTTCAAACATTCTGTCCATTCGTTTAAATTTAAAAAAAAAATTAGGTTCCTTGCACTTTTTGCTTTTACGTTTTATCAAGTTATAAATATTTCTTAGAGATATCTACTATTGTTTTTAAAAGCAAAATGTTGATACACAATAGGAGGAGGATCATTGTCAACTACAAACAACCATGGGAGATGCTGAAGATAGGCGGAAAAAGATGAAAGAATATACAATGCCAATCATTGGCAATGTAACTTCCGGTATCCAATTACAAGAGGCTGCAAGGAATTATGAATTGAAAAAGATTCATTATTCTTTGTTGCCTTCCTTTTACGGTATCCCTAATGAAGACCCTTTGCATTTCATTCGAGAATTCTATGCTATTGTCCAAACCTTTCCACTACATGCAATTAATGAAGATCAACTTAGGATGAGGTGTTTTCCTTACACTCTCAAAGATAAAGCTTGGTCATGGTTCATTACTCTACAGTCAGGTTCTCTTAAAACTTGGGAGGCAGTCTATGAAATTTTTATGGGTAGGTTCTATTCCCATCAAAAGACTGTTGATCTAAGAACAAAGATAGCAACATTTTCTCAAATGTGTGAAGAGCCCTTTCATGAAGCTTGGGAACGATTCAAACTCCTTTTCATTCAATGTCAAAATCATAGCTTTCCATTACAGCTACAAAACCAATTCTTTTATGATGGATTGACACTACAGAGTCAATACATGGTTGATAATGCTACTGGAGGTGCTGTAGGAGAAAAGACCGCAGAGGAAACCTATAATCTCTATGAGCTATTGGGTTCTAATTCCCAACAAAGAGGTGGTAGAAGGAAAGCAAAGGTCAATGAAGTCGGCTCTGATAATGAGATAACCTTGCAACTTGCTGAATTGACTAAACAAGTGAAATTCCTCAATTCCCACCAAATTTCAAATCAAGAGGTATGTGAAGTGTGTTGTTCAATTGGGCATGGTACTCATAATTGTTCAAATACTTGTGATTCTAGTGTCGATGTCATAGAGGAAGTCCAATCTTTTCAAAGGTATCATCCAAACACCTATAATCACCCAGCCTACACCCAATATCCAACACTAAGGCCGGATAACAACCACCCTTACCCACCAAGCCAATCTTTTAAGCCAACCTTAGAAGATAGCTTGAATGCTTTTATTCAAGTTAGTCGTGATAACCAATTAATGACTAATCAAAGGTTGAACACCATGGAGGCTTCGGTTAAAAGAATTGAATCTAAAGTTGGGCAACTGGCTGAACAAATGAAAAAGAAAGAACCAGGAAAGTTGCCCAGCCAACCAGAACAAGCAAAGGATGTTAGAACCCTTCGAAGTGGTAAGGTAGTCAATACCAGTTTACCTGAAATCTCTAACAATCTACCTTGTAGTTCAGGTAACAAAGAAGGCGATATTCTAATCTCGCAAAAAGGAGAAACAAGTGTTAAACTTAACAAGCCTTCTGAAAAACTCACTGGGGGGTCATCTGACACCCCCAAAATTCAAAAGACAACAGAACCACACCAGATGCAAGTACTTTTTCCCCACCGGTTAAAAGAATCCAAACAAGATAAGCAATTCAATGATCTTTTTAATATGCTCTCTAAAGTAAATATCAATTTACCATTATTAGAAGTGATCATGAATGTGCCCTCATATGCCAAGTTTTTCAAAGAGTTGAACACTAAGAAAAGGAGGTATGAACTGAATGAACGAGTAGTAGTATCAGAAATTTCTAGCGCTGTACTTCAGCACAAACTACCCACTAAGTTGAAAGACCCTGGAAGTTTTATTATAAACATAACTATGGGGGATAAGAAGGTTGTTAAAGCAATGCTTGATTTAGGTGCTACTATAAATTTGATGCCCTACTCTATATTCTTACAACTCAATCTAGGGGATTTAAAACCCACAACTATGTCCCTTCAACTTGCAGATAGATCTCTTAAATATCCAGAGGGAATAGTTGAGGATGTTTTGGTACAGGTAGACAAACTGATAATACCTGTTGACTTTGTGGTTCTGGATATGCAAGAAAATCCAGCATTGGACAGAGAGCACACAATATTGCTTGGTAGACCATTTATGGCAACTACTAAAACTATTATTGATGTCCAAGATGGAAATTTGACAATGACAGTCTTAGGAGAGACTGTTCATTTCAAAGTTTTTGATTCTTCACCTTTCCCTTCTATTTCTGCCATCGATGAAATATTCGATGTTGATCCTTTGGATAATCTTGTCCAAAACACCTTTTTCCAAACCAGAATAGAAGACAAGCTTGAAACCGTTCTTACACTTGAAAAGGTTGAAGAAGATTTAGATGAAGAAATTAAGGGGTACCTTGAACAACTAGACAATAATGAAGTGATGACAAAATCTAGTACACTTTTAAATCTACCCAGTTCTTCATCTATTAAAGAGGCCAATCCACCTGAACTTGAACTCAAAGACTTACCTGAGCACTTAAAATATGTGTTTTTGGGAGAGGGAGAAACTTATCCAGTGATAATTTCTTCAACCTTGACCAAACCACAAGAAAAGGAACTCATCAAAGTGCTTAAACAGTTTAAGAAATCTATAGGTTGGAGTATATGGGATATAAGAGGCATTATTCCAACAATGTGTATGCACAAGATCAACTTGGAGGATGGTGCTAAACCTGTACGAGAGGCCCAAAGAAGACTAAACCCAAACATGCAAGAGGTAGTTAAAAAGGAAATTCTTAAATTATTAGAAGAAGGGATTATCTATCCTATTGCGGATAGTAAGTGGGTTAGTCTAGTGCATGTGGTACCAAAGAAATCTGGGATAACAGTTGTTAAAAATGACAAAAGTGAATTAGTGCCCACTAGAATAATCACTGGATGGAGAATGTGTATAGATTTTAGGAAACTAAATTTATATACGAAAAAGGATCACTTTCCTCTTCCATTCATTGATCAAATGTTGGAAAGATTAGCTGGACACGAATTTTACTGTTTTTTGGATGGACTGTCTGGATATTATCAAGTACCCATAGCACCAGAAGATCAGGAAAAGACCACATTTACATGTCCTTTTGGGACATTTGCTTTTCGCAGAATGCCATTTGGGTTATGCAATGCCCCTGCCACTTTCCAGAGATGCATGATATCTATTTTCTCGGACATGGTGGAAAAATTCATTGAGATTTTCATGGACGATTTCTCTGTCTTTGGGAACTCATTTGATGATTGCTTACATAAATTGACTTTGGTTTTAGAAAGATGCATTGAATGTAATCTCACCCTTAGTTGGGAGAAAAGTCATTTTATGGTTCAACAAGGGATAGTTTTAGGACATATAATTTCAAACAAGGGTATTGAAGTTGATAAGGCAAAAGTTGAATTGATATCCAAACTACCTCCCCCTACATCTGTGAAGGGGATAAGATTGGGACATGCAGGATTTTATAGACGATTTATTAAAGATTTCTCTAAAATAAGTCGTCCCTTATGTAACTTGCTATCCAAAGATGCTGATTTTGATTTCAACAATGACTGCCTTACTTCCTTTAATACCTTGAAAGATAAACTAACATCTACCCCTGTTATTATGGCACCAAACTGGTCTTTACCCTTTGAAATAATGTGTGACGCTTCTGATTATGCAATAGGAGCAGTCCTGGGACAAAGAGTGGATAAGCGTTTACTTGTCATCTACTATGCTAGCAAAACACTCAATGATGCCCAGATGAATTACACCACCACTGAAAAGGAATTCTTGGCTATAGTATTCTCTTTAGACAAATTTCAGTCTTATTTAGTAGGATCTAAAGTGATTGTGCATTCTGATCATGCTGCTTTAAGATACCTATTAAGTAAACCAAATGCCAAGCCAAGATTAATCAGGTGGGTCTTACTCTTACAAGAATTTGACCTAGAAATCAAGGATAAGAAAGGCAGTGAAAACTTAGTAGCTGACCATTTGTCTAGGTTGATTTCTGACTTCAATTCTCTTAAAGATGATAGTAATGAAGATATAGTTGAAACCTTTCCTGATGAACAGTTATTTTTCATAGGTCCGAACCCATGGTATGCTGATATTGTAAACTATCTTGCCACTGGTGTTTTGCGACCTAACACTTCATATCAGGACAAGAAAAGGTTTTTTAAAACTATTAAGGACTATTTCTGGGATGACCCTTATTTATACAAGATTGGTCAAGATCAAGTCATCCGGAGATGTGTACCTGAAGAAGAACATAAGAGCATTCTGACATTTTGTCATGAACTTCATTGTGGGGGTCATTTTGGAGGTGAAAAGACAGCCCGTAAGATATTACAGTCTGGATTCTTTTGGCCCATTCTTCTTAAAGATGCTCATATGTTTTGTGCACAATGTGATAGATGTCAAAGAACAGGAAACATAAGCAAAAAAGATGAAATGCCTTTGACATCTAATTTAGTTGTTGAACTCTTTGATGTATGGGGGATTAACTTTATGGGTCCTTTTCCCCCATCTAATGGTTTTCAATACATTTTGGTTGCTGTGGATTATGTGTCCAAGTGGGTAGAAGCTATCCCCACCAAAACCAATGATGCTAATGTTGTTGTGAAATTCTTGAAAGATTTCATATTCAGTAGGTTCGGAACGCCTAGAGCTATAATAAGTGATGGAGGTAGCCATTTTTGCAACAAACTCTTTGATGGAGTACTAAACAAGTACAACATCACACATAAGGTAGCTACTCCATATCATCCTCAAACTTCCGGTTTAGTGGAAGTAAGTAATAGGCAAATTAAGGGAATATTGGAACGCACTATGCGTCCCTCAAGGAAGGATTGGGCATTTAAGTTAAATGATGCCTTATGGGCATACCGCACCGCTTACAAAACACCTATTGGGATGAGCCCTTACCGGTTAATCTTTGGGAAAGCGTGCCACCTTCCAGTTGAACTTGAACACAAGGCTTATTGGGCAATTAAAGAGCTAAACATGGATTTAGATAAAGCAGGTGAAAAACAAGTACTCTAGCTTCATGAGTTGGAAGAAATTAGGAATGAAGCCTATGAGAATGCCAAATTATACAAGGAGCGTACTAAGCGCTATCATGACAAGAGGCTAGTTCCTAAGACTCTTCACCCTGGAATGAAAGTTCTTTTATTTAACTCTCGTTTGAGATTGTTTCCAGGAAAGCTGAGATCAAGATGGGATGGACCATTCAAAATAGTTCAGGTATCTGAACATGGAGTGGTAGAACTATTGGACTTCAAGACACAAAAAACGTTCAAAGTCAATGGCCATCGTGTCAAGCCTTATTTAGAAGAACCAAACAACATTGCTGAAATGGATTGCATTTGGCTGAGTAACCCTTAGCACCAAAAAGATACGTCTTGCTAAGACGTTAAACTAAGCGCTGGATGGGAGGCAACCCATCATTTTAGGTAAAAAAAAATTTGTTATTTGTTTTATTTACTTAATATTATTGTTTATTTTAGTTTACTTATATGTGAATAATTTTTAAAATTGTTAAAACTAAAAATATTTGTTGAGATGTTAGAAGTTCACAGCGATCTATCTGTACACACTTTAATGATGAATATGATGGATGCACCTGCATTCCTTCATTACTACTTACACATTCTCAAGAAATAGGTAATCTTTCTCCTCTTTTCTCTTTATCTTTAATTTGAAGTTGTTACATTGAGGACAATGTAAGTTCTAGGTTGGGGGTGGTGAAAAGTTACCATGCTTAATAAAACAATAAAAATAAAAAATAAAAATAAAATTCTCACAAAAATTTATCATTTCTTTAAATCAAATTTAAGTAAATAGTTAAGTCTTTGGTACTGTTAGATTAATTTTTGAAAACATATCATGAAATATTGTGTAATTATTTTTGATAATTAATTAGTTTTTGTCATAACTAGTATTTCTTGATAAAATGTGGAAATTATATTAAACCCAAAATCGGTGTTTATGAATTTTTTTTAGTGGAGACTACCCTTATGAGATATAATTTGAGCCTAATTTCTTTTATTCAGAGTGAAATATATATTTTTTCTACTCCAAACACATTTCTTATTTATTCAAAAAGTTTAGATGATCTCTATAGGTATTAGCATTGAATGTATGAATTTTTTTCTCATCTTAATAGAGTATCATATATTTTTGATTATTATTTTTGTTTAGATTAAACGATTTGAGTAGAAATTGATAGTATATGCTTATCTCTCATTCATGCATGACTGCTACAAAAATAAAAAGACATATCTAGGGTTACCTAAACCAAGATCAAACAGAAAAGCCACAAAATCAACCACTCACCAAAAATTAAAAAAAAAATGTACAATCTGTACAAGGGTTGACTCTCTAAAATATACATATATTGAAAAAAAATATATATATATATAGAGTTTAAAAAAAATATAGTATCATCTACATACTATGACCCACATTGCCAACAAAGTTGTGAGTAAAGGCTAAATACAAAAAAAAAGATATAGGATGTAATTCCCTAAAAAGTCATTGCAATTTCTTCATTTGTAAAAAGCATATATCTTGAAATTCTTTCTTAATGAGTTTGATTTATGCATGAAAATAATTTTTATATATGATATCTTTATAATTTATACATTCGATTCCTTTCATGAGATCAATGTTAAAATAACACTTTGAGCCTTTATTCTTTATACATATGCGAACATATTAGTTCATTTCTATACATCAACTCTTTCGCATATAAATTAGTATGAGTGTTTGAACCCATAGGATTCAGTGCTTTGAGAGTATTGACTTGTGAGGAATAGAGTCGAAGCGAATTCTGATTCATGACACTGAAATTGGGTAAAATTAAATTGATACATTTTTGAAATGAAATATGAAAATGATTTTCGACTAATTATTGTAATAAAATCATGATTGTTTAAAGAGATTAAAATAACTTATGCTTGAGATTTTAATTATGATCTTAAAGGAGATTAAAAAGTATGAGATATTTTTGTGATATGTTGTTTTCTTTTATTCTTAAATTAATTTTTGATTGTGTTGTAATTTTAATTTTAATTTTTGATTTGATTGTTTTTATTTTTACATTTAGTTCAATGTTTGTGGGTATCATTACTGAAAACCCTCACGAGACTCAAACTCGTCCACTAGGGCAACCTAGGGGTTTAACGGCTTGTTGCATAGGCTAAATGTAACCGTTTCAATCCACGAAAGTGATTTAGGATAGTTTAATTTTTAGCTTTTATCGCTTCTCTTGCTAAGGGACTAGCAAGAAGCTGGTTGGGGGTTGTGATGAGTGCTCAAAAAGCACTAAAATAACCATGATTTTATGTACATTAATTGATTAAAAATACATATATTTATATGTTTTATCATATATTTATATAAATTTGTCTTTTTCGGAATCACAGTTATTTTTATTGTTTTTCAGGTATTTTGGCTTAAAAACGCAATGTAAAGACTCAAAGAGGAATACTTGAAGTAATACATCACAAATATATTAATAAATAAGTGGGAAAAGGTCAACAAACATGGAAAAATTGGACAAAATGAGTCGAAAAGGTCAAAAATGTCAAAAAGACGGAAATCACGCGCCGTAGCCCAGCGCCCCATGCCCCGTGCGCCCAACGCGTTTTCGCCCCATTTTTCACGTGCAGCCGCCCTGTGACGTCATGCTGACGTCATTAATGACATCAGCAATTCCAATACATGTTTTTACATGTTTTTAATATTTTTTTAACATTTTTTTACTCATTTTTTCTCTCCATCCTCACCTATAAATACCCCCCTTCCCTTCACTTCAAATGACACCTTCAAAACACACTTGTCTCTTCTTTCTTTCTCTCATTTCTTAGTTTTTGAGTTTTCCTTAGTTTCTTTCTTAGTTTCTAAGCTTTTCTTAGTTTCCTTCTTAGTTTTTAGTTCAATTCTCTTAGTTTTAGTGTTCTTCTCTTTTTGAGAGGAACTTGTAATGTTTTTGTAATAATTTAGTTTTTGATTCAATAAATGGGAGTGCAAATTCCGCTTGGAGGTTTTCTAGCAACGAGAATAGTGTCGAAGTTCTGTAAGGATTTTATTTTCTTTACAGTTATTTTTATGCTTTATTCTTACATGTTGTATTTAATTTGTCTGTGATTAAATTTAACTCTGCTAGCTGTTTATAAACATGATATAATAATAACGTTGTTATGCTTGCGAAATATTAAATAGGTGAAAATTTCTAAAATGAATTGATTTTGTTTTTATTCAAGATTTTATATTAAGAATGTTAGAGAGAAATATATTATTTTTCATTACAAACTTAAAACTGAAAATTAGATTTTAAGGTTTAGTTATCCGGTCTAATTTAGAGTAGTGCTCTTTTATTTGTTGGTACAATCGCCCGGCAGTTAGAGTGAAACTCTATTTCAAAAGTTTTTATAAGAATTATTATATGAAAATATATTGACAACATGTTTTCAATAGTGGTTTTAAAACTTGAAAGTTAGTACTCGGATAATTAAATTCTTATGTTTAATTTGGACACCTTGAATAATGTTTAAACTGTCTAACCCCACCAAAGGTGGCATTTAAATGGTTCATTTTCAATCTCTTAGAAAAATGAATTAATTTAATTAAGCATATTAGTTATCAACCCCACCCATAGGTGTTAATTGATTTGTTTAGTTAACAAAGAATATCTAACCCCACCAAAGGTGGTATTTATATAAAAAAGAGAGAATCAATAAAATATCAATTTATATCTTTAATAACCTAGATAATATGAGCAAGCATAATTAATTTAGTTATTATATCCATAAATACTCCGCTAATATAAATGATAAAAATTTGCATGAATATTTATTGAATCTGTATATATGTTTATTTTTAGATAATTATTTATTGAATTTGTATCTATGTTTATTTTTATGTTATTAGATTATATTTAATTAATCTGTATATATGTTTATTTTATGTTATTAGATTAGGAACACAAAAACCAAACTATCGTGAGAGGATGTTTAGGATTTAATTTCGTTTTTAAAAGTTTGAATAATAAATTAAAAACCACATGCATTCCTTCTTTAGATCGACCTTGGGAGTATACTTATCATTTTCTTCGAAATGATTCGTGCACTTGCGAGAGTTTTATAAATATTAAAACCAAAGTATTGGCAAGAATCGGTGATGCCGGTTTTCGCTCATCACTCACCCTACAAAGTAGTTCTCATCTAGTCGCATATGAAGTGCAACATTGTTTGGAGGAATTGTGAAAACCTCTTTGCTAGTACATTAAGAACCGATGTGGAGTTTCTGTATTCTATCATAGTACCACCAATTGATTGATTTCTGTTAGTTAGATCATCAACTGGTATGATAGGAGATGAAGAATATAATGCATCACAATAAGAACCTTTGGGCGCCATAGCCATGGATACACAACATCTTAAATGCATGCTTTAATCATATAGAAAGAATCTTGAAATTGAAAAGCTTAAAAAGAATGTACTTGTTTTATTCAAGAAGATGATTTTTTTTACAATACAACTTCACAGTTCTGGTAAACTTGTACAATTGCTATTTATAGACTTTTTTAACAAATCAACGAGTGATAACTCAGCCTTAGACAAATAACTAAATTGGAAACTAAGTAAAGCTATATAACAATATTAAGCTAATATATTCTAAAAGTATGCATGGTTGGATTATAAGCAAGCGTTATTGAGTAATACTATTATTGTGATCATAGATAGGTTAGACTTGCTTTAGTAATATTTGGAGTGACTTATCTAATTTGCCGAAAATTTGGGTTAGATTTTATTTCTTTATTAAAATTGTTCCTAGGTAAAACTTATCACTATTAAAGTAAAGTATTAACTTGTCATGGTAAGCTTTACTATGACATTAGATGTCTTCTCAATGTCTTCCCATATTGGGCCAATGGTTTCCCATTCTAGACCAATGCCTTACGACTATAGTAGATGTCAATGATATGTCTTTCTACATTAGGCTGATGTCTTATCACCCTAAACCAAAACCTTACTATGAATTCTTTTTTTAGTAGAATCACTCAAAGATAATGCTTATAACTGTTGTGATAAGACCATGGTAAGCCTTACATTTGTGCTTCAAACGATTTCGATAAAAAATAAAAAATTACTCAAAATAAGACGATTTTGGATTTTTTTTTTGAATATTTGCATGGGAATTTATTTTGTTTTAATTTGTTTCCATTGTTTGAGTTTGGTCTTAATTTTGGTAATATGGAGAAGTTTTTACAGAGGTGACATATTCATCTTTTCTAAGTCGCGGTTATATAAAGGCAAAATTTTATTAAAAAAATAAAAATAAAATTTTCCACTAATTGGTTTTGACTTTGACGGCGTATAATTGTAAGATTAGATTACCATATTCTTGTATATATGCCTTTCTTTCTCCCTCCTCTCTCTCACATCCTCTTTAGGTGTCTCCTCTTAAAAAAAGAAACTAATGGAACCCACACGGAAGAAGAAAAAGAAGGCATAAATTGTTTTTCTTTTTCCAAGCTGAAAAAAAGGTTTCAAATGCAACTTAATGCAAACTTAGAATTTTCTTCTCTTTTGTTTTTTTTCCCTCTGGGAAATCGCAGAATATGATTGTTCAAATTAAGCTTTATTTACAATAGCATTTAAGTTCAAGGAATTTAGTGATATATATAGTATAAAAAATTTAATAACATCACACACTTACATGCATATATATTAAGATTTAAATCCTTGTTATTGTACATGTATATGAAGTCTTGAATATCATATGCCATCTAAGTATATAAATTTGAGGTGTGGCTCAATCACTAGTATGAAAGGAAGAAGGCAAAATACAAAAAATAATATTCCAAAAATTTATAAAAAAATAATACTTTAATAATATTGAATATGGTATAATTAAATGAAAATTAAATTAAACGGATCTAAATAAATATATTTTAATTTAAATGGTGTCCAATATTTATCAGTAGCAATCATAGTAGATGGAGAGGAATTAAAGTTCTTTCGAGATAGGAAATCATGTAACAAGAAGCAAGTGGTTGTTCTATCGCAAGGTTTATCCCACATTTGAAAAAATAATCTCTTAATGGGATATTTCTTGAAATTCATAGAACTATTTGATCATGATTAATCTTTTGAACTAGAAGAATTAGTAAAGATAGAATGTTGCTTAAGAAACTAGTGAAAATTCCAGTGAGCTTATCAAATGAGTTCTTGTTGCTATTATTTGGTTTGTAAGTACTGGTTGACTTGTAGGATGAGAAATGATGAGCATTAGCAACACTTAAAAACTCAAGTCTAACTCTAAACCCAAAAGTCAACTTGTGAGTTAGATGGTTACCTAAACTTATAAGCAGCACTACTGCCTTACTTTTGGCCAATGTAGGACTTAACATCCCCCTTTACACCAAGGTCTTTCATTTCAAATTAATGGCTCAGAAACTGCTCGAGATCAATAATGTCATTAGAGTCATTCCCTGTTATGATCATATCATCTATATAAAGAAGTATAAGTGTTACACCAATGTGAATCTTCCGAATAAAGAGGCTAGAGTTATAAGAACTGAAAGTGAAGCAGGAGTTAGTAAGTGTAGAGCTGAATTTGGCAAACCAAGCCCGAGAAGCTTGTTTGAGGCCATAGAGAGCATGACAAAGTCTATATACTTGATGAGGTGAATGAGTG
This sequence comes from Hippophae tibetana, assembly GCA_037013495.1. Classification (NCBI taxonomy): domain Eukaryota; kingdom Viridiplantae; phylum Streptophyta; class Magnoliopsida; order Rosales; family Elaeagnaceae; genus Hippophae; species Hippophae tibetana. Next base: position 105,951,086 of record CM072810.1, read on the forward strand.
TATCTAGGAAGAGGTTTCATATAAACTTCCTTGGTTATGTCTCCATTGAAAAAAACATTTTTGACATCCATTTGAAACATGTTCCAGTTTCTGGCAGTAGCAACAACAATGATACTACGAACATAGGTGAAGCGAGCTACAGGTGCAAAAGTTTCTTCATAGTCGATTCCATATTCCTATGTAAAATCCTTTGCAACCAGACGAGCTTTATATCTTTCCATAGACCTATCTAAATGAGTTTTGATTTTTAAAATCCACTTATAACCAATCCGAGATTTATTAGATGGAAGATCAATAAGATCTCATATATGTGCTTTTGTTAATGCTTGTAATTCATCTGTTATAGCTTGTTGCCAATGAGGGTTAGAACTAGCTTCTCTGTAGTTTTAGGGTTCATGATGAGACAAAATAGTAGAGAAAGATTGGTAATCACAAAGATGAAAGGGAAGACTACTTACACGAGTAGAACGATGAAGTGATTACTCTGGACAATCAGGTAGTTGGTCTTTAGAGGATGTTGTTATGGTAGGATCAACAGAAGGACCAGACACATCAGGAGAAGCCGTAGTAGACGATGGTAAAGGTAATGGAGCAATGTTTGGAGGAAATAAATCAATAGTTGGGTCATTAAAAATGAGAGTGAGGTAGAAGATGAGACATGAAATGAGGAAATAGAAGAAAACATTTTATGTTTCCAAAAGATGACATGGCAAGAGATGCGCAATCGTTTAAAGATAAGGTCCTAACAACGATAGTCTTTGTGTTCTATTCCATACCCTAAGAAACAACAAAGATGAGCACAAGGTTCCAATTTATTATGTTCATAAGGGTAAAGAAGAACAAAATAGGCACAACCAAACACTTTGAGCAGTTCATAAGATGGAGAAGTACTATAGAGACGCTTATAAGGGGATTGATTGTGAATAATAGGCATGGGAACACAATTGATGGTATAAACAGCCATAAGAGCTACTTCACCCCAAAAGCATTCATGATAAGAACTAGAAATGAGGAGAGTACGAACAGTATTAAAAATATGTCTATGTTTTCGCTCAGCTCTTCCATTTTGTTGACATGTGCTAGGACAAGAATATTGAGAAAAAGTCCCATTTTGTCGAAGAAAATTTAAAAAAATTGTTTCTTTATATTCCATAGCATTATCAGCTCTAAGTACTTTGATATTTTAAGAAAATTGGGTTTTAATCATTTGGGAAAAATCATAATAAATTTTGGGTAATTCAGATCTATGTTTCATGAGAAAAATTCATATGAATCTTGAATAATCATCAATAAAAATGACAAAGTAAACACATCCTCCCATAGTAGGATGTGGGGATGGACCCCAAACATCAGAATGAATTAACTCAAAAGGGGAGACATAAGTAGAATCACTTTTATTAAAACATAAAGCAAGTTGTTTTCCCAATTAACAAGGCAAATAATTTACATTATCAAAAATAGAAACATATCCTAATTTACCAGAAGATGCTAAGGGATAAAAACGTCCTATAGATGTATGGCCTAGACTAGCATGCCATAGGTTGATATGAGTAGTAAAAGCAGCAACAGAAGTATGAGGAGAATTGGTTAGATGAAGGTTGCTAAGTTCAAATAGTCGTCCAACCTTACAACCTATCCCAAGGATCTGTCCTGTCTGTGGATCCTACACCTGACAACCAAAAAAGGAAAAAGTAATAGTAAAACCAAGTTCACATAATTGACCAACATAGATAAGATTTAGAGTAAGGTTGGGAATATGAAAGGTGTAAGAAAGTGATATAAAAGATGTGAAAACTTGTCCTATAGCATTAACATGCATATATGAACCATTAGCAGTTTGAATTAAAGGTTTGGAGATGGATGATTGTGTGGGAGAGAAGATTTGGGTATCATGAGTCATATAGTTACAACAAGCAGAATCAAAATACCATAAAGATTTACCTGATGTATGAGACAAGGTAGATAGCGAGGATTACTAGATTTTGAGATAACATGTTTAAGAAGACCTTCAAGTTCTTGAGTGGAGAAGGTAAATTTGTCATGATATCCTCAAAAACATCAGCAGTGATAGATAAGTTACTAGTTTTACCTGAAGTATGTTGAGAGGGATTCCGAAAGCAATCTCTTTGAAAGTGTCATGGACCCTTCTTGTGACAATATATACATACTAGAATAGAACATGTAAGAAGCTCAGGATTGGGGTTATGGTAGTAGGAATAGCCTTGATGTTTGAAGCCCTCTTTAGAACCTCCTTTAGGGCTATAATAGGGGGTGGAAAGAACAGAATCTGTATAATGAACTTTGAAAATCCCCATCTGAGTTTCTTCAGAGCGAAGCTCAGACACATCAGTATCTAAGGATGGAAAAGGACTCTGATGGAGTAAGGAAGCCTGAATAGGTTCAAATCGATCATGGAGAGCCATAAGAAAAATAACAAGATGTTGGTGATTACGATAAGTTGTAAACATCTCAGCATAAATCTTGTTTGTCCAAGTTGGTTCAGAGAGAGAAAGTTGATCCTAAATAGTATGCATTTCAGAGAGAAATTGGTTAATGGTTTGATCAGTCATTTAGTGTTTGGTATGAAGAGTTGTTAGAAGTTGATATTGGTTGGCCAAATTTGTTGTAGTGAAGTGAGCCTCAAGAAATTCCCAAACTTCTTTAGTAGTGTCAAAACGCCCAAATTCATCATGGATGTAGGGTAAGGTAGTGTTACGAACCATGTAATAATTTGATGATGTTTACTCTCCCAGTTTTCAAGGCGGTCAACAAATAAGGAGTTGTTTTCAGTGATTTCTTGGATGGGTATAGAGATATCACCAGTTATGAAACGTCATAACTTGCATCCTTTCAAGAAACTTTTCATTGCTTGTGCCTAGGTTAGGTAGTTAGTATCATCAAGGGTTGTAGAGATTGGTTTTGGGACATCATTTCGATCCATTTTAATGAAATAATGGAGGAAATATAAAGAAAATATATAGAAACAATATAAAGGAGTGTATATAGGTCATAAGTATCCTTAAAAATTAAAAGAAGAGTCGAAAACAAGCCTGGAACCGGTCTGTGAAGATATAAACAAACAATCGAGTGAACCGGGTTTGAGGTGATCCGGGTTGAGGTGAGCCGAGTTGAGATGAGCCGGGTTGGAGTGAGCCAGGTTGGAGCGAACCGGGTTGGAGCGAGCCGAGTTGGAGTGAGATGGGTTGAAGTCAGTCAGGTTAAGGTGAACTGGGTTGAGGGTGAACCAGGTTGAAGTGAATCGGGTTGGGGTGAACCGGGTTAGGAATGAACCAGATTGGGGTGAATTGAGTTGGGGTGAGCCGGGTTGGTTGTGATGAAGAGAGACAAAATTTTGATAGAAATTCTAGAGGTATATGAGAGGCTCTTATACCATGTGAGAACTATAGAGAGATAAAAAGAAAGAATGATTTAATGTTGTATTGGTCTAATTTGGAATGTACATAGAGAATCCTATTTATAGGGTTGTAACAAGTGTAGTACAAATGTAGTACAAGTGAAATAGTGGAAGTGTAGTACAAATGTAGTACAAGTGAAATAGTGGAAATGTAGTACAATTTAAATAATGGAAGTGTAGTACAAGTGAAATAGTAAATATAGTACAAATGTAGTATAAGTGAATTACAATATCAAATATAACTTAACAACGACATTTTCCAAAACTGCTACATCATGATCATATTTATCAGAGAATGACAATATCCTTTCATAATTCTCCAGAAGATTATGAAGAACTAGAAGTGAGGGATTAACTTCTGTCATATTGAATGAAGTGAGAAAGGTCAAATATCTTCGACCAATACCATCAAGAATATATAGTACCAATTCAAGCTCATGTATTATTTCACTAGCTGATGCAAGATGATTAGAAATGGACTTTTCCATTTATAAAACCTTCAAGCCCTAAGCCATTATGAAGTTCAATAGTTGTTCTCTCCATATAAGGTAGTTGTTCTCACACACAAAGTGTAATATTGTTTGAAGGAATTGCAGAAAACTCTTTGCTAGCATAATAAGAAACGTTGTTGAATTTCTATTCCTATAATAGTACCACCAATTGGTTGATTTCTGTTAGTTAAATCATCAACTGGTATGACAAGAGATGAAAAAGATAATGCATCCATAAATACTTAAGATCTAAAATGGTTTGACATCATGGAAATCTTAAAACTGCAAAGCTTAAGAAGAATGTACTTGTATTATTCAAGAAGATGAAACTGTTTGCAATACAACTTCACAGTTGTACTAGATGTGTACAATTAATTTTATAGATTTGTTTAACAAATCAATGGCCAACTCAGCCTGTAACATCTAATTGATTTGGAAACTAACTAAAGCTACATAACAACATTCAGCTCATATATTCTAACTAATTAACTAAAGTTACGTAGAAACATACACCTCATATATTCTAACATTATATTGATGTATGCTAGAAAAACACTAATATTTTGTGATTTTATTGCACTTAAATGTGAGTAAATAGTTTTGATTATGCATGTTTATATCATTATTATTGAAATCTATATGTTCAAATCATGGATATGTTTTCTTATATTTTAGGTATTTTAATTTCAAATTGATAAATTAATCAACACATAAAAAATAACACTTAAAACACTCATTTACAACTTAGAAGCTTAAAAAAATGCATGTAAGCTTTACATGCAAAACCATCTAGCATGTAAGGGGTGAAAACTAGAATTGAAATAAGGCATTGTGCATCATGGCAAAGGATATAGTGAGTCGTGGTACACTCCTCACTAAATAGATTCATTAGAAACAATGTTTGTTCTATACCTTGGAGAAGAATTGTTGGGCCATGGCATGGCCTATTTGGGCTACGACATGGTAAAAGTTGGATTATGACATGCATTCATTTAATCCATCACAAGCCTTCAGTTTTCAACCATTTCCTATAAATAAAATGTTATAGCATTTAGGTTAGTGTACAAAAACATTAGCTATCGTAAGTTGTTTTACTTTATGTTTTAGATTTAGTTTTTATACACAATTTAGATTAGACGATAGCAAATAAGAGAGAAAAATTTAAAAATCAATATCTCTACTGTAGAGTAGGGCACATCCGTCTATCTATTTTTGGGAATTAAAATCTTATATGCATTCTTATGTTTTTAGAAAACACTATTATATTACTTAAATTTGTTGAATTTAATTTATCAAACATTTATTATTTTAAGCATAACCTACTGATTGTGATAATGATTGCGATAATGAAATTTTAGTTTTGTTGTTATATTTGTATAGATAATTTAGGCAAATATTTTTAATCATTATCAAATACAAATTATTTTCTATTTTAAGAACAAATTTTATTATTGAGGAATATATTGAAAGCATATTTTTTGTAATAGATTTAAAATATAAAAAAATTATTTTTCAAATCTAATTTAGACATGTTGAATAAGGGTTTAAATTGGTAACCCGATTGAAGGTATCGAGTTATATGGTTTGTTAATTTCTTAGACAATAGGTATAATTTAATTAGATTAACTGATAATCTAATTGAAGGTGTTAAGTGATTTAATTAATAACAAATTATGATCCAACCAAATGTATTATTTATACATATAAAGAGAGAATCAATAATCTAAATTTTTATTTCATTAACCTAATTAATTCTATTAAGCATAGTCAACCGGATAATTTTTTCATTGATTGTTAATTGCATATATGCCTGTAATTTGTTTGAATCAATTTATCTTTTATCCTTTTTGTTATTAGTTTAATATTTTCAAAACCTATATATTGTGACAAAATGTTTAGTTTTATTTTTAAGAAGTTTATTGAATTATTTAAAACCACATAGTTTCTCTTTAGACTAACCTTGGAAGTATATATTTCACTTATTATAAGTGATTCGTACACTTGTGAGCTTTTTATAAATATACAAAATTTGATCATCAAGTTTTTATGCATTATATGCATGTTTGGATCACTAAGTGATAATGCTATGGTGACTATTGCTAAAGTAGACTTACTAGAAATACATATATGTATGTTTGTTTCAAACATGGAATATTTGGATTGATTTACCAAGCAAGTAGGAAATTAGGTGAGATTTATTTTTCTACCAAAATCACTCAAAAGTAGGGCTTATCACTGTTTGAACCTCGCTTAGCTCAGCGGAGGGCACAAGACATCTCAGGATATCCACGTGGGGCCTAGGGGATCAGGTGTTGATGCTCAAGCTAGTTTATATACTAGATAGGGCGACCTTTCTTGTTGTTGTTATGGTAAAACATTTTCTTGTCGTGGTAAGCCTTACCACGACATTGGATGCTAGTAGTAAGCCTTTTCCCATTGGGTTAATATCTAACCATAAATTTCATTTTTTTTTATCATAATCGCTCTAAGGTAAGACTTATCACTGTTGTGGTAAGGTTATATATGGTAAGTCTTACCTTCGTGCTTCGAAATTTTTTGGCAAAAAATAAAAACAATCAATAAAAATAAGAAGATTTTGGATAATCTTTTCAAATATTTACATGTGCATTTACAATTGTTTAATATGTTTCAATGTTAGCATTGTTCAAGTTTGGTCTTAGTTTTGGTAGTTTTTAGAAGTATTTGAATTGATGACATATTCATCTTTTATAAGTCTAACTTTGAGGACGTATAATTATAACATTAGATTGCCATATTCTTATATGGTAATCTAATGTTCCAATTATACGTCCTCAAAGTCAAAACCATAATTGGTTAGTGGACATATTTATTTTTAATTTTTCAATAAAATTTTAAAATTTTGCCTTTACATAGTTGCAACTTAAAAAAAATGAATATGTTACTTCTTTAAAAACTATTCCAAATTACCAAACTCAAACAATGCTTACACAGAAACAAATTAAAACAAAGTAAATTCACATGCAAATATTAAAAAAAATCCAAAATCACCTTATTTTGAGTAATTTTTATATTATTTTTTTACCGAAATTACTCAAAGTACGAATATAAAGCTTACCATAGTCTTATCACAACAATTGTAAGCTTTATCTCGGAATGATTATACTAGAGTGGGAATCCATTGGCCTAATATGGGAAGACATCCAATGTCATAGTATGGCTTATCATGACAAGTTAATACCTTACTATAATAATGATAAGCTTTATCTCGAACTAATTTTAATAAAGAAATAAAATCTAACCCAAATGTCCTACCATTTTGATAAATCACTCCAAATATTTCATATTAAAAAAATGTAATTAAAGCAAGTCTAATCTATCTATGGTCACAATAATAGTATTACTCAGTGACTCTTGTTTATAATCCAACCATGCATACTATTAGAATATATTAGCCGAATATTGTTATATAGCTTTACTTAGTTTCCAATTTAGTTATTTGTCTAAGGTTGAGTTGGCACTCGTTGATTTGTTAAAAAAAAGTCTATAAATAGCAATTGTACAAGTTTACTAGAATTGTGAAGTTGTATTGTAAAAAATTTCATCTTATTGAATAAAACAAGTACATTCATCTTAAGCTTTTCAATTTCAAGATTCTTTCTATGTGATTAAAGCATGCATTTAAGATGTTGTGTATCTATGGCTATGGCGTCCAAAGGTTCTTACTGTGATGCATTATCTTCTTCATCTCCTATCATACCAGTTGATGATCTAACTAACAGATATCAATCAATTGGTGGTACTATGATAGAATACATAAACTCCACATCGGTTCTTAATGTACTTGCAAAGAGGTTTTCACAATTCCTCCAAACAATGTTGCACTCCATATGCGACTAGATGAGAACTACTTTGTATGGTGAGAACATCGATTGAGCTTCATAATACCTTATAAACTTCAAGGTTTTGTAAATGACAAAGTCCATTATGATCGTATTACAACAGCTAGTGAAATAATACATGAGCTTGAATTGGTATTTTATATTCATAATGGTCTTGGTCAAGATATTTGACCTTTGTCACTTCATTCAATATGACACAAGCCAAACGATACTTAAAAACCAAATAATAGCTACAAGAACTCATCTAATATGCCTCACTATAATTTCCACAAGTTTCAAAAGCAATAGACTATCTCTACTAATGTTTCTAGCTTAGATGGTCAATCATGATAAAATAGTTCCATGAATTTCAAGAATTATCCCAATAAGAGACTAGTTTTTCAAATATATGATAAACCTTGCCATACAATTGCTACTAGTGATACTAATTCTAGAAATTCAAGTTCTTAGTTTTTTGACTCATATTCTTAGTTTTTTTTTTTACTTAAGTTGGTGCAATGCACTACATCAAACCAAATGAATCACAAGTAGGAAAATTTGTGCCATTCATTGGTCCTTTGGGTATTATAGTTGGAAAAAGATACATATATACGTAATAACATGCAAGTATATATGATAAAATTGTACAAATGTTGTCAAAACCATGAGGTTTTCTACAATAACAACCACTATTTATAACTTATTAGTAAAATGGTAAAGGTGGTTTTGAAAATTGTTTTTTAATAAAAATAAAACATAAAATAATTAATAAAATATATGAGTGCATAGATTAAGAAAAAAATGAGATTATGGGACTATTCTCACCACTAGCCTAGAATATAATTAATTATATCATGAATCAATATTAAAACTATCCTTGAGTTCTTAACTTTAGCTTGGAAAATCTATGCAACTAAGACAAGACTTCATAATGCACATTTTTTTTACTTTGTAATTGATGTAGAACACAATCATTAATCAACCTAAATCATGAATATCCTAGACATATTTCCTAGATAATTCATTCATTGCATGAAGTTCTCTAAAAAAGAGACGACTAAATTACACAAGATTACAATTCTTAACAAATTTCAACAAAGGTATTGTAAGTCATGTAGGTTGTTGTGTTGTTGTTGGCTTTCTATGTGTAAAACACAAATTCCTCTTATTTTACTAAGTGTATCTACCTTCATTTGTGTAAGATTGCCTACTGTAGATTAATAATTCATGCACGTACATAGTTACGTATACTTTATATGCAAGCATGTTTATACACACCATGAGGTTGGTTTTTGTATTGTGCATGCTATGTGGAGTGTTGGTTTTCGATGAGCGACTTGACATTTTTGCTCATGTTTTTGGTTCATTTTGGGGATGGGTAATTATGAAAATTACTCAATAATTTTTGGAAATTTTTATTTTATTTTTAGCACCTCACCCCCATCCGTGCCACCACCTTTTGCAAGATGCCTGGAGAAGTGGTCGTTCGAGGCTTTATAAATACTCTTATTTCTTCTTATTTTCTATCCAGAAAATGTAATAGAGCTCTATTAAATTAACATATCATTTTTTTCTATTTTTGGATCACTAATATCTCGAGTGTTATTTGATAATAGTGATTTGTGACTGTGTGAGTAAAACTATGCTTGTGAGTGATGAGTACTCGAGATGGTGTTTGTGTGTGGGTTGTATATGAGCCGTGTGTTGGTTGATAGTTACCCTTGTACAACTTGTTCTTATATGAGGAGCCTGTGTGATTGTAAGTCATGTATCAATTGGTGGTTTACATTCGTAAATGTCATAACTTACTTCATCTTCTTATATAGGACGCTATATATAAGAGAGGAAATTAAACAAGTCAATTTATGATTTCATAATATTTTTTGGAAGATATGGTATAAATATCTTGAACACATCAAAAAAAAAATGAGAAAAACCGAATGAATGTTGAACTCTAAAACGAGTAAACTTCCCAAGTATAAAACAAACTTCAAAATTATAAAGTTAAAATATTTTTCATTAACAAAATCACAAAAACATATTCACATGAGGGAAATACTTAGGACTTCCTATATAAATTCCTTTTACTTGCAACATTTTATTGCATTAAAAGAACTACATTTCCTTAAGAATAAGATTTAAACCTAGAGACATTTCACTACACATATTTCACAAGTTCACATGAACAAAGACAATAGGCAAAAGCAGGAAGTATTAACTAATCACGTTGCCAGATAATTCTAATATGCATCAACGATACATGTGAGTATGTGACTGCATAATATGATTCCAATCAATAACATAAAGGTATTATTACTATAATATAAAGAATGGATATTAACTATTGTAGATGATTACTTAGAATCTGTCTTCTATGTAAAAGTTAATAGTAAATCATGATATTCGATGACGAAAATTACACATCATAATCAAGTATAATTTTACAACAATCTTTTTTCATTGTCATCAAAAGATGTAAAAACATCATTTGAAAACATTGATACACAAATATTCTCGTGTAAAACAATCGCAATATAAAAGCATATGATGATAATTTATTAAACAACTATCAAAATATAAAATAATAAAATGATAATTTATTTAATAACTATTGTCTAAAGATGAAAAATCATCCATTTTAAACATTATAATATGACTATTTATCTTTAAAAAATGTCAAAATAATACACAATAATCATAATTAACATAATAATTATGGTTAAAATTCAAATATTTGTCCAATTATAGTGATATAATGATAGTTTATTTTTAATGAAGAAAACTTTATGATTTTATTTTAATATAATTGTTCTACAACTTACAATTAATGTAGTATTCAATTTCTCATATTATGGATATTTTTTTTATATTATTGAAAACAATTAATTTTTAATAATTTTTAAATAATTTTATAAATTATCATCGATAATTAATTAATTAATTAATTAATTAATATATTCCTAAAAATACTACAAATTTGTTTTAACTTTTATTAACTATAAAAAAGCCTACAAGTATTCACAAGTATTAATATAGAGGAATCAAAGACAAGTATACTTGTATAGTAAAAACTTTAAAAAAATACATCATGTTCATGTCAAAAGATTAGCTAAATTTAAGTGTTGTATAAGTAGTGGAATTTTTTATTTAAAAATATCTAATAAAGTTTCAAAGATTTAAAAGGAGATAAGAAGGAAGAAAAATATGAATGAAAGAAAAATGACATATATAAGCCTTTTAGATCATGTTATTTGTATCGTTTAGTTTCTTAAGTTAGAAAATATATCATTCGGTTCCTTAATTTTGTAAAAAAGACAATTAAGGATAAATTATATTATTTAATAATTTTTTATTAAAATATTATTATTTTCTATCAAATGATTTAATCCAATTAAAATATGAGTCTTTAACGATAACGAAGTCACGGTTAATATAAAACAAATCTCAAAATATTTGTTTTTTAATATTTGTTAATTATCACTATTTTACTTTAATATTTTTTGTATGAATTTTATTATTGTTTATTTTTCTTAAAATATTTCATATTAAATTTTACTTTTTACATGGTTAAAAACTCATATTTTAAACGTCTTTTTATTACTTCATAGAAAATAATAATATTTTAAATAAAAAATAATTAAAATAATATAATTTATTTATAATTGATAAATTATATAAAAATAAGAGATTCAATAACATAAGTAACCTAATTTAAAGTTTTTTACGTTACTTCTTAAAAAATCCAAAGAAAATAAAGGGTGATTCATTCAAGCCTTTGCCAATATTAGTGAGAAGAAGGTAATCAGAATATGTTAACTATAATTATGAATACAAGACTTGATAAAAAGACATAACGAGGCAAAAAGGTAACAAGAAGTTATTTATACTATTAGAAATAACATCAAACCAACATTTTAAAGCTATTTTCAACGCATTATTCTATTTTGGAGTATATTTTATTTTATTTTATATCAAAAATTACATTAAATTTATATTCACTTTTAATCCATAATGTCAAATATTATACTAAAAATATATTCTTATAAATAAATTTTTTATTTTTATTTTTATTTTATCAGTTATTATATTCAATCAATTGAACAATTATATATTACTATTAATAAATTAATAATAATTAAAAAAATTAAAAATTCACTAAATATAATATTATATTTATTATATAAATTAAAAATTACATTTAATTAAAAATATAATTAAAAGTACATATTTATAGATATTAATTTGATGAATTACTATTTTCATCCCAGAAATGTTCAATTAGTGTTGTATTTTTCTAAATCATTGTTTTAGTTTGTAAGTTTTATTGTACTCGTGTTTATGTGTTGGCTACTCGTGTACAAAATGTGGTATCTGTTTATTTTACTTAGTATATCTATCTTCCTCTATGTAAGGTTGGTTTTTGTAGATCAATTATGTATATACGCACATAATTAGGTAAACTTTGTATGCAAGCATGTTTACAAACACCATAGAGATGGCTTTCTTAGTGTGCATACAAAATGAAATGTCGGTTCTTGTTGTTTTTTGGCATGTTTCATACGAGGGTATTTATGGTTTTTACTTAGTATTATCGGAAACACAAAATTTCACGCTTTACACAAACTTACCAAGAACCTCACCACATGTGGTGTCGAGGTGGCACAATCAAGTGTTATAAACACCCCATCCATTTCTCTTATTTCTTACCCATGTTTTCAAGAGAAATACTCTGCCGAATTTGCACTAATTATTATATCTCTTCTCATAATCATTTTGGTGAGGTCATATATGAGTATGGGTCTTTCAGATAGTTTAGTAATAAAATCACGATTTGATATCTATGGTTGATGATGTATTCTATAAGATTGAAAGTAGTTATACTTTCAATTACTGATCTTTTGTTATCAATCACATCGAATTGGGTGGTGTTGGTTATGGAGGAAAATTGGGTTCAAGTTATGAATCAATTTAGTTGTGGAAATAGCAAGTAAAGAGCAATAATAAGCAGTTTAGGTAAAGATCTTGGATAATAGAGGTAATTATGGTTTTACTGTATATTAGTGTTGTAAACTTAATTACAATTAGTGGATTATTTGTCGCTAAGTAGTTGCCTTATAACACCTATGGATGTTAACATATAGATAAAATATCTATAAAAATTTACCTCATTATATTGAGTGTTATGCATGATCTGATATTATGTTAGTAATATCAAAGTCTAAGATTTGTATGTTACAACATACTATTAACTTAAACATCGATTAGAAAGCCTTTATATTTTAGACTTCTTTTTGTAAATTTTTCTTAATATACGTGCTTGTATTATGTGTACTATTTAGGTGTTTACTTATATGTTTAAGCGAGTTAGGGCTGAGTCCTTAGGTGTTTGTATTTTTTTACCTTGGTGGGTAATTAGGTTGTGGATTTTTTTCACTTGGTATTATAACGGGTGCATCCTTTTGGGCTTAACCGCTTCGATATTGATCTTATTAACTTGCTTTATGACACACTCTCTTTCTTTCTAATGGAGTTAGGAGAAAGAGGTAATGTATGTTGACCTCCACTATTCAATGGGTTGAGCTATGCCTATTGGAAATCTCAAATGAAGGCCTTTTGTGGTCCCAAGAAAACCATTTATGGTTTCTTATTGAAACTATCTAAACCCACCTCACCAAAACCCTACCAACAATACTGTTATCCCAAAACCTATGATCGAATGGACCAAAGATAAATCCAAGAAATCTGAATGGAATAGTGAAAGGTTATATGTTATCGTCAAAGTTGTGTCACTAATGAATAGAAAAGGATTCAGAGCTTTACTTATTCTAAACATGCTTGGGATGTTCTACAGACAACACATAAAAGTACTTCTATAGTGAAGAGATTTGGAATGTTGAAGTTGAATAGAGATTTTAAATTATGCATTATGTAAGAATATGAGACATTCAATCAGTTTCATGCATAATTGTTCAACATTGTTAACTACTCTCACAACCTCGGTAGGCCAATTAGTGAAGCAAAACAAATTAAAAGATAATTTTCAATATACCTTTTAAGCTTTACACAAATTTTACTATACTTGATTCAATGTACAAAACATGTGAAATCACTATAAATAAGCTGGTTGGTGACTTGCAAGTTTTTGAAGTACATCGCTTTTTATCAAAACAAGATCATATTCCTTCTTAATAAGGAAAAATATTATCCCTCAAGGCTACAAGGGGAAGTGAACCAGTCAAATATATATGTATCACAGGTGATGATAATAAGGATTCTGACCCTGATGAGGAATAAATGACATTTTTCACTCAAAGATTTACCAGATTCTTTAGGAAAAAGAAACCTTTTAATGAGACTATTGGGATAGATACTTCTAGTTTCAAAATCTCAAGATCTACTATAAGTGATGAACACTCAAAAAAACCCAAAAAGGTCACTTGAGTAGAATAAGGTGCTTTGAATGTGGAAATCCAGGACACGTTACTCCTCATTGTTTTCAAAAATTAAAATATACAAACAAACATGCCACGAAAGCTAATGTTACTATTTAAGACAATACCAATAGTGACGATGAGGATAACACTACTTTTATGGCCTTTTTTCCATAAGTGGTGCCACTGATCCTCTAATTGGCGCCTCAAATAGTCAAAAGGTAACAGCTAAAACTGATGATGAAGATGACCTACTTGATTCTTACAATACTCTCATATTAGAGAACATCAAGTTTGAAAGGTAAAGAAAAGAGCTTTGGAAAGCCTTAAAGAAAATGAACGCAAGATATGCGTTCTAAAGAAAAATGTGGAGGAAAATAAGTCCTTTAATGATTGTTAGTAACTTGACATCACTAAGAAATGCGAGGTTATACAAAAAGGATATTCATATTTACTTGAAAAAAATTAATGCAAATCAAGAAAAAGAAAAGAAGCTTGGGAGCAAATGAAGGTTTCTATCCCCGATAAAATCACAAAAATGTTTATCTCCTAATCAAAATTTAAAGGTTGAGAAAATGAAAAAAAAAATTATTGTTCCAAAAAGTACAAAGGAATACATAGCCTATTCTATTTACGAAAAGGAAATTAAAATTAATCAACTAAGTAAGAAAGTTGTTATTTTAAAAAACTTTGTATATTATTTCATATCTTTTCTCGAGTTTTCTAAAAATTTAAGTTAGCGGTAGAAGAGTAACTCTACTTTTACACATCAATGTTTTTTGGTTGATGTTGGTTGTGATAAATAAATCATCATTAGTCTTGCTTGAACTCTTAATCATGTGTATTTTTTAAAAACTTCTTTTGAAACCAAACCTTTACGTGAAAGGTTCGAAATTTTGTGGATTTCCAATTGGGTTTAAAAAATTTAGTCTTAGATGTATGAGAGAAAGGAAAGAACCACAGGAAAAAGGATGATATTAAAAAATGAATGAGAAAAAACTATTTTTTTTAACAATTTATTTAGACATATACAATGTATACCAAACATATAACTAATATATATTTTGCTTTCTGATTATTAGTTAAGGTTTTTTTTTTTGTTAAATGTAACAAATAACAAAAATGTACATTTTTAGTGAGCATAAAAAAATTTATTAAGGAGCTTATACAATCAATATTCAAAACTAGAAAAAACATTAAAAGATAAAAATATACAATGTTCATATTATATCTTTTTGTCAAATATGAAAAAATAAAATAAAATTTGATTTTTTTGTCAATATTAATGATAAATTAAATTTAAAAAATAGAAGATAAATAAGAAAAGACATTCAATTGAATTTTGGTAAGAAATAATATGAGAAGAAAATCTTGTAAAATAAAATTACAATTTATTTTTAAACTTTATTAGAAATTATATTTGACAACATTAGTAATTGTTTCGGAAAAATTATGAAATAAAATGAAAAGTTTTAAATCGTATGCATGTTTATTTATGAATAAACAAATGTATATACATAATATAAATTTTAAAAATAAAATAGATGTTTTTAACAATAAATGAGTTCTTATTTTTATTATCTCAATTAATTAAGAAAAAAATAAACAATTTTAAGAAATAACTTAAGAAAAAATAATTCCATAAATTTTTTACTTAATGTCGTAAATTGGTTAAGAAAACTTAGAATCAAGTAGTATGCAATATTCATTTTTAATAACTTAATAACATTTAAAATAACCTTAAATTAAATATATAATGTTTTTTTGTTGCAATGTTATATATTTTAAATTTATATATATTAGATGTTAATAATGAGGCATTTAATTAGTGGAGATATAAGTCGGGAATGAGTTGTGTTAGAGTTTACTTTTGATAACTCACCATAATATTAATAATTAATTTCTATAGATTTATATTACAAATAACAAGGGAAATATCAGACAAATTAAAACTGCCTTCCATATTTCATATTAGGCCCAAAAAGCTATACTGTGTGCAAAATTATTACATGTTCTTGTGATCAAGTTCGCATCAAAGTAATAGAATTGTGGAACAAGTAATAAGGCTTCCTCAAGAAATTGTTTGGTCTCCCAAGTGGCTTGACATGTCTGTTCCATGAGATATTCCATAATAACCTTATAATCCCCATCAACTATCTAATTTAAGTGCTCTAGCCAACCCAATAGCCAAAGTTGCAGCTCTTGCTTCAGCTTTCTCTACAGTCCTAGTTTCTAAAATTTTATACCAGATACCAATCACATTATCAAAACAGTCCCTACTAATTATTGCCCTGCAGATTGACCAATGATATAGGCAGCATCAAAATTAAATTTAAAACAACCAAAAGGTGGCTTAGTCCAATGTGGATACATATTTGAGTGGAGAGTTATATTAAATTGTTCCATTAATTCTCCATCCTTCACTGTCTTATTAAACTCATGAAAAGCTTCAGACAGAAAACGAGCTCCTAATTTAAAATCTGGATTTATGTCTTTGAATTTTTTTTCATTCCTCATCATTTTCATCATTATCAAGGTGATTGATAGGATAAATTCTCCTCTCCTTTTATGATCAGGGATTAGTGCTGTAGGAGGAGAGATGCAAAATTGCACACAAGACTTAATGTCTAGTCTAATGAATTGATTTAGCCTTATTCCTCCCCTCCAAAACATTCATAAGGCATGCATATATTTATATTTTATGAATAGGTTCTCAACAATTTTAGGCTCCTCGTTACATAAAGGCCACATGAACTCAGTATTTTAGTTGAACCTTTGAAGATTAGATTTGATTATCAAAGAATTTGAGATAATTTGTTACAAAAAAAAAACTTTGCTTCTTTAATGCAATTTTGATTCCCATATTAGTTGTCGCATCTTGTATATCTCTTTAACGAGCAATTTGAAAAAAAGTCTTACATGGATTAACAATAGTTATTGTATTTTGGGCTATCAATAATGCCACTTCTTTCACTTTGAAATCATCAAAAAAATTGTAAATCTTTTAAAAATAGTAGAAATGGTCAACAACGTTCAATGTCATAAGTAACATTTATACCAAACCTCATTAAATTTTTTATGTTTTTAATTTTTACTTAATAGTTGCTTTAGTTTCTTTTAGCACTATATTTTCAACAACATTATTTTGTCGGATTAGTATGAGCTCTATTCATTTAAATAATAGTATTTGTGAATAGTAACTATTTAAAATAGGAAAAATATACCCAATTTCCCAACAATTGATATCAGAATCGAAGGTTTTTACCTAGACATTTGTTTGTATTTCGTTTGTTTGCTATTGGAATATAGTTATTAGTTGTTACAATTTGAAAAAATGACAGAAGAAAAGTCTCTTTCAAACAAAGGCCAATCATCCACTTCAGACAAAATAATTGTGATGAATGCAAGGTTCAAGGTGGAGAAGTTTGATGGAACCGGTCATTTCAGTATGTGTCAAGGAAAATTATTTAAATAAATGTCATATGTATGACAAACCTAAGTTAAATAAATTAATCATAATAAAATTATATTCAGAATTTTTTTAATAAAAATTAAATTTTGAAATATGTATAATAATAAGCCTTATATAAAAAATAACACTAAATCTGTCATGGTCCATTAATCAGGACGCTCGACTCACAATGGTGAGACCTTGATTCGATTCCCGGCAATGACAACCTTTTTTTCCCAAAGTCATTTTATTCCCTATAAGTCAAAACAACATGTAATTTTTGTCATCTTCAATCTTTAGTCGGGTCATGCGACACGGTTTCAACTCGAACGGAGGCCTGGCAATTTTTTGCAATTTCGATGACGGAAAATGACGTTCTTTTTATCAAAATGCTTAGAATTTGATTTTTGAGTGATTTATGGTCTCATTTTGAATCAAAAACATCAAAAATAAAAAGAAGTTAATTCAAAAGTTTCAATGAACACGAATAACAAATTGGAATAATTTTCTTTATGGTTTTTTACGTTTTAATTCACATAATCATTAAAATATCAATACTAAAATAATTTATAATTTTCTTACGCATCAAAACTGAGTCAAATAAAAAACCCAATTTTTCAGTCCCTTGGTGAAATAGAGCAAAACAATGGTGTTTTCAAAACTAGCTCTAATACCAAATGTAAGATCGTAATTCAATCTAAGAACATTCATGGAAACATATAACCATGAATGTAAACATAACGGAAGCAAAATGAATTGAAAACATACCTCCTACTATTGATCAAACTTCATCACACTTACATGAGAATTTTAATGGAGTTTCAGTTTAATGCTTCTAAACCTTTATTTGTTAATACGATGGTGTAGAGAACAATTTACTGAATATTGATTCTAAAATCAATTGAATTTTCACATATTCTATTAGAGCAGGCTTAGGGACCAAACTGAATATTTTACAAGCACGTCTCAAGTGCTTTGTCCACCAAAGAGCAAATGGATGTGTGATTAAAGGGCTTCAGAACATGGGTGATAGAAGTTACAGATATGGACCACATTATGGCCAACCGCTCAACTACTCGATTCGTTATCGAGCTTATCGAAGAGAAAAACCAACAATTACTTCATTGATATTTTTGTCATTTCCTACAATATCATATGGGTTTTACTTTGAAAAATATAGTAAATTCCTAAAAATTAAGTTACTTTATTCAATTCATCCAACAAAGATACTTTTAAGTTTCTTTTTCTGAAACATAAGAATACAATGGTCCTCTTATCTCACATTATAATTTAAATCTTTTGTTATGAATGGGTTTCTAAATAAATAATTTATAGTTTCGGAAAATAGAGTATTAATATTTAATATTACCAAAATATCTTATCACCAACAACCATAGAGATACGATTTGCCACCCATTTGGAGTTACTTGGCCAAAGTTTATATCGAAGGTTTTCAGAGCACGAGCTACCAACCTAGGGAAGGGACAGCGAAGTCCTATCTTAAAGGCCACTAAATGAATTACCCATCACCTTGGTAGGGGATCATTAGCATCACACAGATGTGGAGGAATTAGTATTATACCTATGCGAGCATGAATGCCATATTTTCTCCTAATCTCTTCTAGGTCGTTTGCTATCAGGACACTAAGCATCTTTTTGATCTGATGTTTGTCCTTAGTCCTATGGGTAGGTTCACCTCAATTTTCCCATTTCTTTTAGGGCAAGGTACTTTGGTAGTCGCCGACAAAGGGATTCTAATAACGGGCATTGGACCTTGTGAAGACGAGGTAGAGATCTCCCTGGATCCCGAAGAGGTAGGGAGAAAAAGAATGCTTTCCTTGATGATCCTCCTCGTAGTAGACCTATTATCACTATTCCTTGTTATTTTTCAGGTCATTTGGTTTGTAACGACCCAATAGATAAACAACCTGAGTCATTGGATATTTCTTTGGATGGATCTTCTTTCGAAGACATATCCTTAACATGGATTTCCTTAGGAAGAGGAGGAACCATTTTTCCCCTTATGAGACATAAAAAAATAAGATAAAAGATCAAGAAAGTACCTAAGTAATATGAAGGTTGTTTGAATTGTGAATTTATAATAACGACATGACTCCCAACTGACGTCGTTAGATGAACGAGTTGAAATTCCAACTAAGTGTTTTTCTAATGATTTAATAAAAATAGGATAATATCAAAATAATTAACAGGTTGGAACATTTTGAAAATAAATTTAACTAAGTTAAAACAGGTAGGGTAAAAGTAAATTTCTTTACTATTTATAAAAGGGAGAAGGAAGTTGAAAGGTCTACCTAGTAAATAAAATTAATCAAGGGAATAATATTTGTAATTAATAACCTCGCAACTAAGACAATTGTATTATGCCTAAGAGGTCATAATCCATTTAAATGGGCTAAATCATTTAATGTAACATAATTATATTGAAATCAAATGACCAAGTGTTATTCCCTTTATTTCTCAAAGTCAAAAGAATAAAGTAGTTAATGTTTGATATTAAATATATAATAGGTACATGGCCTCATCAATGTTAATATCTCACTATTATACAACCAGATGATGAAGATGATGGCCTGGTGAAGATCAACACACGATGAGTTCAAAACATATGGGATAGCTAATTATGATACCTCGTTATTTTATTACGAGGACATAGAGATCAAGATCTGATGGTTGAGAGCTTTACATCCCGAGATGACTTCGATCTTGACACTGTACTGGCAACCTGGGCAACCAACTTAAGAGGCTTAAGCAATCTGAATACAATGACCTATCTATGTAAACGTCTATGACGAACTACTTATTATAAAATATATCATATGTAATTATCATATATCTTTAATGAGTAGAATACATGATCCATTTTAGATATCAACTTTCTCTACTTCTATATAAAATTATTAAAATCCTTAACATAAAGAATTCTCTCCAAATATATACAATAATAATAAAATAATTAAAAAGATTTTTATTTAAATCTTTTTCTTTTCAATTTTAGTTTATAAAATTAAGTTATTTTGATTATATTAAATTAGAATTTGTGCATGTTCTACAATAATAAACGAAAAATTGCAATTATTTGATAAAAATTATGCACAAATGTTTCACTAGTTTCTCACAAATATATGTAAATGTAAAATTATACATATTTTGAGAAAAATAAGCTAAAAAAGGAATGCAATAGATAAATAGTATAATAGTATAACCAAAATAATTAGTTTTTAGAATCTAATCTCCATCACAAAATAGTTTTGAGAATTAAAAAAAAGACCTTATAGTTAGTATTATTAAAAACTACTCTCATAACTTTTTGTAAGTAAAGATCCATTTTTAATTTTTTTTTCTTCTATAAGTTTGTTCTTCGACAAATTTTTCTACAAAATTGTTCATAATTTTTCACTGATATTTTAAAAATATGCTACAATTAAAATTATTGTTAATTTTTTAAACTTTTTTTTGACAATTTTTTGTCGAAAAAAGCATGGTAATAAGATTTTTCACCAAACTTTCTATAATAAACACTAAATTCGTAGAGAAATTATTGTATTTGATAAAAATTTAACTCAAAAAGTAATAAAATATTAAAAAAATAATGTATTATTCAACCAAAGTTTTTGCTTTCAAATTTTGTTGCCAAATTGCAACTTTCAATGACAAAAACTTTTGTTGGAAAAAAATTGTTGTCAAAAATAATTTTTCTTGTAATGAATTATCTTGATTACTAATTAAACCTAAAATTGATTTAAAGCAACAAAATAATGATTAAGTAAACAATGTTTAAGGACTTTGATCTATAAATCTATAACCATCCCACGTGCAATATCAAATATCATTGAACTATTTTTCTATCAAATTTCTTTTAGATTATGTGTAAACAATCACATTATCATCCTATTTCATTCACACATTAATTATAATCACATATAATATGTTATATTCATCGATCTTACTGTCATACTATTTAATTTTTTTATAATAATTCAATTACTAATTCAAAAATCTACTTTGTAAAGTTAGGACATGAATATCAAAATCACATAATTATTGACTAAACAATCATAGCATAAAGATCAATTTTTTTATTAATTATTAATAAAGAAATTTATTCAACTAAATAAAATTAATTGCATGATTCGTGGCTAAGTTCGTCAATTTTTTTTAAATAATAACCTTGTAATTCATAACTCTAAAAATCATAATTAAAATATATGAGTGTATAAAAGTTACAAGAATTATAAAGAAAATAGTTAAAACGTTGATAGAGAGTCCAACTATTTCATTAATCTTTCTTGCTAGCTATCCAATTACTTCATCAACTTTGTTTTACTTTGTCTCTTTTTATTCTTGTGAAATCTTTATGTTCCTCTCTATGTTACTTGTTATTATGACCTCTTAATAGTGTTTAAATAGGTTTAAGTAGGTCTTAATCATTTTATGATTTAACTTTGATTCAATAGTTGAGATTTAAAGTTGGACTTCATATCAAAGTTGTTGTGTCAAAATTTACTTCTCTCGATTGATTGAGATTTCGCTCAATCAATTTAACTATGTCATCATTTAACCTGTGAGTACTCGATCGAAGCTCAATCAATCTATTCATACTCAATTGGTTGATATCCTTCTAGATAGACCTAACTCTTTTTTTTAGCTCCGTTGTGTAATGTCATGTTCGTTCAATTCATCGATACTTGATTGATCTATCAAACCTTGTTTATCTTAGAATTGTCTCAATTTGTCTATTTTGTTGATGTTTTTTCACTTATATTATCATAATTGAACATAAGATAATTTTTTTTTAATAATATTCATCTCAAAATAAGATAAATATCTAACTTAAAGTGACCAAATAAATCTATTATCATAAACTACCTTAAATTTTTTTTAACCAAATGTGTGGTATTATATTTTTTTCAACTAAATGTAAGGTATTTTATATTTTTTAGTTTTAAAGCCTTATATTTTTTTTAAATTGATGTAAAGCCATGCATTTTGTGATTTTGTCAATAATAGTCAAAATTCCGGTAAAATTATCAAAGATATTAGCTAGAAATATTTGTTCTTGATGTTATAAAGTGATCTTTTTATTAAATAATTTAATATAAAAATGTAAATTTTAAAATAGATTATTATTAATTTAGAGAAATTGATGAAAAATTATGTTATTTAAGTAAAAAATATCTTAGAATCTCAAAATAATAATAAAATAAAATAGAAAAGCCCAATTAAAACCAAAAATGCCCACCATTTCATTTCTGATAGTTAACACCACGCTACTAGTATTTTTCCAGTTTATCGTGTTATTATTATTATTAGTATGATTCATTCTTGAACTCCTCCTCATCACCTTCCTTAGGTCTCCAAATTCTTCCATTTTGTTACTCTTTCTTACACAAACAACTATATATAGACTTTCATATTTGCTAGGGTGGTCTGCTTTCTGTAATCAATTCCCACTTTGCAAACCCTAAGTTTCGGCCAATTAAAAGAAGCTATGGCGCGCCGAAGAGACGAGGATGACGACGATGTGGAGCCAGAAGATGAGGATGAGGAGTATGGTGAGCAAGAGGATATGGAAGACGAAGAGGAGCAAGAGGAAGGTGTTGGCAGAGGAAGCTCAAGAAACAAGAGGCGTAGATCGGATTTTATTGACGACGTTGCGGAGGAAGATGACGAAGAGGAAGAGGAAGAAGATTACGAGGATGATCATTATGGCGGAGGAAGTCGAAAGCGACGTAACAAGAGGCCCTCTGGCTCGCAGTTTTTCGATCTCGAGGCTGAAGTTGATAGCGATGACGAAGAAGAGGAGGATGAGGGTGAAGATGGTAACTTTTCATTTCAAGTTCTATTTTTTTTCTTTCAATTTTTGATATGTTAGTGTTTTTAGTGGTTTTTCTTGTTGTTTAATTTCATACGGGAGTTTGGATTCATCGTGGAATTAGGGTTTATTAGTCGGTGCAATATAATATTCGAAGGGTTTGGGGATTTAGGTACCGTACTGAATGTTGTCTTGGACTTGGTTTTGTTTCTTTAATGGTGGTGGTCAATGCATGATTAGTTTAGCGGTGGACGGTGGTGGGATTTTTAGAAGATACTGACGAGGATTTGAAGAAATTGAATGTTGGAACTGTTGGTGTTCATTTTAAGTCTGTTTGCACTGTGATGTCTCTGTTGAGAGGGTGTAGCAGGTGTTAACTTTCATTAATTTTCAACAGTATTAAATGCTTTGAAGTTCCTGAATGTTTCTCTTCCATTTTAAGTGATCTTATGCGTATACAGTTGAGCTATTTTATTTTTTCTTGGTCACCCTAATGAATTGAAAATAAAAGAAAAGAGTGTGGAGCATAGCTACTCCTTTACTCGTTTGGTTGGAGACACACACTAACTGGTTTTAAAGGATGTTTCATGCTCATGGTATCGTGATAGGAAATTTGGCTAGCATTAATGCTGGTATTGCGAATCAATTACAATTGATAATTTGTCAATTTCTTTCTTTGGCCTGCTTATTAACAGGTAGAATTTGTAGTGTTTTCCTGTCACTCTGGTTCCTCGTGTAGAATGGAGATAATTTATTTTTGTTATAGATTTACATTGGGAGTGCATATTTCACCAAGTTACTCATAAGAATCTTCATTCAGACTTCATGCTCATGGTATCATGATAGGAAATTTGGCTAGTATTAATGCTGGTATTGCGAATCAATTACAATTGATAATTTGTCAATTTCTTTCTTTGGCCTGCTTAATAACAGGTAGAATTTGTAGTGTTGTCCTGTCACTCTGGTTCCTCGTGTAGAATGGAGATAATTTATTTTTGTTATAGATTTACATTGGGAGTGCATATTTCACTAAGTTACTCATAAGAATCTTCATTCAGACTTCATAGTAGATGGTGGGGCTGATTTGCCTGATGATGAGGAAAGTAGAAGAATCCACCGCCGTCCATTGCTTCCACGTGAGGATGAACAAGAAGATTTCGATGATCTAGAGAGAAGAATTCAAGCTAGATATGCCAGGTCTAGCCATACAGAATATGATGAGGAAACCACAGATGTAGATCAACAAGCTCTCTTACCATCCGTTAGGGATTCAAAGTTGTGGATGGTCAAATGTGCGGTATGATTGTCATTCAGTAAGCTCTGTTTTGCATGTGACTTATCTGCTAATCTTTTTCCTTGGTCTGGTCTCATATATCAATTTTGGTGCCATGTATGACAGATCGGTCGTGAAAGAGAGGTTTCTGTTTGCTTAATGCAAAAATATATTGATAAAGGATCTCAATTGCAAATCAGATCTGCTATTGCTCTTGATCACCTCAAGAACTATATTTATATTGAAGCAGACAAAGAAGCCCATGTGAAGGAGGTATGTTATTTATATTACTTTCCAAATATGGCACATCATTTACATAATCCTTATATAGTTCTTTTTCTGTTCTCACTATCCATATGCTTGATGCACAATGGTCTTGTCTTCTTTTGTTGCTTCTTCTTCAGGCTTGTCAAGGCATGCGCAACATATATGCACAGAAAATAATGTTAGTTCCAATTAAAGAAATGACTGATGTCCTTTCTGTTGAAAGCAAGGCAATAGATCTTTCCAGGGATACTTGGGTCAGAATGAAGATTGGGACGTACAAGGGGGACCTTGCACAGGTATGAATTCTATTATGGATTCTTATTTTCCCTCAAATTTCGAATCTCACTTTTAAACTTCATATCTGCAGGTGGTAGATGTGGATAATGTGCGCCAGAGAGTGACAGTGAAATTAATCCCAAGGATAGACTTGCAGGCTCTTGCAAATAAGTTGGTAAATACATTAACCTGTTTTCTGAACCTCCTCCCACCTGAGTAATGTATCTATGTTTTTTTTTTCAATAGGTTTATGAATATGACTTTCTCTTTATTGAGTGTTATAATTTTCCACTATTCTTGTGGAAAATGTGGTAGAATATATTTATCCCTACCACTTCACCCTGTGTTTGTGTTACTATCAGCATATGGACCAATGGAATGAATTATTGAGGTTCCATATTGCATGGCTTTCTGTTGATTTGCATTGATAAATATGGTATGGGAACTAGATTTTTTTGTCATATGGATAACTTACAAATATTTTTGTAGTTGATTAATCGATAAAATTGTCTCAGTATTCATTATTGCACAATATTACTTAATAGAGATCTATGATAGTTCAGTTTTATTCCCCCCTCCCCGCAACAAAACCCAAAAAAAAAAAAAAATTTATGAAGTTAATTTCTCATGATACAGGAGGGTAGGGAAGTTGTCAAAAAGAAAGCATTTGTTCCTCCACGATTTATGAATGTTGATGAAGCAAGGTATGCAGTACTGTGCACCATCATATCAGTGTTTCCAGTTAATTTTGTGAATGTAATTAGTCCTTGGCATTGGTCCTTGGATATTTTTGCAATTTGTTTAGGGAGCTGCATATCCGTGTGGAGCGCAGACGAGATCAAATGACGGGGGATTACTTTGAGAAGATTGATGGCATGCTGTTCAAAGATGGCTTCTTATATAAAACAGTATCAATGAAATCCATCAGTGCACAAAATATTACCCCAACTTTTGACGAGCTTGAAAAATTCCGGAAACCTGGAGAAACCGATGGTGATATGGCTAGTCTGTCTACGTTATTTGCAAACAGAAAGAAGGGGCATTTTATGAAGGGTGATGCAGTTATTGTTGTCAAGGGGGATCTTAAAAATTTGAAAGGATGGGTTGAGAAAGTTGAGGAGGGAACTGTTCATATTAGACCAGAAATGAAAGGCCTTCCCGTAAGAACTTTTTTATTTTTAATAGTTCCATTTTTGTTTGATGTTGGATTATTTTCCAATAAATATGCATCAATCTATAGTGTAAGATTCTGAACATTTGCTTGTGAATGTGTATTTTTTTAATGCAGAAAACACTTGCTGTGAGTCAAAAAGAGCTCTGCAAGTACTTTGAACCTGGGAATCATGTGAAAGTTGTATCTGGTGTTCAAGAAGGTGCAACTGGTATGGTTGTTAAGGTTGAACAGCATGTGCTGATCATTTTATCTGATACATCCAAGGAACACGTGAGTGATTTATTTTCCTTAAGTTCTTTGGGGGTCATGTTCAGATTTCAGTTGAACTGGCTAAGTTCTAAAAGTCACTGAGAAAGACTAGTGTGCTCGTATAACAATTGTTTTTTCCAGCTCCGTGTGTTTGCTGACGATGTTGTGGAGAGCTCTGAGGTGACAACCGGCATCACCAAAATTGGGGATTACGAGCTTCATGATCTCGTCTTATTGGAGTATATCATTTTCCTGTTTTTTGTGTTTCTTTATATTTTTATTAATTCTGAATTCTATAATATAATTTTCTGCAATCTGGTGCAGTAACATGAGCTTCGGTGTAATCATTCGTGTAGAAAGTGAAGCATTTCAGGTGCTTATTATATTTTCTGATGACCAAAATGATACCTTTCACTTTTATTTGAACTCTCTAATACTTAATGCTGTACACTAGGTGCTTAAGGGAGTTCCTGATAGACCCGAAGTTTCCCTCATCAAGTTAAGGGAGATCAAATGCAAAATTGACAAGAAGATTAATGTGCAGGATCGACATAGGAATACAATATCTGTGAAAGATGTTGTCAGGATACTGGAGGGCCCTTGCAAAGTGAGATTTATACTTTTAAAGTACATTAGTGCAAATGTAATAGAATCTATGTCGTCTAAACATATATGTGTTGTTTTAGGGGAAACAAGGTCCGGTGGAACATATTTATAGAGGGATTTTATTTATCAATGACC
Organism: Hippophae tibetana; assembly: GCA_037013495.1. Classification (NCBI taxonomy): domain Eukaryota; kingdom Viridiplantae; phylum Streptophyta; class Magnoliopsida; order Rosales; family Elaeagnaceae; genus Hippophae; species Hippophae tibetana. The sequence continues at coordinate 105,978,547 of CM072810.1, forward strand.
GCCATCATCTTGAGCATGCGGGCTTTATTTGTGCGAAAGCCCAATCTTGTATTCTTGTGGGAGGATCACGTTCCAATGGTGATAGAAATGTAATTCTTTAATGTTCTTATTTGTGGTTTAAAACTCTGCCTTTTTGGTTAAGACCATATGTTTTTAATTGAGAAATTATTTCTTCATATTGCTTGCTGTCGTTTATTTCTAGGGAGATTCTTACTCGAGATTTTCCCATTTGAGGACACCACCTCGTATTCCCCAGTCCCCGAGGCGATTCCCCAGAGGAGGCCCTTCTAATGACTGTATGTTATATGCTATTCTATATCTTGCACTTCATACACATGATATCGTTGATGTCTCATTTGATTTCTTGGTTTTATTTTTTGTGTGTTACTGAGTTAAAACCATTATGGTTCAGCTGGTGGAAGGCACAGAGGTCGAAGAGGGCAGGATGGTATGATTGGTGCAACAGTAAAGATTTGCCGTGGCCCTCATAAGGGTTGTCGTGGGCGTGTAGTTGAACTTAAAGGAGACAATGTCCGTGTTGAATTGGAGGCACAAATGAAGGTTGTTACAGGCAAGTTGATCTACTTTGTTTGAATCCTCTCGTGCAGTTAATTGGTTTTGAATGGTATTTGACCTTTTTATTTTTCTTTCAGTTGATAGGAATTCTATTTCTGACAACTTAACTGTCACAACTCCATACCGGTAATTATTATTTTATAATCTTTAGTTGTTTTTTGATAGGAAAGTCCTTAGTTATTGAATCTTATGATTCCAGATTTTTCATTTATTTTGTTACTTCAGAGACACACCAAGATATGGAATGGGAAGTGAAACACCTATGCATCCTTCTCGAACTCCTCTGCATCCATATATGACTCCAATGAGAGATCATGGAGGTTTGTTCTTTTTCATTTACAGTTTCTTCTTTAAAAAAATTGATCACATCAGATCTACTCACCTCTGCTTTGGCAGCAATTACAATTTCTCCTTTTTGTATGTTTTTTTCTGCAGCGACGCCAATTCATGATGGCATGAGGACTCCTATGCGTGACCGAGCTTGGAATCCTTATGCACCAATGAGTCCACCAAGGTAATAATAATGTCTGCTTAATATGATTAAATTTGTATGGACTGAAGTATTTGTGTCTGTTACATGACTTACACAACTGAATTGTTCGTTTCATAAAAGTCTATTCTATGCTGTATCATTGTTTCCCAGCTTAAGAACAAGCTGCAGGTGCAAATCACTTTCATCTGTAGTTCACTAGACAAGGGATGCATGTTGACATGTCTTGACCACATTCTTGCCCTCTAATCATAATTTGTTCAGATTGTATATTTATTTTTCAGAAACCATTAACTTTGCTAAGGAACCTAGATTCATGTCTGGAAGATGATTGCATTTAGTATCAAATTTGTCAGCAAAATACCTATATTGTGGATAGTGAATATACTTGGGTGTTAGTTGGCACCTATATGTTTTTGAATTAGTGTGCACAGCCTTGTTTCTGTTTTCAGAAAAGCTATTCAGTCTTTAAGTTAGTGTTGTGTGTTTGAACCGGAGTTCTTTGATCTCGGGATATCCACGTGGGGCCCCTAGGCGTTGATGGTTCTTGACCAACCTAGGACACATGTTTTTTTCGCTCTCTCCAGGTTTTGAGTCCCGATCTTGACCCGTAAGACCTTATTAGGGAGTAACATGGTACCAACTGAGACACTAGTTGGTACCAGCTTCTATGAATCTGTGGTACTTAGGACTAGATCCTAGGTTCAAGGTTGAAGAAGGGCGAAAGGCATGGGTTACACGGTTAACATAGATTTGTAGGCCCGTCCAGGTACCCTTCAATGTGCGAGTAATGTGAATTTCAACCATGTTCAAACATTGTGCATTGTAATCTGCAAAGCCTAAAAAAATAGGTTGAAATTAAGTAGGAAAATTGGCTGAATTGCATAATTGTTTAAATATAGTTATTCTTATGTGAATAAACTGGTTTCAATCATGAGTAAACTTTCAGTTAGCTAAGTATTGTTGTTGATAAACATGGAAGTGTAATTATTGTTATTGATCCTTTGGAAATTCGTAGGGATAATTGGGAGGATGGAAATCCCGGATCTTGGGGAACCAGCCCACAGTATCAGGTTTATATTATTTGGTCTGTTCATGTGATTGGTAATTTTCTGTGTTCCTTCAACGTTGAAATCAAATTTTATTGGTTTTCAGCCTGGAAGCCCTGCTTCAAGACCATATGAAGCGCCTACTCCTGGTTCAGGTTGGGCTAACACTCCTGGTGGTAATTATAGCGAAGCTGGTACCCCAAGAGATAGTAGTTCTTCCTATGGTATGGTTTACTCTTTTTATTTCATTATTTTGTATGGAAATATTTAAGTGTATGATTGCATTTGGAATATTGGATGGTCATACTATGTAAGTGATGGTGTGATGGCATGGCAGTTCTGCTTGTGCATTTTCTGACTTTTCCTTTTTGGTGATATCATTTTCCACACTGGAGCTTATTATGTCTTTGTTGCAGGCAATGCACCAAGCCCTTATTTGCCATCAACTCCTGGACAACCTATGACGCCAAATTCAGCATCCTTCCTTCCTGGAACACCTGGAGGACAGCCAATGACACCTGGCACTGGCGGTCTGGATGCTATGTCACCTGTTATAGGTCTGCATTTTGCTTTACTTCTTCTGCAGCTTGTATGGTGGCATCAGATATTTACTATGTGCCTTATGCCATTTATCAAATGCATGTTGAGAAAATGCTGGACCTCATGGTTATAACCTTTTTGGATATTTATCTTTGTTGTCCTCGTTAATTTTAATTCCTATTTGATGAAATGAAGGCATAGATAAGCCTTTCTATGTAGTCCTACATTTAACAAACTCCAGGGGTGTCAATTTGTGTCGTATTTGTTCGTGTTGTGCGTGTTTGTGTTCTTTTTTTTAGTCCAAATTCACATATTCTTTAATGTTACTAAAATTTTAAATGGTTTTTAGCCAATTTATTTATTTATAATGGTAAGATAATTCAATATCTTTATAGGCACAAATGAATCAATAATTAATTCTAATTAAAAAATAAATCGTGTTTTGGGTCGTAGCCCAAATTGATACGCCTGCTCCATTGGAATTTTTACTTTGGAAACTTGAATTCAGATTCTACACCTTTTATCTCTTATATATTAAAAAAACATAGGTCTTGCTTGGGTGGCTTCTACTATGGTATTTCTTTTACCTTTTGTTCAGTTCTATTGACATTTAAGAGGTTTATATGCATTTACCATTGTAAGGTTACATTTTGCAGGTGGAGATAATGAAGGTCCATGGTTCACACCGGACATATTGGTCAATGTACACAAGTCCAATGACGAAGCCATTGTTGGAATTGTTCGAGAGGTGCTATCGGTATGTAAAGAAATCTTCTTTACCTAAGCCCCTTGTTTCTTTTAACAATATCTTGTCGTGGGATGTCTGTATATCTTAGGGTAGAGTACCATGATGGCCTTTTGCTTTTAAACTATTTGAGTGGCTGATAGCATAGCTGTCTTGAACTGCAGGATGGCTCCTGTAAGGTGGCTCTTGGTTCCAGTGGCAATGGTGAGACTATAACAGCACTTGCTAATGAAATGGAGATTATGGTGCCAAGGAAAAATGATAGGATCAAGATTATGGGTGGCACGTTACGTGGTTCAACTGGCAAGTTAATTGGTGTGGATGGTACTGATGGGATTGTAAAGGTAGATGACACACTTGATGTGAAGATATTAGACTTGGGTATTTTAGCCAAATTTGCTTGACACGGTCCAAATGGCTAGTGATTAAGTGAACCAAATAATGACAATTTAGTGTATATTACAATTGCCTTTGGCGAAATTTTTTGGATCTATATATTTAATGTTGTCTCTATCCCTCTATTTCTCTGGTGTCCTTTTCGACCTAGACAAGTTGAAAATGTTGCAACTATAGGGTTATGTTTGGATTTGATATTTTTAAAGGAGAGAAAACTCAGGAAAGCACGAGGGAAATATTTTCTAGTAAAAAAGAATAACATTGAAAGCAAGAGGGAAGACTAGGTTTTTTTCATCGTTTGAGTACTGACCAGTTGTATGTGCAAGTGATGTATTGAAGTAATTATAAGATTCAATTATATTGTGTACGTGGATTGATGTATTTATTAAGATTAAAAAATACTTTTCTTCAAAATTTAGCTCCGCTGAACTGTACTTTGTTTGGGTTTGTTTACTCTGAATAGCAAAATAGATAAAAATAGGAAGTTGTTAGAAGATGTATTTTAAACAAGGAGAAATTATTAATTTATTATTAATATTTTTTTATTGATAGTTAAGTTATAAATCTTATTAGTAAACCTTAAATTTTAAATCTGTCAAATTTTAACTCCGAAATTAATATTTTAAATCTTAAATTTTGAACTTTAAAGTGAATAGATTTGAGGTTATTTAAATTTTTTTATGCTTATATGTTATTAAACTATATTTTAATTATTTATTATTAAATATAAATACTCATTATATTAAATTTTTTATTGATCTAAAAAAGTCTGTCATGACCTGACTTCACCGTACAAGCAATATCGCTTGTTAGGGACTTGCCTGGTGTATCAAGTTCTTCATTTAAATAAAATAAATTTGTTGAAAAATATCAATTTTTCTTGTAAAAATAAAATATAAAATTTACAATTTGGATATATTATATAAATTAAAAAGATTAAATTATTCTTATTTTATTACTAATAAATTAAATAAATATTAATTTAAAATAATAATTATCGATTATGGTGTCTCCAACGAACTTCTTTGACTTGTCGGAGCTTTTGACATCGTCACAAATATAGGTAAGGTTTATATTTATTTTGAAAAAATATATAAATTTTATATATATATTTTTAAAAGAATATAAATTTTACTTACAAAATATAAAAAAAATATGTAAACTTTGCATATACATTTTCGAAATTACGTGTATATTCTTAAAAGAGTCATTTTTAAATAAATTATTCATTTATTATTCACATATTGTAATTTTTGAATGTGATAAATAATTTTTAATTATGTTAAGTATATTATATAGAAAATTTTAAAATTATTTTTCTAAATTTAACAAATTAGTTAATTAATTCTGTCATAAATAAATATAAAAAATTAGAGAAATATCTGGACAATCTAGGAAAATATAAAAAAAATTAACATAAGAGAGGAAAAAGACAGTGAAAGAAATAAAAAAACTTAAGATTTTTCATACATATTTAAAAAAAAAGTCATTTCTTATTCTATTAGATGAGCTACGAACTGAAAATTTGAAGAGAGAAAAATAAGATCAAGCGTTTGAGAGAAGAACACACACGAATTTAAAGGAATAAAAATGAGCTGAATTTAGAAGGAGGATATTAACGTAATTACACTATAAGCAAGACTCAGCCGTCTTTCTACATGAGTAAAAAATACAGTTTAGACTTGAAACAATCTAAAGGTAAGAATTATTTCCCAACAGATGTAGCAGTAAAAGTACAGTACCATATATTGAAGGGTCTGATCGCATAAATAAATAATGTTTTTACTGGTATAGTAAAATTTTGGATGACTGTCATCATCACACAATAGCAACTAGTGTATCTATACTTGGAATAGCTACATATTTTTGCTCTGCTTCAGTTGAGAGATGTTTGATAGAAAGAATAGCACTGCTCCTTAAGGAAGGGAAAACAAACAAAAAATGATTCGTCCCTGTTCCACCTGGCAAAATAGAATTTGACTTAGGGAACATAATAGGATCATCTTGAAGCCATTTGCATTTCTGTTCAAGACTGTAACCCTTTTTTTTTTTTTTTCAAATTATCATCCTCTAATAATCTTAATTTTTCTAAATCATCAAAAACTAAAAAATATCTTAAAAAAAATTTGATGTTGCTTGAATCTATTGTGAAAAGAAGAAATAGATTGATCTACTATATATGAAAAAATAGTTGACTCTATATTTTTCTTCAATAGATAGTCTCACCTCATTGTTGACATTCCAATCAAATTTTTTATTTCTAAAAATGTCACGTCTTTTACGGAATATTGCTTTTACATTCATATTAGTTGCAACATCATTGCAGATTCAAATTCATTTTCTGTGTTTTTCAATAAAATAAATATTACCTTCTATGCAAACTATAACAGAAGCAATATGCATATTTTCAGATAGCAAATATTTGTTAAGTTAACTGCATGCTATATATCATACCAAATAGTTATGCCTAGCAAAAACTCAAAAGTCTCAATTTCATGTATTGATAGTAGATTATGATTATTGGGTATAATATTATTGGTTTTAACATTTCTAGATATAAAGGTTTTCTATATTAAGGTTTTTTGTGTGTTTCAGAATAGAGAGTTTTAGATTTCTCTGTATTCGTGCGTCCTTTGCAATGAGTATAATGGTTTCTTTTATAGTACAACGAATCATTATTTATAAAACTAGAATCATTATTTTACCTTTATTTTAATAATTCTTCTTCTTTTTTGCTTTAAATGATAGTTACTTATTTTTTTCCTTAGGACATGTTGTCGAATGAGATGTGGGGTCTACATCTTTATTTTATTTATCATCTTCTGCCGACAATTCATTTCTTTATTTGTCTTTGTTGTTTTCTGTCGACGATTCTTTTGATAACGTTGATGATGACACATCTTCATCTTTTCGGTATTTGATGCAAAGAACACATATGTGATCTTTGGTGGCTTTTCTGGCATAGAAGTAGAATACTTTCCTTGTTTTTTGACCAATTTCCAAGTTGTTACAGTTAAAATTGGTTTCGTATTTGGTAATTTTTTTACCATCTTTTTCTGACATAGCCATGCTACTATGAGAAATAATAATGATTTTTCTAGTTGAATAATTTACTTTGATATGAGTAGAATTGTCAATCTTTCTAAATTCATAGTAAATTTGGCCTGACATTTGACCTCTTTGTACGCAGAGATCTTCTATGTTGAATTCCTTTTCTAGAAGTGCCCTTATTTTGGGAACTTCTCTGTTTGTATTGGAAATCTCTATCTTGATGAAGTGATAGAGACTAATACATCCTTCCTCATTCCAATCCATTAATGAATTAAAAAATCTAAGATAAACAAGTTTGTGTCCTATATTAATCTTCCTTGTGAAATTCTTGATTGCTCTTTTAAAATTCTCTGGGAAATAGTTTAATTCACTTAAATTAATTCATGGATATATATTTTATATTAGTTATGTATGAAAAGCTTTATATACAAATATTGGATCAGCTCCTTCCATGATATTGAATTTACTTCGTGTAAAAAATTTCTTGTCTGTAGTATAGAACTTCATATCTTCAATATGTTCTTGGGTAGACTTTTTGGCCAAGTTATACAGACTAAACCATTGTGGTTTGCTGAGGTCTTTATATTGGTCCTTCTCATCTGCAATGAATACAATATTTTCAGGGGATGTCTCCCTGAATAGCACTGAATGCTTTACTATTTTTTATGTCTCTGGAGGGGATGTTTATCTAAATAGTACTGGAGGCCTTTCTATCTTTCCAAGATTTGGAAATCTTCTTGGAGTTGTTGGTTATTGTTGTAATGCTGTAGAATAATTTCTTATTATCTCTTTTGGAGTTATTATTTTTGGTGTTTTATGGTTGACATAACTACCTTTCAGTTTCTATTCTGTTAGTGAAAGCTCTATGAGTTAATCCACTAATTCCTAGAATAGATTTACTAGTTTCTGCCCAGTTATTATGAATTCATGGTTTTAGGCCATTATAGATCACATACTTTTTTTTTGTTTTTGTTTTTCTTCCTTTTTATTTTGAATTTTTTCTTTAGAAGTTTCACTTTCTTTAGATTGTATTTTTAATGAAGATTATTCTTTTGAGTTTTTAGTCTCTATAGGTTGTTTTGAACAATTAAGTTCTTGTTTCTTTCCTATCTTTGTAAAAAAATTCTCGAGATATAGCAGCTCGAGTTGTTCATGTAGGATTTTTATCTCATTTTCCTTTTATCTTGATTTTGATGTCAAGATGTTCAATTCTTGAAAGCATAAAAATAGTTAGAGGTGCTAAGTCTCAGGTAAGAGTATCTTCTAAGCTATTTTTATGGCTTGAAAGATGTTCAACATCAAAATTATAATGGTTCAACCATTGTTGCCATTTGATTAATCTTCCTTGTTTGTAATAACTTGCAATATTAGTTCTTAAGAAATAACCAAAATTCTTATTATTTGTTTTAACCATGAATCTGGAGCTTATAACATATATTACAAATATCTTAAATGACTTTTTGATAGCTAAATATTCTTTTTTATTACTATGGTAATTTAATTCTTAACATTGGAAAGATCCTCATATATATTTACAAAGATATTCATCTTTGTGTGCTCTTGCTTTCAGAATCTCTCCCCAATATTTTTGTGAAACATCTATTTCAATTATCATTTTATCATTTGGCCATTGGTGGTAAAAAGTTAGCATATTTTTTACCTTTTTTTTACTTTATCCATATAGAGAGTATCTTCTGTTATCTATTTTCAAATATGATCTTTTCTCAACTTTGATTGTAAAATTTTCACATTTCTACAAGTTTCTTGATATATGCTTCTGCATATGTTAAACATTCTAAAAATCTTTGTAATTGGTTTTTATCTTTTAATTCACAAGAAAAACGTTGAATATTATTTAGTATATGAGTTTGTAGGTTATGTTTTCTATCTTCAATTTCCAATCCTAAATATTTAATTTTTTATTGCACAAGTACTGCTTTCTTTTTAGAGAGTACAATGCCTTATTTTCTACATTATTGTAAAATATTGATAATATCCAAATATTATTTATTTAATTCATTATTGAAAATCAAAATATCATCTATGTAAACACAACATATATCTTGTAATTTCTTAAAGATGTTATCCATATATCTTTGAAAGATACTTGGAGCTTATTTTAGTCCAAATGGTATAACTATACATTTGAATTGTCTTTGGGGGCAATTAAATGTTGTTAGCTTTTAGCATTCTTCGTCTAGTCTTATTTGCCAAAATCTATTTTTGCGATCAAACCTTAAGAAGTATTTCTTTCCTTTTATTAATGATAATAACTCTTATTTCTTTAGAATAATGTATCTATCATCAATGGTTTCTTTATTTAGTGTTTTAAAGTTCATTATTATTCTCCTTTTCTTCTTATTTTCTTAGCTTCTTTTTCAACTAAAAATGTTGGAGTAGAGTGAGGTGAATTACTTGGTAGTATGACTTTTAATTCCAAAAGTTTCTAGATTTATTTTCCAAATTCAATCCTGTCTTCTGGAGTATAAATCATTGGTTTTACTCTTATGACCTTGTTATGATCTTTTAATTTTATGTGTGGCTATTGTTTTAGATTTATTTATTTTTTATTCAATGAATTTTTTGAACTAACTATTTTTAATAATTTTTTGATGTTTGTTAGAGCTTTGTTGTCTTGTATTTTATTGAGAAAAAAGTTTTGTTCCTCTTCTATATCTAATGAAATATTTTATAAATAAGGTTTTTGTTAGTCTATTTCACCACGTTTTCGTTTTTTATGTTGTTGCATAAAAGTTGGGTTTGAGATAATTAATTTTTTTTCTTATTTTTGAGACAAAGATGATATCTTTTTATAAGGTTGTGAGACTTATTTTTTTTCAAAATATTGTGTGAAAGGTTTATATAAGTTTAGGAAATTATTTCCTATGAACAAATCAACTCCATTTCGTGTTGATATATGGTAGGAATGTGAAACTTTTTTCTTATTATCATTATATCAGTATCTTTTAATACCTTATTAAGATTTATTGTAGTATTATTAACAATTCTTACAATTAAATCTTTTGGCGCTTGTTTCCACTTATCTTATGGAAATACATATTTATTGAATACTCATATACTAACTCTTGTATCTATATATGCATGTAAATGATAAATAGTATAGTCTTTAAATTTTAGTCATATTTTAATGTAATTAGTATTTGGGTTTGTAATACTATACAAATCATTCATCTTCTAATGAAGAATATTCATAATTTAAGTGTTTATATTCTGAATCAGTTATCTCTTTCTCAGTTTCTTCCAATAGATAGATACTATAAATATAATCTATATCAAATTCCTCAATTTGTTATAATTCTATTTTGAAAGCTTCTTCCAAGATTTTTGTTTTTTTTGTGAAAAATCATTTTTATGTTGAAGTCTTCTTGGATATTTGTTGGCATAATTTCATTCTTCATTACATATCCAACATCTGTATTTTTTCTTTTCTGAAGAGCAATAATTCTTGTTTTCAAAAGGTTTATATTTTTTTCTTTTAAAATATCTTTTCTTATAGGTTTCTCTATTAAATATTTTTTTTTATATTTTTTATTTTTGAAAATTTTGTTTTCTAAACTTATATTTTTTATATTTATATTTTTGTTTATAAAATTTTATATTACATCCATATTTTCCTAGTATTCTGAAATCTTTTGTATCATAGTAGATTTTATCATTTCCGCTTATTTGTTTATATTCTTTTCTTTCTAGACATTTAATAATAATCCATCCCCTGAGGTTTCTTATTCTTTCTCCTAGAGTATCTGATATAATTTTTCTATTTCTTTGTTCTCAACTTTCTGTTAAGGTCTTATATAATATTCTAGGTAATTTTTGAAACAAAAAATTCTTTATAAGTTGTTTGCATAAAATGTGGTAATTTATGATAATACATTTCATATTCACAAATAAAAGAATTTATGTAACACATATTAGAATTTTTTATATTCATTAGATACCATTTAACTTCATTGATTTCATTTTCATTAGATTCAGTGATAATTCTTCATTTATTTTCTCCAATAAATTTCTTGTATATTTCACTTATTATTGTATCTAATTATTCCCTTTATGTGAAAACATTCCCTTATATTAACAAATGTTATTGATATGTTAAGTTTAAAAATCAAACTTTAATATTTCCTATCGTTTTTTGTGTTATAAGTACTCTATTTATTGAATGGTTTGTTTGGATAGTTTGAGAGGTTTGTATAAGCATACTCATATCACTAGCTCATTCATATAAGGCTTTCTTCATATCTCTTATACAGTCTAAATTTAGAAGATTAGACTTATAATTATCATGAAGTTTGAATTTTGGTGGAATACTACCTCTAGTTCCCTAATGCAAACCTTCTTTCATTTTAGCTGGTTGTCTACTTCTATCTGTGGCATCAAGTTATTCTGTCATTTGCACATTTCTTTCTTCCCTATGTGGGTCAGATGTTTCTTCTTGGTAAGAAATTGGTAATGAAATTAGTTTTATATGATCTTTTAGGGTAATGTTTTTTGGTTCAAAATTAGTCTCACTAATTATTATCATCTTCTTTGTTTGTACAAAGTTTTTCATTATAATATTCTTTTATTTCTTCATTAATTTGTGTCAATAAACTAACTAATTTTTCTATATTCTTATTTTTCAGGGTTCATGAATTTTTTTCTAATTCTTTTCTATATTTCATAAAATTGAAATTATATATTTTTTCTCAAATATTTCTTCATTTTTAGGAATCAAAGCATCTGATCTCCTAAGTAGTTCTTCCTTTAATCTTTCTAAGTGATCATATTTATGACATATTATTTCATTATTTTTATATATGTTGTATACATCTTTTCTTAGTTTTGAAAATTTCTTGTGTATATCTTGTTGTAGTTTATTATAACCACATTCCTTTATATCCTTTAATATTTTTTTATGCATATATTATTTCCTATAAATATTATTTCATACGCATACTAGGCTTCCATTTACTTCTAAATGCATATTTTTTATTTTATCTCTAATAATTATTATTTTTTCTCCTAATATACAGTCACGAACTAATGCCTTCACTATTTTGACTTCATTTTCTAGATTTTTAACTTCTTAGTTAATAGTTTCTCTTCCATGGTCTATAAAAGTAAACCTTGATATGCTATTATTTTTAATAACATTACTTTTTCTTCCTGTTATCGGGGTTCTTTTATATCTAATTGTCATTTTTCTGATATTTCAAAATCTATTAGTATTTATGGTTTTATTATTTGTTCATGTTTTTTAAAAGTTTTGTCTATTTCTATAAATTTATTTTGTCTATATATATATTGAATTATTATGACTATTTGTTAAAAAATATGCTACTAGATAATATATTGACAATAAATGATTTCTTTTTTTCATTAATTCTCTTTTTTTAAATTCATAAGTTAAACTTAATATTTGATTTAGATTTTTATCATGTATATTAATAGAAAATCTAAGATATGTTATAAATTTTAACTTTTGGTATCTTAAGTTACGATGGATTATTCCTAATAAGTCATATTTCTCATTTATTATTATGTTATCTAATAATGCTATTTTTATTGGTGTATTTATTACTGCTTTGGAATGAGCTTTTATTAATATTTGAATTCCTCTTAAATGAATATATCCAATTTTTTTCTTTATCTTTATCAAGAATTTATGATAGCTTGTTTAATATAATTTATTTATCAATTAATAGTATATTATACCTTTATTTTACATTTGTAATCTTAATATTCATTTATTTATTACTTATGCCATAATAAATTATATTTTTCTTAGAAAATAATTTTCTTAATAAAAAGGATGGATCTTTAAATTCATCTCTTTCTTTAAGATTTAATTTTACTTTTTGAATTTTTTCAAATTTATTTTTATTTGTTACCATTTCTTATGAAAAACATCATGAAATATCTTCTATTTTTATGTCTATTATTTCTTATTATGTTTTTAAAATGTTAGTATTCACTTTAATTATATTTAACTTATGTTATATTTTAGAGGTATTTTTTAAAAATACCTCAAAGCTTAAAGTTACTCTAATAATAATCCAACCTAGGATTATTAACAGATTAAAATATATTAAAAAAACCACGAAACTAATAACATCAAGACTTATAATAATAAAAATAATACCATATAACATTAATTTATATTTCTTTAGTTTCGTGATAATTATGTTATTTTATTATTATAAATTTTAATAATGTTATTTTAAATAGTTTTTCAAATATATTACATATTATAATATAAGATAATAATTAAATTAAAAAATAATTTAACTATCCTACTTTTATAAATAAAATTTTATTTTTAAATTAAACTATTTAATAAATAAATTAAAATATTCTTATTTCATAACTTTCAGATTCTATTATTTTCTTCAACTACCCATAAATGATTTGATTTTTTGACGAAATTATTGATGTAACATATTATATCAAAAGATAAAGATAATATAATATATTATATTTAAAAATAAAAAAATAAATTCAACAAGTTATATAAAAAATTATAAAAATAAATGTAATATATAAGTATAAGACTTCACACTTATCGTCAACAGAAGCATTATCTGGATAATGCTAAAATCTCTATCCGGAACCACAAGTTTTGGACAATGATTATACTCTGTAGTATTTGTTGCAGAACAGACCTTAGAATTGGAAACCAACTTCAACTCATCAATCTCTTCCACCATAGGAGCAACAATCTTCCTTATTGAGCTTGATCGATCAAGGCTCCGACGTCGCTTAGAAGAGGAGTCCAAATAGTAGCCCCAAGTTTGAGACGAACAGCTAGGAATGGTATCGTCCTTGTTGATCAAATTCATAGACTCCTCCACTGATATCTGAGTATCAGACCTGATAACACACGAGCATCCTCATTGAAAGCATAGTGAGCATTCTTATAAAATTCGTATGTGACTAAACAAACATATATTTCACAGGAAACACAATTTTCTTCTGTCGAATCAAACAGAAGATTCGTAAAATTCTGATAAAAAGTACAGTGCTTGCAAAATATGTCAGGACTTAAAGTACAAATCATTTGTGTAAATCATTTATACTCTGTGAGAAAGATGTCAAAAAAAAAAAAAAAGGAAATAAAATCCAAATTAACTAAGCGAACGAGCGAGAGCACCTTTGAAAGTGGGGAGATATAGAGGTTTCGATTTCCAACAATTGGAATGATACTCATATCCTTAGAATCCGACTAAATCTTTTAGGGAGAGAGATTGAAGAAAGGAAAATATGATGACGAGATCGTAGCAGGGCACGAGCTTCTCAGAGTTTCCATGGAAACCAACAAGTGAAGTATGCTGATGAAATGATTCATTCTGTGCCACTCGTCAACTTCGATGATAAGTGAACCTTTTTCAAAAAAATATAGCGGAGGTTGAGACAAAACTTTAAGCAGAACTTGAAGGTTGAAAAGAGATGGCCATCCATGTCATCAACACCAAACTTGGAGGTGGATTTCTAGGTGCTTAATGTGGAGTTAGTGGATGAACAAGAGTGAAAGGCTCACTAGGTAAGGGATACAATTATAAATGTTATCCTCAAAAACGTTACCGTATAGTAAGAAAGAAAAAATTATGAATTACTTTGATATATACTATATTCTAAATCATTTTCACAAAGATATTAGGTTCAATTTCTGGACGAAAATTTTACTTTAAAAAAAGGAAGAAAGTAAAATGACGTATAAAAATAAAAAAATTAGTTATTCAATTGAAATGTTATTTTAACGTATACACACCGTTGTCGTGCCGTGAACTTCATTTTCCTCTGCAAACCCAGAAGAGATGCAGAGAAAGTATCGGCAAACCCCACAAATGTGCCATTCAGCAAATTCACAAAGATTTAGCAATCGTCAAAACTCATCTCAGAGAGCGAGAGATTAGAGAGATACAGAAGAAAGATTTGTAAAATAAATAGAATATCTTGAAGACAATTGAGAAATTTATTGTAAGAAAAACTGTTTTCTCTCTTTTTTGATCTGTTCAATTCACGTATGTGATGCATCAGAAGAAATCAGAAGCTCAGATCGGAAAAGAAAGCAGCGGCGTCTCTTCCGATTTCAATCCAACCCCACCTCTAATCTTCCATTCAAATCCTCATTTTCTTCCAATTTTTTCTTCTTCTGTAAATTCGTTTCGAAACCAGAAGCCATTTCAGCATACAATTCAGGTTACACCATATCCATCTGAAAATTTTGCCAAAAATGATCGACCAACTCCACAAACTATACCTTATAAGCGACCCCTTTTGACCCAAGCCCATTCTTCCCTTTCAAAATCTCCAACACTTCACAAATTCCCCACTGCCCACCGTAATCGATCCTTATTTTCCGTCTCTCTTGCTGCAAAAAGTGCAGGTTTTCGCTTGCTTCGACGAATAAATCATCTTCGTCGCCTTGTAATTTTGCTTTCTTTGCCCTTTTTTTACTTTTTGGTGTCCCATCCAAGTCGCTCATTTTTGCTTGATTTCCTCTCGGCTTTTGCTTTCTCAGTCGCTCTTTTATTCTCCCTGAATCTTGCCCTTCCTCGCCTTCCTTCTATACGGCTATTTCTCTCCCGTTCTCTACCCATAAAGCTTAGCTCCCCATGTTCTCTATCTAGACCTCCTTTATCAGTATTTTGGTCAATTGGCTCGCGGTCTAAGTCGGAAAAAAGACAGAATTCTGGGTGTTGGGTTCAAATTTACAGCAACGGAGACGTGTATGAAGGAGAGTTTCATAAGGGAAAGTACTCAGGAAGTGGGGTGTATTACTATTACATTAGTGGGAGATATGAGGGTAATTGGATAGATGGGAAGTATGATTGCTATGGCGTTGAGACTTGGGCTAAAGGTAGCCGATATAGAGGGCAATATAGGCAGGGCCTAAGGCATGGATTTGGAGTCTATAGGTTTTATACTGGTGATGTTTATGCTGGGGAATGGTCTAATGGCCAGAATCATGGTTGTGGAGTTCATACCTGTGAGGATGGAAGTAGATATGTTGGGGAGTTCAAGTGGGGCGTCAAGCATGGCCTTGGACACTACCATTTCAGGTTACTGTGGTTCATCTGGATTATTTGTTCTATAGTAACGTAGTTACATTTTTATGGTTATTTTGATTAGATTTGCTTGCTTGGTAATGTGATTTACTATCTTTGGAGCAAGTAGATGGTTATGCAAGTGAAAATTTATGTCATGTTTGGTCACCATATTTATGCCAAATCTTACTCTATCTCTGTTTTAATCAATTATTGCTAAGAATAAACCAGTCCATCATGTTTGTGTCATTTGATTAAGGAGTTGAAGTAAAAGTCTTGTTTTTTTCAATTTTCTCCTGTAGTTTCTAGTTCTTTTTTGTTGGTTATAAAGAGGTTATGGCACATGGTTGTCTATGCTCAATGGACCCAAATTCAGATGTCTTAGTCCAAGGTCTGTGGTTCTCTTTGTCCTCAATACCCATTTCATGGGTATTTCTTACTTCTAATCTCATTGTTTGGTATGCTTTGCAATACATTCAAAACTAGAATTGTTTAATGGGTCTTGAAAACTTGAAAAAATAAGTTGCCAACGTCTATCGTGGTTACAAAACCTAGAATTTCGTTGAATATGAAATTATTACATTTTGATTTTGATGCTGAGTTGGCCTTTACTTGATGACAATTAGTGCCGTACATGCCATGTATCCTCTTAAAGTCAGTCCTTTAACTTGCTTTGTAAAGCAAATAAGGTTTTATATGCACAGAGAGTTGTATTGAGTCCCATCAAATAAAGTTTTAGTGATGTCCTGTTTAGATTCATTTTAAACTTTTTAGTACCTGTGAATCCTCCCTTCATTAAGCTCTTGCAATTTCGAATTTCATGCTCTTATGACTGGAAAACCATATTTGGGAATTCAAGGTTCGACCACATGGGTTTTGATATATGAATAGTGCTTTTCAACAATCAGCAGCCCTTATTTCCTCCTGGATAAAGCTGTTTAAGTTTTTTTGTGTAAATCCCTTTAGTTGTACGACTAGATTTTGTGATTATATAAATCTAGGATAACCACATCCACTGATTCACATGCAATAAGGCAATACTAAGATCAGAAGTCATCTGTATTTTTCTTATGTATGCCTACTCGGACATGTGTTTGTTATGAACTGAATTTGTAAGAGTTTCAAGAATGAAATCAGAAAACAACAAACAATTCTGGAATAATATTGTAGATTGACCCTTTTTGTTAGTAAAATTGAATGATTACACAAGTTTAATCCCAAGCATTAGTAGGTTTGGAGTCCTCCCAAGAGCTAAGCTCATACAATCATTCGATACCACTTCCATTATCTTCTATTTTTAAGTATCTCCCATGTGTAACAATCCTAACAGACTGCTTTCCTGCCAATACTAACCACCTCCCATGTGCACCATCCTAAGAATTGCTTAAAAATTGTAAAATAAGATGCTGAGGTTAAAATAAAATGCTGAAGAAATACCGCACACAACTCATAGCCCACACACACTTTAACCACTTTAATTGTTCTTTAAATTCTCCCTTTCTTGCATAAACAGCCACCTTGTCTTCAAGGTGAAAGGTTGGAAATTGTCTATGAATCATTTAGTAGTCCTCCTAGGTTGCTTTATACTAGGGAGGTTCTTCCATTTCAACAATACTTCCAATTCGTCAGTTTGGTTTTGCTTATTGGGAAGAATGCCAAGTAATGCTTTAGGCTTCACTAACAACTCTAAATCAGGAGAGAGTTGGGTGGGCAGCACTGAAGAGGAATGTGTTATTCCTCAAGTTGCACGCAGCTGAGACACATGAAAAACAGGGTGGATCGAAGTAGAAGAAGAGAGCTTCAATTTGTAAGCGACTTGACCAATTCGTTGATGAATTTTGTAAGGTCCATAGTAGGGAGCAACGAGCTTCTGATACTTGTGCTTAGCTAGTGATTGCTGTCAATACGACCTTAGCTTAAGGAACAATGAATCTCGAACCTCAAATGCTTCATGATGTTGCCTAGCATTAGTGTGGAAATTCATTTTTTTTGTTAAGCACGCAATAAATGCATTTTTAGATCATCTCGATTTTCTAACAATTGATCCATAGTAGAAACAATTGCTGAATTTTTCTCATACTAAATGAGAGGTGGAGCCTTCCTTCCATACACCACTCAAAATGGAGTAGTTCCAATGGAGGTATGGTATGTTGTGTTATACCAATATTCTTTCCAATGCAACCACTTTGCCCAAGAATGGGGCTTATTTGAAGCGAAATATTAAAGATAGGTCTCTAAATGCCTATTTACTACCTTAGATTGTCCATCAGTCTAAGGGTGATACACAATACTTGTTTTGAGAGAGGTACCCTACAGTTTAAAAAGCTCAATCTAGAAGTTGCTCACAAAAATTGTCACGATAAAAAATAACGGAGTGTGGGATGCCGTGAAGCTTAACTACTTCCTTGACAAAAACACCAGCTATTGAAATGGCTATAAAGGGATGCCTTAGCCCTATGAAATGGGTATATTTACTTAATCTATCAACCATCACTAAGATGGTATCCACTCCTTCAAATCGAGGCAGCCTTTCTATGAAATTCATGGTTATTTCTTCCCAAATTTGATTTGGAATAGGTATTGGTTGGAGTAACCAAATCGGAGTAGTGGCTAAGTATTTGTTTTGATGGCATACTGCACAATTTTGCATATATCTACTCGCATCGTTTGCATTCTTTCCTAGTAGAACTCTGCAGCAGCCCTTTGATAAGTTTTAGTCTCCCCCGAGTGTTCACCAATGGGAGTAGCATGAAACTCTTTCAAAATAAGATCATTTAGCTTGCAATTTCTTAGAATTACTAACCGTCTTTTAAAAAACAGAACTTCATTTTCAATTGAGAACCCCATGGGTTGTTTGACTCCAGCCAGTATGTCCTGTTTAAGTCTCTATAAACAACCCATCTTTGGAAATTTCACCTTGTAAGGCATCCCAATGTTGTCATTATGGGAGAGTCAATTATGTATACTTAATTTGTTTAGGCATTCTGGAGAGTGCATCCGTTACTATATTGCTTACACCAGTTCTATATTGAACGTCAAAGTTATACCCCATCAGCTTGGTCATCCATTTTTGGTATTCAATGCCCACAATTCATTGTTTTGGGTGTAGTGAAACCCACTACCGAATTGAGTGAGACCTCCACTTCTTGGTTGAGCTTGACCGCTTCTAGCTTCTTATCCCGATTTTTCAGTAGAGCTTCGCTATTGTCTTCCTCTTCTTCATCATTCGTGAGTAATACACTAAGTTCTTTCCTCTTACAACGATGGATCGGGGCGTATTTTTCATTGCAACGATAACACAAACCCCTCATTTCTTCTACAACTCAGAGTTTGTCAGTCGGCGAGTCTTGTCAGTTGGCTTAGTCACAACGAAGTTTCTCTTCGGTCATTTGGGCCAAATCTATAGCTTGTCCCAAATTAATTGTCCCAAGTATTCGCATTCCATCTTAATCTTTGGCTTGAGACCATTGATGAAATTTCCGATGGCAATTCCTTGGAAATCTTATCCAGTGGAGTCGAAAGTTCAATGATTTTTTGCTGATAATCCTTCACCTTCCCATCTTGCTCTAACGCTAGCCATTGTTCATATAGGGATCCATTTTGCATGGATCAAAATTGTCTAAGGATCTTCAGCTTCATCTCCTCCCATGACTCGAAACACCTTTCTTATTTTCCCACTGATACCAAAGTAACACCACTTTTGAAGCTGACAACAGTTGCTTCTAGTTTCTCCTCGTCATTCATTCATTGAAAGGCGAAGTACCTCTCAGCTCTCATAATCCATCCATTGGAATTACTACCGTTTAATAGACGCATATCCAATTTCCGAAATCGAAAATCACGTCTCGTATTCAGAGAGTTACTTGTGTCACTAGTTCCGGGCGAGTTTCCATGGTGATTTCCTCCAAATGGGCTCAAAACCAGTGCCTCCTTTGCCTTGCTAGTAGAAGACGTGGTGTGGCGTAGAGTCTCCTCGTGCAGCCTAAACATCTGCTCAAATCGTTGGTTCATCAACTGAGTTAAGGTTTGTATTTCTTCCTTCAACCCTCCAACATCTTGCCTTATCTTTTCTTGTTCTCCTTGCACAGCCCCAATGCATCACATCCATTCGCTAATTCACAGTTTTAGCCATTTACCCAGAACATCTACTCTAATACCAAATTTGTTATGAACTGAATTGCAACTAAGAGTTCCAAGAAAGAAATCAAAAAACAATAAACAATTCTGGAATAATATGGTAGATTGACCCTTTTTATTAGTAAAATTATATGATTACACAAGTTTATTCCCAAGCATTTGACAGGCTTGGAGTCTCTCCCAAGAGCTAAACTCATACAATCATGTGATACCCCTTCCGTTATCCCTCGCTACCTTTAAGTATCTCCCATGTGTACCATCCTAACAAACTGCCTAAAAAATGTAAAATAAACGACGAGGCTAAAATAAAATGCTGAAGAAATACCACACACAACTCAGCCCACACACACTTTATCTAATACAAATATGACTATGTCACTTTAAATGTTCTTCCAATTGTCACTTTAACCAAACAGCCCACGCACCTGTGACTTGACAGTGTTAGACATTGATTGTTTGATAAATTTGTATGTATTTAAAATAAAGTCGAGTAAAATCAAACAGTCGGGAAAAAAACACATAGTCATATTCGTATTGGATGACTCGTATCAAATTGTATTATCATTTGTTTATTTTGTGTTTGGTGATAACTTGTAAAATTTAATCAAATAAGGTGAATGTTTTCGGTAAAATAATTTATATTTAAACAATACTTAATTTATTTTATGTAGTTTTCTTACATTTTAAAATAGTTTCTTTATAAAAGTTTATTAAAATGAATATTTAATTTTATTTATATATTTTTTTTACAATTTTAAATAAAAAAAATATTTTTAATTTACGTCTAGTATGGTTTATGCCCAAACTCTTGGTGGATTAATTTTTATGTACCCATACAACTTTTATTCAGTACAGTTTGTTCTAATTTCTTGATCAAACGTACAATTGTACAAAAATTGTGAATTTTATGTTGTGTAACAAAATGTCATTGCAGTATGTTTGGGCTTAAAAAACATTTCATTTCATATTTATAACACATACGATTTTATCTTATATTATACGAGTTACTAAAAACAAAATTTATTTTTTCAACCATCATGCTAGCTAGTTGATAAACTAATGGACACCTACTATTATACAACAAAAGGGACGTATAATTTTGATTATTTAATATATTGTTTGTGCATTTCCAAATTTTAATTTAGACCCTAAGAATTAATTTCAAGCTTCGTCCCTTCTTCTTCGGCATACATTGATAGATATCTCTGTGACATTAGCTTATATATGCCAATAAAAAAATTCTGTATCTTTACAGTACCAACTCAACTGTCATTTTGCTTTCTTTTAGAAATGGGGACATGTATGGGGGAGAATATTTTGCAGACAAGATGCATGGCTTTGGGGTCTATCGATTTGCTAATGGGCATCGGTATGAGGGAGCCTGGCATGAGGGTAAAAGGCAAGGGCTTGGAATGTACACATTCAGAAATGGAGAGACTCATTCTGGTCACTGGCACAGTGGAATTCTTGACATTCCAAGCACTCAGAACACAACTTACCCTGTCTCTCCTGTTGCTGTTTACCATTCCAAAGTACTCCATGCAGTGCAGGTACTTGTGATTTTCGTACTTCTTTCTTCTTTGATGTGTGGTGATCAATATTTAAATGTGGAATGCAGTGGTCATCAAATAAAAAGACCAAATTAGCTTGTTAGTAGCAACTCAGCAATGGTTTCATATGTATTCCACTTGCGCTCCAAGACAACCGTAGGTTGGTGATATATAAGACCTATTTTCGGTATGTAGACTCCACATCTTTCACTGGGACAAAGTATTAGACACAGTGAGACAGTATCCTCAATGGTGTTAGGCATCAGGGTATAAAATAGAAAGTTATGCTTTTGTATGCACTAGCTAATATTATAAAGAAAAACATATTTGTTTCCCGTAGCTGTTGAGCTTGTTGAATGCAAAGATTCATCATTCTTACGATTTATGACAACCAGGAAGCACGACGGGCAGTAGAGAAAGCATATGATGTGGCCAAGGTGGATGAAAGGGTGAACAGGGCTGTATCAGCTGCTAACAGGGCTGCAAATGCAGCTAGAGTAGCGGCAGTGAAAGCCGTTCAAAAACAAATGAAACCAAATACAAACATTGACGCTGCTCCAATTCCAGTCATGTGAGATCCCAACAGCGATGAAAGCATGCCTGACAATTGTGATTATCCTTTTAATGTATCTCTGTGTTGTATGTATTCTCTCCTTGATACCTTGCTTTGGAGAGACCTTAGTGTGCAAGCCTCGTCTCATTTATTTATTGGGATGCGGCTCAACTGATGGACTTGAAGTTTGTAGGTTGTGTATACAGTTGCACACATAGGGGAAGAGAGATGCTGATGATGTCCAGGTATCTCTTTCTTTTTTGAGTTTCCATCTTTTTGGTTCATTTTTGTGTAGATAAAGATGTAATATAAGTGCTGGCGTAGAGGTGAAATCTCAATCAGCCACCAATGTTTGAAATAATGTAATTTTTTTTTGTTTTTGTTCTCCCCTTAATGTCAAATATGACTTGAGTAGAGCAGTTATAGTGATTTTTTAAAGATATATGAAATTAATCATAATATTTTTTGAAATAATACAATTTATATTTCAAAAATGTTTAACAGAATTTTAACAATATTTAATAAAATGAGCGTAATTTTTTAAAAAATTCAAAATTTTAAAATGTAACATTTTTTATAAAATAGATTATTTGATACTTTCAATGATAGGTAGATTTAATAAAAAATATTATAAATTAAAACATTAAATTTCAAAATTAATCCATGATTATCTATTTAACCTCAATTACATTGTGTATGTTTTTAAGTTTCTATTTGTTTTGGAATTAATTTAATTTTATATTTAATTTTATTTTATTTTCAAAAAATTAGTTGTTATTTTTTCTATTTATTAATTTGATTAATATTAATATTTTTTATTAATTTTGTAATAATAATGAATAATTATATTGTGATAATTTCTTCATTTTATATATTATTATTAGCCTTTTAATTCATCGTCAAAGAACACACAAATGATACATAAAATAAAAAGGATTAGTCAGTTTTTAATAATAATTTTTATGATATGAGTATTTTTTTAATTTAAATACAATAATATAAATTAAAGTAAATTTATTTATTTTAAAAAATAAAATGAGTTAGGATAAGTTACTTAAAAGAAAAATATGTTAGCATATTAAATGTAATTTTTACAAGAGCAAAAACATTAATGAAATGCGATTTTACAAACTATATGTCCAATTATATAGCTTTGCAAGTAGTTTACGTATGTACAATTAATTATAACATATTAAAATAAAATGGATATTTTAACTCGAATAATTAAAATTGTGATTAATTGTAAAAGTATGATGGTTTTTTTTTCTCAAAAATAACTATAATTGATAAGGTGTAAGTGAGAATATTATTGTAACTTTAAAACTGTAGTTAATTGATATCAAATATATATTAATATTATTTTTATATATGTATAAGTATATAGAAAAATATATTTTTGGTAATAAAGCACATAATATTTAAAATAATTAGATTGAATTTTATTTATTCTTAATATTTCAAAGCAGTTTACGTATGTACAATTAATTATAACATATTAAAATAAAATGGATATTTTAACTCGAATAATTAAAATTGTGATTAATTGTAAAAGTATGATGGTTTTTTTTTCTCAAAAATAATTATAATTGATAAGGTGTAAGTGAGAATATTATTGTAACCTTAAAATTGTAGTTAATTGATATCAAATATATATTAATATTATTTTTATTTATGTATAAGTATATAGAAAAATATATTTTTGGTAATAAAGCACATAATATTTGAAATAATTAGATTGAATTTTATTTATTCTTAATATTTTTGCATTTAGAAATATATGTTAAATAGTTAAAAATAAAAATTATTGTCAATATTTTAAATAATATATTAAAGGAATAATTATATTAAGATTTAATTTTTTTAAAACTAAATATACTTTTAAATAAATGTTAAAAAATAAGAAGTGTGGTTAAGACGTTTAGAAACTATTATCGACTTATAATTGACAATTATTACTCAAATGTATCTGAAATTGATGCATGATGATTATATTTATTAACATAATCGTTTCCAAACATCTCACGCCTATTTCTATTAGTATTTATTTTGATCAAATTGAATAATAATTTTAAGAAATTAGAATACATCATAGGTATTAATTACTCTTACAATTGAACAAAATTGATACTAATAAATTAAATAAGAGTATTTGATATATTTTAATTGAGAATATATATAAAAATAAAAATAGAATACTCTAAAGATATTAATATTAAATAAAAAATCTATAAAAGTGGGAATGTAGAATACTTTTTCAAAATATATGTAAATATTTTGATTAATTTTTAAAATTTAATAAAAAAATTTAAATTAGGTATGCCCTAACTTTACACGTTTCGTTTGTAATTTTCATATTTATGATTTTTTTGCGTCGGTTAAATAGTAAACTTTCACATCATCTGTGTCATGATTCTTATTCCTATAGTTTAGAATTATTAGTTTATTCTATGTATCTATCATTTGAGCATTAAGGCCACCTTAAGTCTCCCTCTTGTGGTAATTAAAATCTATGTCTTATATCTTTTTTGATATGTGGTCGAGTTTTTTTTTCCATTTTCAATTAAGTTCAAATTGCTTGACAAAAATTCAATATTTCTTTTTTTTATATATATATTTCTTTTTATGCACAAATATAGGTTTTTATGCATTCAATTGAACAATAAGTGAGAATAAAAAAAATTGTGTTTGTTCTAAAGATTGAGTATATGAATAAATTCGATTCCTATAAATTGAATTATTCAACGGATATTTGAGACTCAATTTAAAAGAAAAATTCTCGGGACGACGCCATATTAAAAAAAAAACACGGGTAGGACGCGTACTACAAGTACTTACACGCGTTGAAGCAACGCGGTGTGAATAAGACTACATCCTCGAATCCAATTCCCGATACTTGGCTAGAAATAGGTCACCTGTGTTGTTGCAGTTCTTGTAATCTGTTTTGTGCTCAAACAAAGATCACCATTTTATTTCGGTGAGTAACCTCTATCTTTAATATTTCTTTCTTTTGGTCAATTTTTTTGTTGTTGTTCTTCTTCTATTAATTTTGTTGATAGTCTTTTGTTTCTCTGGTTGACATCTCTAATGGATCTCTAGGTTCTTTTCCATTAATTCTGTCTCTTTTCTTTTGAAGAAACTTATTTTTTGCCTGATTGCTTAATTGAATCTGGATCTTTTAACTCAAGTTCTATGTATTGCTTAATTGAATCTGGATCTTTTAAATGCACTATGATCGTTTTTTTTTTAGAATTGGTGACCAATATTCTTTTTTTTCTTCTAAATAATGTCTTATTTACGATTTACGTAAATTACCTATTCCAACAGATATGTTATTATCTTCTTAAATATCATCATTATAGGTGCTGCAAAATTTAGGGGTATAATTTGGAAATTTGTTTCTCTGCCATTGACAGTTATAAGTGGGGATGGGGGTGAAACTTAGCCTAGCCCCCTCTACCGTGCGCCTTTGATTTATCAATCTTAATTAGATTTCATCGACATACGTCTAACCCGTTAGTTATGAACTTGTTCAGTTGTTCCATAAAAGGAGTACTTAAAAAAAATCATTGGTATTTTAAAACTTCACCTAATCCCTTGTATATCTGATGGAGTGTTCCTTCGCTAGACTTTTTCTTAATAGGGAAAGACCAACGTGGATTGTTTGATCAAAATTGAGGTTGAGAACCCTGCATTCTAAAGGAGAGGATCCCCAAATTGATCCATCTCTGCAATGTTTTGGCTCATACGGAAAACTTGACCCTAGAATGTCTTCAGAAAGAACACCTAAACCAATCTTGTATATCTCATTGTTTCCGAGGAGAGCATCTTTTCTTTCTTCTTCTTTTTCCCACGACTTTTCAGTATCTGTATATCAACCTCTTGTTTCTCTTGAACCATATTTCCCAACACTTCCAAAGAATTGAAGACTGGAGCTTGTTTCTGACTCCTAAAAACCTAGTGCTATCTAAATAATAATAATTATGAGTCATCATTTTAAGAAAACCATGTTGTTAAATATTGGATGAAAACTCCATCCAATGTCAAAGCTAAAAACTCCTTCATTGGTGCTACCCTTCATCCTTTGTTTTCAATGCAAGAAAGTTGTTTTTATAGATCTTTATCAGTAACCCTATTTATTGCCGTTACTTTCAATGTTCAAATCACTATCAATTATTGGCTTCCCTCTATTTTTATTATCTAAAAGAGACCCCAAAGTATTGTATTCCTTATTCTCTTTCTTATTTGGATCCCAAATTTGTTTGGTTTGACCTTCTCTTTCAATTAGAGTTTGAACATCTCCAGTTTTCTTAAATTCATATTGCCTTTTTCTGGGGACCAATTTCAGCATCTTTAGCATCATTCCTTGTGACGTTGCTTCTTGATATGTCATCTATCCTTGATTCTTCATAAGTAGCTTAAGTCATATAATGTAGTTGTTGCTTGAACCCTAGGAATTGATGTAAATATTTTGGAGAGATTATTTCTTGGGGGTATTATCAGTTAAATTATGGTGTTCTTAAAGTTAAATTGTGATGTTAATCTTGGTTGTTGTATATGATGCCTTAGCTACTGCAGTGGATTTACTAATCTGACGTCTTGAACCCTTGTTGGTTGTGGTTGTACGCATAAATTAGTCTCTAACCTCTATGATAATTTTTTATCCTGGACTTCCTAAAATATTCATTATATCCCTGAATTTCTCTCTCTTCCTTGACCCTTCGTTTCTCTATTGGTTTCACAATAGAAACTGCTAGTTTTTTTGTTCTAAAATAAAAGCTTAATTGTGACCTCTATCATCTTGATTCTCATCATGAAGCCAAGACTTTTTAGAAATAGACATTTAATTTTCTTCTTATTGATTAAAACTTTGTGATGAATTGCCCTTGATAGCTTAGCTTTGTAACTGTATTCACTGCTTCCAAGTTTGGTAAATATGGGAGGTGGTAAGGACAAGCATGATCATGAATCTGGTGAAAAGGGCCTGTTTTCACATCTTGCCGGATATGCTACTGGACACAACCCCTCACATGGATCATACCCTCCACAAGGATACCCACCTCAGGGATACCCACAAGCTGGGTATCCTCCCCATGGTGGATACCCTCAAGCTGGATATCCTCCCCATGGTGGATACCCACAAGCTGGGTATCCTCCTGCTGCATATCCTGGTCCATCTGCTCCACATCAATCTGGTATTTACTCTACCACTCTTTTCCTTATATAATAGGTGATTCAATTAAGAGTTTAATTTCAATTGTCCAGTAAGTAGCAGAATTTTTTCAGATTGTGCTCCCATTTCAGGTTTTTGAGCACATTTTTCAATTATAAACTTACCTATAGGGTCCAAACCTTTTAGTTCAACAGTTCAGCCCCCAACTTTTTTAACCTTTGAACAGTTTAATTTAATAAATAAGTGAAGCTACGTGCAAAAATTTTTGTATCATAAATTGTACGAAAAGTTTAGGCAATGACAAATTAAACTGAAACTTTAGAGGGTTTATAGAGGACATTAAAATTTACGATTTAATGTGCTAGGTTTTAGTGATAATAACCCAAAAAATGAAAAGGAGGACCGAAGTATCTAACTGAGGACTTTTTTTTTTATGATAGATGCAGAGCAAAGTTTATGAAGGAACTCCGAACGAGTCCATGTAAAAACTTGGCTCTGTTTGGTTATATGGAACTTAAAACTGTTTTTTGTGTTAAAAAAACAGAAATTTTATTTTTAAAACAATTTTGTTTGTTTGGCCATTTTTTTAAATCGCGCTTTTTAAAATTTACCCTAAACCTTAAAATATCTCTCACGTGTTTTCACATTTCTAAAATACAAAGTGAAAACACGGAGTAGGATTTACGTAGGCAGCGATTACTGTTATTTACGTAGGTGGTGATGAACTCAAACTTTTTCTAAATCTCTGAGCTACAGATTTGCAAACTTAGTCTTCTTTTTAATACACTGCTATTTTTTATTAATTATTGTCATAATGATGGCGAAAATAAGTGACACCTGTCTAGTTTGATTACTAAATAATATTTATGATTCAAAATTTTTGGGACTTTTTGTGAAGTTTTAAAATTTTAGGAACTTACCATTTAAAAGTTTAGAGACTTATTTATGAAGTTTTAAAAACTTAATGACCATGTGTACATTTTAAAAATTTGTAAATCTATGTTTAAATCTAGTTAAAGTTTGGGAATTAATGATAGTTTAATCTAATTTTTTTTAAAAAAAACCTGAAATAGAAAAATGATTAATATCATAACTTAATATATGTATTAGTCTACATATCATAATATAAATTTTCTTGTTAAAAATGGTAATTTATGCAATTGAACATGAATAATTGATATGATTTATACTTATTTAATAGTATTTTTGTAATATTTTTGTCGAATTTTATGTTATTTTTGTGCCCATTAAATAATCATATTCAGTATTTAATAGGAATGTATTTGCCAACCATGCATATAAATTTAGTAGTTTTTTAGCGAAATATATGATTTGGATTTCTAACACTTGAGTATGATCTAGTGACAAAAATAAAGTTCCATTTTATTTATGAGGAGTTTGATCAAACGGTTCAAGTTACAATTTTCAAGGAATTAAAATGTTAAATAAAATTTAAGTAAATTATCATATTAATTTCATTATTGAGATTTTAAAATTGGTCGATAATTTTGGTTAATTAAAAACTAAACCTAATTTACCATTGTAAATACCAGAGGGCTCCATACACTAGAGGCACTCAAATGTAAATTTTGTTATTTCTATTTAAAAAGTATACAATGAAAACACATTTTTAAAATAAATTTTCCAAACAAACACAATCATTTTTTTAATAAACAGTTTTTTAAAATATCAGCCAAATGCCTCGTTGTTTTTAAAAACTATAGAAAATTGTTTCGGAGTTTTGTTTTGAAAATAGGTTGACTTAACTGGTCAAACAAGTCTTTAGTTTATTGTTACTCTCTTTTCTAGTAGGATGGGGCAGGATCTTAGCACAAACAAGTTAGTTCGGTGAAAGGGGATCCTTTCATGGTCTTTATTGACTAATTACCGTTATCGTCACACGAATTATGTGCGATGAATATGCAAGTATACGTATTACAACAAGTAATATAATGATAAGAAAATATTGTTCCCACATAGATTATTTTATTAAAAACTAATTTTTAAAACTAAAAAAATTCAAATCAAGTTTTTGTATTTTTATATTTTAAGGAAATAAAATTAAAATAACTAAAAAAAATAATAATTAATTCAATCAGATTTAATAACTAAGAAGATATACGGAAAAATATCTAAGAATACTTAATATCATGATAATTAAGAAGATATACGGGAAAATATCTAAAAATACTTAATATCATGGCAATACACTATTTGTCTTCTAAAATCACTATATTGTACGATGTTATAAAGGGTAAATGTTTCATTTAATATTAAGGTATTGCTTAGTTTCAATTTACTACCAAAAGTATTTTTGTGGCAATTTAGTACTTGAAGTATTCAATTTTGTTTCAAATAGGTATTTCTTTAAGTGTGATGAGTCGTTCAAGTCATTTATTTTTTAATGAAAATACACTTTAGATCCATACTTTGGGATACTTTGGGATAGTGTAAGTACATTATCTTTATAACCAGGTTATAGAAGCCTATTTTGTAAAGTAATGAACTTGTGTTATCCTACTTGTCACTTGTCTACTTTATAGGACAATACAAGTTCATTATTTATAGGACAATACCAGTTCATTATTTTACAATGAGTTTCTGTAATTATTTTTTAAAGAGTGTATTTGTGTTAACTCACCTAATAAGTAAAGGAATAAAGTGCACTTTTGTTAAAAGTAATAGATTTGTAATAGTTTTTTACTTTAATGTTTTGTTTCAATTGATCATCATTGTTCAAATTTGAAACATATTTGTCAAAGTATAGTCCCCCACACACGTAAAGAACATATGTAAAATATTAAAAAATATATGTTTAGTAATCATGAATCATAAGTCAGCCCTAAATTGAATAGTACAACTACTAAATTGACAATGGTAATAAATGGAAACTAAAACAATACTTTTAGTACTAGGGAAAGGTTTACCCTATTCCAAATGACCTCTCTGTCAGTTACATTAGACAATATAATATCAAAGTCAGCAACTTGCCTCCTTGTACATTACAGTTTTGCTGTCTGTTTGATAACAGGGCATGGGCATAGTAATGTGGGATCGATGCTAGCTGGAGGTGCTGCGGCTGCAGCAGCTGCTTACGGTGCCCATCATCTTTCACACGGCAGTTCCCAAGGGCATGGTGCCCATAATCTTGCACATGGCACTCCCTATGGGCATGGCTATGGTCACGGAAAGATGAAGCACGGAAAATTTAAGCATGGCAAGGTTGGGAAGCATGGAGGCAAGTTTGGGAAGCATGGCGGGAAGTTCGGGAAGTTCAAGAAATGGAAGTGAGACGTTGATACAGACAGATTGTGCAAGTTTCAAGCTTCTATGTAAGAGCCAATAATCAATAAGAAAAATGTTGCAATACAATATGTATACAATTGCTTTTATATTTCTCTCTCTATCATGTAAAAGAGAAAAGTGTTGAATTAGTTATTTGAGTCCTGAAGTTGTTTTAAGCATTATAAGTTTCATTACTCTCTTTAATTGGTCAAATTAATTTTATGAGTTTAATGGTGTTAGTTTATTTTGTTAAAAATTACGGTTATTTTATGCATGATTAAAGTTTGTATGTATGTTTAACTCTGACATTAATTTTTTGTAATTATAAATAACTAAGGTGATTAGTAAAATAATAATAAGAATAAAATTTAAAAAAATATATGATAAATTATACTTTTCTTATCTGCCTTTAATTTCTTACAATTTTTTTACAATTTAATTGTAAATTGTATTGTCTGATTTAATTTCAACGTGCGTAGTTGTTAAAAAAAAAATCTATTTGCCTTGACACTTTTGTGATTATTAGTTTTGGTGAGTCATGGAGCTCTTTGTAATGGTCTACATCATTTATGGTAAATTATAATAAAATCAGCATATACAACCCAAAAAATCCCAGACATCCCACTGGCCTAAAAGGTCTCTAGTTGGCCGAAAACTTTAACAAATAATCTTCAATCATGTTGAATAAAGATAAAAAAAAACTTAAATTAAGGAATAATTTTAAAAATTAAGAAGAATATTTAATTATAATTAAAACTACATATATTACTAAATTGTATTTATATATATATAACCAGAACAAAACACCTTACGCTTAAAAATCATTCATTTTTTCAAATGCGCCAAAAATTATTAACAACTTTAGAAAAAATAAAAATCTTTACCACCAACTATATATCGAGCATATCTGAGGAATTCCTTCCTGACACTTCATTATCAAGAGTCTTATCATATGTATTATAGTTTTATTGAAGGAGCTATTACTTCTTTTTCTTTTATTTTATTTGATCGAATAAAAAGACCTCCACAGATCATAGATTTAATTTTTTGATATAAAGATCATATTAGTGGGAGATTTATGCTCATAATTCGTACTTAGAGATTTGTTTGTAAAGAAACTTGTTTATCATCCCGAGCCCCGAGCTTGAACTGCAAACCACTCGTCCAAAAAATTACAGTGACTTCTCGCGTGTATCTCAATATACCAACTTGGTTATCGCTCCATGGATTACTGGAGCTATTACTGCTGCTTACAGACGTTGGAGTTTTATTTTTCTCATGACCAAAAAATGTGCTATTAGAATTAAACGTTAATATCTTTATAACTATACTTTTCATTACATTAGTTTGGCATCTTTTCTATTATTGTTATAACTACATCGACATTATCACATTGCATCTTCACTTTCTCGAAACCTTCATCGTATCCTGAACATAACATAATCATAGGTACATATGAAGAGTATAGAAATATAAAAAGAAAGAATGATTTAATGTTGAATTAATGTATCTTAGAATGTAAATAAAGAGTCTTATTTATTGGGTTGTAATAAGTGTAATACAAATAGAATAGTACAAGTAAAATAGTATAAGTGTAGTGTAAGTGAAATATAATATCAAATATAACTTAACATCCCCCTCAAACTTAAGGAGGAAGAAAAACAATCTACTTAAGTTTGGAAACTAATTCTTGAAATATGTCTGGTAGATGAGATTTGGTGAAGATGTTAACTATTTGATGTGTGGACAATATTGATTTGAAACAAGCAGTGTCTTGAAGAATATGTTGAAAAATAAAATGATAATCAATCTTGATATGTTTTGTTCGTTCATAAAATACATTATTGTGAGCAATCTGAATAGCATTCTGATTGTCACAATATAGGATAGTTATGGTTGACTAAAAAACACCCATATCAGTAAGTAGCCAACGGAGCCAAAAAAGTTCTTGAGTGGTGTCAACAATAGCGCAATATTCAGCTTATGTGATGGATCGAGAAGTGAGAGATTATTTCTTACTTATATCACCAGTTATGAAATGTCATAGGAAATGTCATAGCTTGTGTCCTTTCAAGAAACTCTTCATTGCATATGCCCATGTTAGGTAGTTAGTATCATCAAGGGAGATAGAGATTGGTTTTGAGACATTATTTAGTCAATTTTAAAGGAATAATAGAGAAACTATAAAGGAACAATGTAAAGAAATGTATATAGGTCAAAAATAACCTTAAAATGAAAAGATGAGTCGAAAACAAGCTTGGAATTAGTCTGAACCGGTGGAAAACCAGCTAGGATGGTGCTGAACTGGATCTCTGAAGAGAGAAACAAAAAAATCGAGTGAACCGGGTTAGGTTTGAGAGTGGTTGGTGCGTAGGTTCTGGGATCAGATTTTTTGGGTGGCGTGTGAGGGTGTGTGAAGCGTTATTTCGGGTTGATTTTGGTGGATATGAATTTTTCTGGATGAGATGAGTCCGATGATGGCACTTTGGATTTGATTAGATTATAGTATAGGTGATAGTGATTTATTGTGATGAAAAAAGACAAAATTTTGATAGAAATTCTAGAGATATATAAGAGGCTTTGATACTATATGAAAAGTATATGTAGATAAGAAAAAATAATGATTTAATGTTGTATTGGTGTATCTTAGAATGTACATAAAAAATCTTATTTATAGGATTGTAACAAGTGTAGTACAAATATAATAGTACAAGTGTAGTACAAGTGTAATATAAATAAAGTATAAATGAAATACAATATTAAATATAATTTAACAATACAATCCTTTCATGTTCTTCCTTCATCTCTAATGATTGAGTTGAAACAGCATGTTTCTTCTTACATACAACTTAATTATCAAAAGAGGAGAATAAAATCATAAATGAAAAGATTAAACTATACAAGAAAATGTGCCCCTATTCTTAATCTCAATAAATCCACATCCTAAATGAATGAAGGTAGGCTTAGATGAAAATATTTGAAATTCCTTTCCCTATACATGATTAAACTATACAGAATATAATACTCTTTATATAATATATAATACAAACATATTTTTATATATGTTATATTGTACAATATTTACAAGTTAGTATACTAAAATACTATATAATAAATAAAACAAATATATTAAAATTAATACAATCTAAAGAAGTTAATAATTAAAATCTAAGTTAATATTTTTTTATTAAAAGTTAAAGTAAAATTTAAAAATTAATTAATATTTTATTAATAACATAATTAATATTAACCAAAACTTTTCACTGAGAATAATGGTAGGAAAAAGTCTCCTTAAAAACCATTATCTTAAATAGAGCAAAGTTTTCAGGAAGAAAAAAATCTCCTTAAAAACCATCATCTTAAATAGACCAAAGTTTTCATGAAAGACTACTACCACAAAGGTTACCAAGAATTCTTTTAGATCTTTAATTTTCATGCTATTACAATATTAGTTTTTCTAAATTATTTTTTTAAAATTTAAAAATTAAATATTAAAAAAATAAAAGTTAAAAAGTTTTTTTTAATTTTTTTGTAATTTTTTTTTTGGAAAAGAAAATAATTAAATAAATTAAATTTAAAATTATTTTTTTAATTTAAAATTTATGATTTACTATTCATATAATTTTTTTAAAAAATAATTTTTTATTTGCTATATATTTAGATTTTTAAGAAATTTTTGATTTACTATTTTTTTAGATTTTTTTAACATTTAATAGTTAAATTAAATTAATTGAATTCAAGATTTATTATTATTTTATGAACAGTAAATCACAAATGATTTTATTCTTTTTATTTTTATTTTTTAAAATTTAAAATTTAAATTTTAGATTTAGAATTTCAATTTCAATTTTCAATTTATAATTTATAATTTTTTGATTTGATTTGATTTTTATTTTTTTAAAGATAAAAAAAATTATTTATAACAGAGAAATTTTTTATAATTTTTATAAATAATTTAAAAATATTATTCTTTTTCCGACAACGGTGCTAAAAGTTTTATGATGAAACACAGGACCAACATCGGGTTAGTAATATCGATCTTGCGGATAATTTTGTTCTATATTTGTAAAACTCTCAGAAGCGAACGAATTATTTTATAGAAAATTACAAGTATACCTAAAAGGTCTATTTAAGAAAGGAATATGTGTGGTTTTTAATTTATTATTTAAAGTTTTAAAAATGAAATTAAATCCTAAATATCCTATCATGATATTTTTTAAAAATCTTAATATATTAACATTAAAAAATAAATATAGATATAGATTCAAGAAACAACTATGCAATTTTTTATCATTCATAAAAGTTGAGTATTTATAGATATAATAATTATGTTAATTATGTTTTACTCATATTATTTAAGTTATTAAATGTATAAATTAATATTTATTGATTCTTTTTTATATATATAAATACCATCTTTGGTGGGGTTAGATATTTTTTGTTAATTAAGCAAATCAATTAACACATATGGGTGAGGTCGTTAATGAAATTAATTTTTTTTAAAGAAACTAAAAATGAAATATTTAGATGCCACATTTGGTGAGATTAGATATTTTAAACTTTATTCAAGGTGTTCAAATTAAACTTAAGAATTTAACTATCTGAAAAATAACTTTCAAGTTTTAAAACTATTTAAGAAAATATATTGTTAATACATTTTCAAATAATAATTTTTTGTAACAAAATCATTGAAATAGAATTTCGCTCTAAATATCTAAATAATTAAATATAAAATAAAAGAGTATTACTCTAAATTAAATCCAGATAATTAAGTCTTAATTTTAACTCTCATATTAAGTTTGTTATTAAGAGTAATATACTCCTTCAAATAACACGATTTATAAAATTTTTGAATAAAAATAAAATTAATTTATTTTATAAAACTATTTTATCTATTTAATATTTTACAAACATAATAACATTATTATTATATCATATTTACAAATAGCGAGTCATGCTAATTCTGTTGTTGAAAAACCTCCAAGTAGATTTGCATTTCCGTTTATTGAATCAAAACTAAAAATCTATAAAAACATAACTAGTTCTTCACAAAAAAGAACAACTTTAAAATTATAAAAAAACTAAGAACTAGATAGAGAATTTTGTGATTTTTGGGATGATTTTTACAATTGGAGAAAAGATCTTTTTATAGGTGAGTAAAAGGCTAAAAAAGAGAGAAAATATCTCAAAAATTGATCTTGGATGCATCTTGGAAAGGTTGACACACGTGTAGGGTGAGATTTGTGGCGAGATGGGCCATGGTACCCATATCTAGTGTAGACTAGGTGAGATTTATGGTGTGACATACGCACGACACACGTGTGACTCAGAACGACATGCATGAGGCTCGATGGGTTAAGGTATGGCATGCGTGTGGGACTCGAAAAATGTGCACTACTTGAAACACTTTTTTACCTTTTTAACCCATTTTGTTTAATTTTTTCATTTTTTTTGACTTTTACTCATTTTTTTCTCCTCATATTTGTGATGTATTGTCTCCAGTATTTTTTTGAGTCTTTAAATTATTTTTAAACGAAAATACGTGAAAAAATAATAAAAATACCAATGATTTTGAAAAAAAAAATTTATATAAAAATATAATAAAATTATAAAAATATAAATATATTTAATTAATTAAAGTATATTAAATCATGGTAATTTTAGTGATTTTTAAGCACTCATTAGTTGGCGGTTGAATTGATTACCACCTAGATTATTATTATTATTGTTTTATGAGAAATTTGGGTAGTTTCTACATCTTGGGTTGTATGTGTTTGAGTATAGGTTTCCTTGGCGATTTTGATTGTTGACATAGTTTACTACTTCAGGAAGTTTCTCATATACCTTAGTAGAATGAGGTCCATTACAATAATCACACAACACAAATAGGCTTTGTATCATATTTACCCTCGTATTGTCACCATCTAACTTCTTAGTTAAACCTAACAGTATAACATTTGTTTGAGCTTTCAATGCTGCTATGATGTCTACATCAACTGTTCTAACCACTCTTCTTGGGTTTAGCCTTTCCACATGCCATTGAAAATTATTAGATGTCATCTCATCAAGTAATGTAAAAGCTTCATCTTTAGTAATCCATTATAGAATGTTTGTACTTGCAGCCAAGTTGGAAGACCATGGTATGTGCATCTTCTTAACAGCTCTTTGGAGCATTACCAAGCTTCATAAAGTGATTCCTTTTCAAATTGCTAAAAAGAAGTGATCGTTTTTTAGCTTAGTTTTCTTTGAAAGTAGGAAGTATTTTACCAATAATTTCTTAACCAATTGATCCCAAGTAGTGATTAACTCAACATGTAGTGACTATACCCATGCCTTAGCTTTGTTCCTCAATAAGAAAGGAAACAAACAAAGGTAAATTGCATCGTGTGATACACCATTCATCCTAAAGGTGTCACATATTTCCAAGAATGAATCGAAGTGAAGTTTTGGATCATCGTTGACTAACCCTTAAAACTGATTTGCTTGTACCATTTGAATTGACTCATGGCTTAAGTTCGAAGCTTTTAGCATTGATGCCCAGTTTATTGATAGATGATTTGGTTCCTTCTACTTGTGGGATTGCAAACTACCTTAAAGGTTTAAGGACCAAATAGCTCGTTAATCCTCTCATTCTGCCATAATTCTTGATTGCTCTTATGTTAAATGTTCTCTTCTTAAGCGAAGTAAAGTTATCTCTATTTTTTTATCAAAAGAAACAAGATTTTTACTTGTTAAAATGGGCCTACAACAAAAATGCTAAAACAAAAATTAAAAGGTCAAAACTAGTAGGGTAATAATCGTTATTGATATCTATTATAAGTAATTAACTTCCCAACAAAAGCACCAAAAACTTGATCAGATGTAATCCATAAGTATAAGGATCATATAAGTAATATAATATGTCTAAGTACGGATATTGATCTCACAGGGAGTCGTGTAACTAATAACCGAGTATCAATATAGTTATTACGAATACTATTTGAACAATAGAAATTATAAAAACTGAAATAATAAATGACAACTAATTTTAAATAGCAAAACTCAACAATTATGAAGATATATGAGAAAACGATATAAAAATATTTAATCTCCCAATTTTCTAACATATAAATCATTGAAATTCTCCATAATATAATCATTAATCAATTATATAATCAATTGAATCTAATCTAACATGAATTCTTCTCACCACACATAATAAAGTAATTAGCCTAATTACACTCCTATGTCAATTAGATTGTATACTACTCAGTAAGTTTATTAATTATAGATCATACACATAATAATCATATATTTCTACCTAGAAACTATGCATTTTATTTAATCAAGACAAATAACTAAACAATTCTCTCATATCTATTTAATTGTCTATATAGATCAATTATTAACTATACAATTAATAGCATAAAAGTCAAATTAAATAATATAATTGAATTGTAATAACAATTGAGGTAAAAGATTAGATCATCACATGTAAAAAATTGGGTTAATAAGGCCCATAGATTAATAAATTTACTAGACATAATTATGTTATTAAAGGTTAAATTTTTCATAAAGAAATACAATAAAAATGATAAAGAAAGGAGAAGAAGATGAGACACACTCAATGTCTTAATTTTTAGCACTAATCATCTCTTGAATCCTTCATAATCTTAGGTCTTATTTAATCTTCTCTTAGACTTTTTCTCTATTTCTCTCTTCTTGGCAACTGCTAGGGTTTTGTAATTCTTAATTGTGTGTTGTTAATGACCTTCATGTGATGCTTTAAATAGGTTAAAATTGATCATCATTAGATTAGGATTGGTATTACTTTGACCCAAGGGTTGAGATTGAAATTTAGAATTCAATTTAAGGTTGATGCGTTAAAATCCTTACTGCTCAATCGATTGAGTGATAAACCCTCGATTGATTTACTCCATTATCCTATTTTTGATGTGTTTGATATATTTTCACTTACATTGACATATTAAACACATATTAGACTTGTTCATAATAGTTAGGCAAAAATAAGACAAATAAGTGATTTAAAAGTAACCAAATAACTCTACTTTTATAAGGTTATCACTTAGCTCTTATCTTTCTATCCTTTGTAATATTTTATTTAGGAATGAATAACTAAAAACTTCTTTGTGGTTCTTAGTATTCTAATTATAATAAACTATTATGATAAATAAAATGTTATCTTCAGCAGAAACTTTCATTTATCACTCCAACCTTTAAAAAAAACTTGCAAATATTATAGATCTCTATAAGTCAAGAAGGACATAAACTTTCATTTGTCACTCCAACCTTTAAAAAAACTTACAAATATTATAGATCTCTATAAGTCAAGAAGGACATATGGTTAGATGTAACAGAAGGGCTACTTAAGGAAAAAGAATGAGACACCACGAAGTGAAAGATCGAGATAGACCTATATTTATCAGGTCAGTGACAATTACATAATGTGAAGATATACTAAAGATCTTGATTATTTATTAATTTGTTTAATAATCATTTAATAATTTATATAAAATATGAAAGTAAAATGTATCGAAGAAAATAAATCAAGAACTAATTAATTTATAAGTAAAATAAAATGAAATCAAGAAATCAAAGAAAGTTTAAAATATGTTATATATCTTAAGCATCTTTGCTACATTTTAAATAATCTATAAAAGAAAACTTTACTCTTAGCATAGGAAGATCAAAAGTAATTGAAAACTTACAAGAATTAATTGATTATTTTTTCAAAATAGAAAATAGACATAATCTAGTAAAAGAATCTAATAAAGATATTTTAAATCTAAAATTCATTTTGAACATAATTATACTAGATATAAAATAAAATAATTAAATACAATAATTAAATCATTCATTAAACAATGAATTTAATCAAAAAAATATTGAATTAAGTTCAATATATGATCAACTAGAATAAAAAAGAATCTAGTCATAATTTGATAACAAAATCATTTTTATCATAAGAAACAAAATAAGCGAATATCATGATTTTTGTAAGTCTTACAAAAATTAATAAAAGATTTATAAATATTACTTTAATGTCATGTTTGGTTGGAATGAATGGAATGAAATTGATTATTTATAATTTTATATTGGTTGTGCTATAAATTAAGAATGAAATAAAATCAATTTATGAAAGAGAAGAAATAAGAATTACATCCTACACTTTTAAGAAACATGATTCCATTTACGTACAATTTTTTATTTTATTTTATCATAACTTATAAATATAATCATAAACTTTAAACCCTAAACTCTATACCTCAAATTATAATAAATTCTAAGTTAAATATTAGTAGCAATTTCCTTTTAATAAAATCTAAAATTGAGTCCAAATTCTTAATAAGGTTAGGAATAAAGACTCACCACAATTGTTAGCATAAATAATCACATAGAAAATAAAAATAAATAAAAATCACAACAAAAATTATGCTGAAATGAGTACCCATACATAACGTATGAATATAAGTAATATTTTTACTCTTATTAGGATACACTCTCTCTACGTGATAATTATTAGTAAAAAACTTAAAACGATAAAGTACATAATTTATTTATGGGAAATTTATTACGTATAAAACTTGGGGAAAAATCAAAAATACCCCTAAGGTATAAGGAATCTTCAGAAATACCCTTTAGGTTTAAAAAAATTCAAAAATACCCTTAAAAACATAACAGAAGTTAAATTTAACACTTATCAGGAATACTCCTAAGGTTTATAAAAAAAATGGAAGAGGAAATAAACCAAGAAATATTGGATATAGAAATAGAAGACATTTCAGGATGTTTTTCACAAGAAATGGTAATAAGTAAAAAGAAATTTGAAGAAATTCAAAAAGCAAAATTAAATCTTAAAGAAGGAGATGGATTTAAAGACCCATCATTTTTATTAAGAAAAATATTCCCAAGGAAAAATATAATTTATTATGGTATAAGTAATAAAGAAATGAGTATTAAAATTACAGATGCAAAAGGAAGGTATAACATACCATTAATTGATAAAGAAACTATAGTAAACAAATTATCAAAAATTTCTAGTAAGGATAAAGGAAAAATTGGATACATCCATTTAAGAGGAATTCAAATACTAATAAAAGCTCATTTTAGAGAAGGAATAGATACACCAATAAAAATAGCATTGTTAGACAATAGAATAATAAATAGACAAGATGCTTTATTAGGAATAATCCATGGAAATTTAGGATATCAAAAACTAAAGTTTACAGCATATCCTAGATTTGCTATAAATATACAAGATAAAAATTTAAACCAAGTATTAAGCCTAGCTTATGAATTCGAAAGAGGAGATTTAATGAAGGAAGGAAATCACTCATTTTCAATACACTATCTAGTGGCATATTCTATAACAAATAGCCATAATAGTTCAATATATGGACAAAATGAATTTATAGAAATAGATAAAACTTTTAAAGAATTAGAACAAATAATAAAACCAGAAATATTAACTGACTTTGAAATACCAGAAGAATGGAAATTAGATATTAAAGAAAAACCCTTAATAACGGGAAAAAGTAATAAAACTAATAGCATACCTAGATTTACTTTTATAGATGAGGAAGGAGAAACTTCTAATCAAGAAGTTAAAAAACTAGAAAATGAAGTCAAAATAATGAAGACATTAGTTCATGATTGCATATTAGGAAAAAAATCATGTTTAAAGAAAAAATAAAAAATATACATTTAGAAATAAATGGAAGCCTAGTAGGAGTGACAAAGAATCAAGTAATATTATTTGAAACTATACAATTATTAACATAGGAAATGGATCTAGTCCAGGAATCAAACACAAAATATTTAAAAGAAATAATAGATATACAAGGAGAATTATTAAAAGAAATAAAAGAGTACGGTTGTAATAAACTACATAAGGAATTTTCATAATTAAGGAAAGATTTATATAATCTAAGAATAGATCATAAATACGATCCTTTAGAAGGATTGAAAGAGGAACCACCAAGGAAATCAGATTCTTTGATTCCAAAAAAATGAGAAAAGAAAAAATGAGGAACAATCTAAGAACAAAGAAATAATTCCAAATTAATGGAATATAGAAAGAAATTAGAAAAAGAATTCATGAACCCTAAAAATAGGGATATAGAAACATTGGTGAAATTATTAACATTAACCAATGAAGAGATAGAAGAACATTATAATGGAAAACTTTGTACTAACAAAGAAGAGGATGATATGACAATAATCAGTGAAACTGATTCAGAACTAGAAAATATGACCCCAAAAGGTCATATGAAACCAATTTCATTACCAGTCCCTTACCAAAAAAAAACATCTAATCCTCATAGGGAAGAGAGAAATAGACAAAGATCAGAACAACCTGATACTACATATAGAAGGAGACAACCACCTAAAATGGAGGAAGGGTTGCATTGAGGAACTAGAAGTAGTATCCTACCAGAATTTAAACTCCATGATAATTATAAATCTGAACTCTTAGACTTAGATTGTATAAGAGATAGAAAAAAAAAGCTTTAGATGAATGGTCTAGTGGAATGAGTGTTCTCATACAAACTTCTCCAACTACTCAAACAAATCCTTCAACTTGTAGAGTGCTTATAGCACATAAAATGACAGGAAATGTAAAAGTTTGGTTTTCAAACTTAACAGATCAACAACATTTATTAATGCAAGGAAATGCTTCCACAGGAAGAGAATACTTAGATACAGTAATAAATGAAATATACAAAGAATTTATCGGGGAAGATAAATGAAGGACTATCACTGAGTCCAGTGAAAATGAAATCAATGAAGCTAAATGGCATCTAACAAATATGGAAATTTGTAACATGTGTTATATAGATTCTTTTATTTGTGAGTATGAAATGTATTACCATAAATTACCACCATCTATTCAAACAATTTATAAGGAAATGTTTTTTCAAAAATTACCAAGAATATTATATAAAACTTTAACTGAAAATTGGGAACAAAGGAATAGAGAAACTATACCAGATACTCTAGGAGGAAGAATAAGAAATCTTAGAGATTGGATCATTATAAAATGCCAAGAAAGAAAAGAATACAAACAAATAAGAGGAAATGATAAAATTTGTTGTGATACAAGAGATTTTAGAATGCCAGGAAAATATGGATGCAATATAAAGTCTTATAAACAAAAATATAAAAAATATAAATTTAGGAAACAAAATTTCCAAAAATATAAAAAGAGATTCAATAAAGAAAACTACAAGAAAAGATATTTTAGAAGAAAGGTTTATAAACCTTCTGAAAAAAGGAATTATTGCCCTTCAGGAAAAAAGAAATGCAGATATTGGATCTGTAATGAGGAAGGACATTATGCAAATGAATGTCCAAATAGACTTCAACATAAAAAAGAATTTAAAAAGGAATTTTCACAGAAAGCAAAAATCTTAGAAGAAGCTTTCAAAATGGAATTAGAACCAATTGAGGATTCTGATATAGATGATACTTACAGTATTTATCTATTAGAAGAAACTGAAGAAGAAATAACTGACTCAGAATATGAACATTCGGATCAGGAATATTCTTCATCAGAAAATAAATGATTTGTATAGTATTATAAATCCAAATAGTACTTACATTAAAGTAGGACTAAAATTTAAAGGTTATAACACTTACCATTTACATGCATATATAGATACATGAGCTAGTATGTGTGTAGCTAGTAAATATGTATTTCCAGAGGACAACTGGAAACAAGCACCAAAAGATTTGATTGTAAGAATTGCTAATAATACTACAATAAAACTTAATCAAATATTAAAAGATACTGATATAATAATAGGAGGAGAAAACTTTCATATTCCTACAATATATCAACAGGAAACAGGTGTAGACTTGTTAATATGAAATAATTTCTTAAATTTATATCAACCTTTCACACAACATTCTGACAAAATAAGTCTTACAACTTTAGAAGGAGATACAATATATGTCTCTAAAGTAAGGAAAGCTCTAACTGTCTCCAACCTAACTTTTATGCAATAACATAAAAAGCGAAAACGTGGTGAGATAGAAGACCAATAAAAACAGAAACCCTGTTTAGAAAATATTTCATTAGATATAGAAGAAAGACAAAACTCTTTTCTTAATGAAATACAGGAAGATAAAGCCCTAACAGGCATTAAAAGACTATTAAAAATAGTCAGTTCAGAAAATCCTTTGGATCCAAAAATAAATAAAACTACGACAAAAGTCAAAATAGAATTAAAAGATCCTAACAAGGTCATAAGAGTAAAACCAATGATTTATACTCCAGAAGATAGGATTGAATTTGGAAAAAAATTGAAGAACTTTTGGAATTAAAATTCATAATACCAAGTAATTCACCTCACTCTAGTCCAGCATTTTTAGTAGAAAAAGAAGCTGAGAAAAGAAGAGGAAAAAAGAGAATGGTAATAAACTTCAAAGCATTAAATAAAGAAACCATTGATGATGGATATTTCATTCCAAAAAAGGAACAACTATTATCATTAATAAAAGGAAAGAAATATTTCTCCAATTTTGATTGCAAAAGTGGATTTTGGCAAATAAGATTGGACGAAGAATCCCAAAAATTAACGGCATTCAGTTGCCCCCAAGGACAATTCCAATGGACGGTTATACCATTTGGATTAAAGCAAGCTCCAGGTATTTTTCAAAGATATATAGATAACATTTTTAAAAAATTACAAGATATTTGCTGTGTTTACATAGATGATATTTTAGTTTTCAGTAATGAATTAAATAAACATTATTTGGATATTATTAATATATTACAAGAATGTAGAAAAGAAGGCATTGTACTCTCTGAAAAGAAAGCAGTACTTGCTCAGCAAAAAATCAAATACTTAGGATTGGAAATTAAGAATGGAAAACATAATCTACAACCTCATATACTAAATAATATTCAAGGTTTTCCTAGTAAATTAAAAGATAAAAACCAATTACAAAGATTTTTAGGATGCTTAACATATGCAGAAGCCTATATCAAGAAACTTGCAGAAATGCGAAAACCATTACAAGCAAAATTGAAAAAAGATCATGTCTGGAAATGGACAGAAGAAGATACTCTATACATGGATA
Organism: Hippophae tibetana; assembly: GCA_037013495.1. NCBI lineage: Eukaryota > Viridiplantae > Streptophyta > Magnoliopsida > Rosales > Elaeagnaceae > Hippophae > Hippophae tibetana. Next base: position 106,023,221 of record CM072810.1, read on the forward strand.
AAGTAAAGGCAAAAATAAAAAATTTACCAACTTTATATCATCCAGGACCAGATGATAAAATGATAATTGAAACAGATGCTTCACAAGAATATTGGGGAGCAGTCCTCAAAGCAAGAGTAGATGACAAAGATGAATATCTTTACAGATACACATCAGGGTCTTTCCAAGGACTAGAATTAAATTACCATAGTAATGAAAAAGAATACTTAGCTGTTAAAAAAGCTATTAAGAAATTTGCAATATATTTTATAAGTTCTAGATTCACTATCAGGACAGATAACAAGAATTTTGGTTATTTCTTAAGAACTAATATTGCAGGAGATTATAAACAAGGAAGACTAATCAGATGGCAACAATGGTTCAACCATTACAATTTTGATGTTGAACATCTTCCAGGACATAAAAACAGTTTAGCTGATGCTCTTACCAGAGAATTGGCACCTCTAACTATTTTTATGATTGCAGGAATGGAACATCTTGATATAAAAATCAAGATAAAAGAAAAGGAGATAAAAATCCTACAGGAACAACTCGAGTTGCTATATCTCGAGAAATCTCTTAAGGAGACAGGAATAAAACAGGAAGAACTTAATTGTTCAAAACAAAGCAGAACCTCAAATGAGGAATCTTTGTTAATAAAACAGGAAGAACTTAATTGTTCAAAACAAAGCAGAACCTCAAATGAGGAATCTTTGTTAAAAAAGAAGAACCTAACAGTTCACAAAAAACTTTTAAACCCAATTGGGCAGATGAAGCAGAAAAAGAAGAACAGAAAAAAGTTTATGTGGTCTATAATGGCCCAAAACCAGGAATTTATAACAACTGGGCAGAAGCCAACAAATCTATTCTAGGAATCAGTGGAGTAACTCACAGAGCCTTCACCAACAGGATAGAAGCAGAAGGTAGTTATGCCAACTACAAAACACCAAAACTAATAACTCCAGAGGAAATAGTAAGAAATTATTCTGAGGTACTACAACAGCAACCAACAATTCCAAGCAGATTGACAAATCTTGGGAAAATAGTAAAGCCTACAGTGCTATTTAGAGAAACATCTCCACCGGAGACATCAAAAATAAAACATTAAGTGCTATTTAGGGAGACATCTCCTAGAACTACACCAGTCATTGAAGATGAAAAAGACCAATACAGGAACCTCAGCAAACCACAATGGTTAAATCTCTATAATTTAGCCAGAAAATCTACCCAAGAACATATTGAAGATATGAAATTCTATACTACAGACAAAGAATTTCCTGCAGGTAGTAAATTCAACATATTGGAAGGAGTTGATCCAATTTTTGTATACAAAGCATTTCATGCAGGATTAATAGAAAATATTTATCCAGGAATTAATTTAAGTGAATTAAATTATTTCCCAGAAAATTTTAAAAGAGCAATTAAGAATTCCCGAAGGAAAATTAAAGCAGGTGATAAACCTGTTTATCTTAGATTTTTTAGTTCATTAATGGACTAGAATACAGAAGGAAGTATTAGTCCCTACCACTTCATCAAGATAGGGATTTCCAATACAAACAGAGAGGTTCCCAAACCAAGGGCACTTCCAGAAAAGGAATTCAACACAGAAGATCTCTGTGTATTAAGAGGACAAATGCTAAGCCAAATTTACTATGAACTCAGAAAGATTGACAATTCTGCTGAGATTAAAGTAAATTATTCAACCAGTAAAGTTATTATCATTTCTCACAGCAGCATGGCTCTGTCAGAAGAAGATGGTGAAAAAATCACCAAATATGAAACCAATTTTAATTGCAACAACTTAGATATTGGTCGAGAAACCAGGAAGGTATTTTGCTTTTATGCCAGAAAAGCCACCAAAGACCATAGATGCATTCTCTGCATCAAAGATAGAGAAGACGAAGATGCGTCATCATCAACGTCATCAAAGGAACCGTCGGCAGAAAACGACAAAAAAGAATAAAGAAAGCAGTTGTCGGCAGAAGACTACAAAAGAAATAAAGATGTAGACCCCACATCTTAGTCGACAGCATATGCCAAGGAAAAAAGTAATGGCTATCCTTTAAAAAGGAAAAGCAGATGAATTATTAAAGCAAGGGTAAAATGATAATTTTAGTCTTGTAAACAGGGATTCCTTATTCTATAAAAGAAACTCTTATTATCATAAGAAAACACACAGAAAAAATACAAAGCTCTCTACTCTGAAATACTCTAGAAAACACAAAACCCAGAAATGTTGTACCCAGTAATTATGAGCGGCTAAGTAACCCTTTCAAGGTTCTTAGTTAGCCTTAAGTTATAATAATTATTATATCTTGAATAAAATGGAGTTCTATTACTCTTCTCCAGTAAGTCAACTATTGGACACCATACATGTACAAATGCAGAAAGCTCACCGTTACCAGGAGAGTGTTGACATAACAGGTGTAACAAAAGAAGACGAACAGAAGGGAAGACCGTGGTGGACCCATTAAATTCAGGTATGATGATTATAGATTTAAGCTAATTAAGGATCTTGATTGTTGAAATATTTGCTTACAACAAGGTATAATAAATTTAAACAGAAAAATAAGATTTAAATAAGTAAAAATATGAATATTGAACCATTAGTACATAAATTAGAACTATTAGATTTAACAAATGAAAAAGTAACTTTTAATTTCAAAAGACAATTAATAGAATCAGGATTAACATTAAGTAACCAACATAATGAAGAACATAATATACTATGCAACTGTAGTGAATACAGAAGAAAATTAGATTTATACCGAAAAATAATAAGTTTTTTAGATAAATTATTATCACCAACTAATATACAAAGACAATCAAATAGGTCAATTCTAACTCCAGATTAGAAATTATAAACATTGTATCGATCCTTTGAAAAATGGTATCAGAGAAATTCAATGATTAGTAAAAATTTCAATGAAAAGTAAAAAATTCAATAAAAAGTAAAAATTTTAATGAATAGAAAAAATTCAATGAATAGTAAAATTTAAATAGAAACAATAATAAAAGACGGAGGATTAACACTGTTAAAACACAAGGATATTGATATTTACTAAACCCCAGGAGCATAATTGAAGATATAGCAAACCTCAAGCGCAATTTAGAAAATGTTCCATAAAACTTGAAATGCTTATCAGCCAATTTCTTTAGTAAATATTGTTTACATATTACCTTTAGCTGTTAATAGACTATATTTGATGTATGTTAAACTTTTTTATTTGCTAAGACGTAAATAATAAATTAACTTCTTCAAAATAAATAAAAGTAATTAGAATATCATTTATGCTAGGTTTGTTTTAATTATATTTTCCTTCTTTTTAATAGTTATTTTTGAATAAATAGAATAAAAACACATATTTATATTATTTATTACCTAGATATAGTTTTAAGATGATTTTTCTCGTCTATATATTTATATATAATGATCTATGTTATGTTTATATCTATAAAATTTATATTTTTTTTATCGATCTAAATTTTTATTTATATCTATAGTATCAAATATCACGAAGATTAAATATAGTATTAAGATTTTATTTTTTCTAAAAAAATATCAATATATCAATTACAACAACTAAGTAATTGATACCTTATAATAAAACGAAATATAAAATCTCAAGGTTTTCTCTATGCGTTAAATAATATTTTTAGTTTTTATTTAAAAATATTAATTATTGATATATTTAAATTATTGTTTTTTATCTAAATTTTATATTTTAATTTTTAATAAAATTTTATTTTTTAAAAAAATAATATTAACAAATAAATCAAATTTAGTAATAATGAAAATAATTATAGTTAAATAAACAATGGGATAAAATCATCTAAAAATAAAAATTATTACCTCAATATCTTTTGTTGATTTTCAAAAAACTAAAAAATTTGTTATTTTGAGAGGTTAAATTTTAATTGCCCTAACAATAATACTAATCATTATATAATATCAATTTTAAAACCATAATTAATAAGATAATAAAAATAATATTTTTAAATTTTATAATTAAAAATTATATAATTTATATTTAAAATATGATTATCGAAACTTATTAAATATTAAATATCTTTCAATTAAAATTTAATTATTATTTTTTAAATATTAAATTTAATATTATTTTTATCCTTATATATTTTAAAGTATTTTTTTAATTTTTCAGAATTGTTTTAACATAATATGTATACGAAATTAAAAAATTAAAACAAAAATCATTAAAAAGAGAATCAATTGAAAAACAAATCGGCAAAAGCCACACACATATTCGATTCCATTCACCCTAATTTCGTTCTCTCATTTTTCGACACTAACGCTGGCCGTTAAGCATCCTCCATCTCCATTGTCGACGGCCATCTCCAATTCCGCCTGCCAATAGTCTCCACAGGTCCACTCTCCCACTCTCTTTCTTGTCAAGTATATGCTTGGTTGCCTTTTAGTTGGTAATTGGTAATCTCTCTGCCTTGTCTTGATTTATTGGCTTCAGTTTTATTCTTTATGCTTAGAATTGCCGACCTTCTATATATGGTACTGTGATATTAGCTAGTTTAGTGGTCCGATATGATGATTTTATGTACCTATTCAATCATTTATCGTTTTCAATTGCGGCCTAGGGCCTCACAAACTCTTGAGCCGCCCCTGATTCATCGAATTGAGTCGTTTTCAATACTATGCCTTATTGGCTTTTAGTAATAGGTAGTTTTTGTAACTGGGCTCTATCGTATAATGAAGCCTTTTGATTTAATTGTTTCAGTTTATCCTTTACGATTAGATTTGGCAAACTTGTAAGAATTAGATCAAACGATACTGTTTTATTAGTTAATTTAGTGATTCGGACGGTTACTTGAAACGGGGAGACTTAAAAGGGTCTTGTTCACCAAATCGCTAGGCAAACTACAGCGATATGATGCTTTATGTGCATTTCAATTATTAAAAAAATGTTATCGTGAACTTTTCAATGCATTTTATATTTTTCTTTTCTTTTTCTTTCTGGGTTTGTTGAATGCTTGATATAATACTTCATGAATTTCTGAAAAAAAATTCAGTTTCTCACCTTAGTAAAAAAAAAAAAACTTATTTTTCCTATTTTCATTTTTTAGAATACAACAAAAACAGTAACCGTAAATAACAATTACAAGTCTCGAAATAATTTAATTAGAAAATTAAAGGTCATGATTAATTAAAAATTAATTGTTAATGGATTGGTTGTTATTTATCGAATAGTAGGATTTTATAGTATTTTCATCATTATAGTGGGATTGGTACTTTTGATAGTGTTTAATTATTTTTTTAGATTTAGATTAAATATTTTTTTCTTTTTTCGGAAGCCCCACTCTACTATATGATATTGTCCACTTCAGACTATAACTATGAGTTTAGTGGATCCATGGTCATCATTCACTAATTTAACATACTCTCACGACTTTATTTCTATGGTAAATTCAAAATACAACATATCATTAGAGAAGGTATACCTCTTATGAATACCTCACACTTAGCTTTCTGAGCGATGTAGAATATACACAACGATTTTGACGGTGTCATACATCCCCCTTTTAGGGAGTCTTACCTCTTCGTAAGGACGCAAGCTTACATGACTCAGTTGGATCATGTCTTTGATACCATCTAATGCAGGGAGGTTCCATTCTACGGAACGATATTGTCTGCTTTAGATCATAACTTTGAGTTCATTGGATCCATGGTCATGACTCACCAATTTAATGGGTTCTCACGATTTTGTTTTTGGGATAAATCCAAAATGTGTCATACTATGGCACATTCCTTATGAATACCTTACCATTTAGCTTTCTAAGTGACGTGGAATATGCATAGTGACTTTTACTGCTTATTTTTTATCCATATATTTAATAAATTTAATATTTTTATAATAACATTTTATACTAGTTAATCAAGGGCCTCGTTTTTAATTGTTGGGTAGCGCCTCATACAGTCTTGAGCCGCCTAATTTACTAATTAAATTATTTTGAGTTTTAATTGCATCTATCCAAAAGCAGGGGTGTTATAGTATTTTCCTCATTACTTTTAGATAGTGTTTATTATTCATTTTAGATTTAGTTTAGATATTTTTAATTAAATTTAATGTTTATTAATTATTAATAATACTTAATACTAATTAATGAGGGGCCTCATTTTTAATTGTTGCATAGGACCTCACACACTTTTGAGCCGTGGTAATCCCTCCGACAATATTCTATGCTATGTTATATGGACTTTTTTAGGACACTAGGTGTCCTAAATTTTTGAATATGTGTCCGAAACCTTTTTTTTTATGTTCTTTAAATTTTCACCAATTTGGAGTGCATCCATGTCCATGTTCAGTGTCCGTTGGACACAGGTATTTCATGAAAAATAAAGAGTCATATAATATAGATTCTATGGACTCTAACTGGCTTGATAGTTGATAGCTTTCACTTAAAATTTGGTTGATATATGGATAATGGAAAGGAAATCTGAGGAAACCTCTGTATTTGCTGATAATGATTGCTCTTGTTTCTGAAGTACTTTGGTTATAATTTGTTTGCTTTGTTCGATTCATTTGATAAGGTAGTCTGAATTCTTTTACTCAGAATGCCTTGAAAATATTAAAATGCAACAGTATTTTGGAGGGGTCATTTACAGCTTTCTTATTATGATAGGAATTATTATGGATCCATTGTTTCCTTGCTACCCACACTGCTTCATTTCATTCATATAGCTTCAGAATTTGATTTGTCTGTAACCATAGTGGTGCTCTTTCATAAAGTATAATGTCAGTTGTGACATGAATTGAAATGTAAACTCCAGTTTATGGTAAAGTCCCATGTTTTTCTCTCTAATTTAGTTATGTTCATGGGTGTTGGTATATGTGTCCTCGTAATACGACTTTTATTGCTAGATACCTATTACATTTTTTTGGCATAGAAAATACATGATTCGAATTGTTATATTTTTGGTAGAACCGTACATTTGTGTTAAGTGTGTCTTCATTCACCCCATATTGAACCCTTTAGTTGTTTCTCTAAGTGCCTCCTTGATTTTTCTCTCTTTTATCTTTTCTTTGTTTGCTAATCCATTTCCTCTTTCATAATTCAATGAAATTAATGTTACTATTGAGTTTTTCATTTTGAAATGGGGAGTGCAAGTAGGCGATTGGATTCTGTTGAGTATACTTGGTTTCTTCAATAGGGAGTGCCATAAGAATTATGGTTTTGTGATTTTCTTTTGTTTTCCTGTATTTCTGTTATTTTCATTTATGTATGCTTATTTTTGTTCCCATGCTAACCTAGCTCAATTGTAGAAATGAATCCTTAGCACTTCAAATTTCTTGCTTCTTAGTTTTACAAAGTAATTTCTGAGAAAATTCAATAAATTCCATGGATTCACAAACACAGAACACATCGTTGCAAAGGCTTCAAAATGTGGAGAAGGTAAGCATTTTGGTTTAGGAACAATTCATATTGAATCAAAATGTAATATTGTATTTTATTTTATTTTTTATCACATATTATGTTCCCCTAGAAAGAGGTTAATGATTGATTTACTTGCTTTTGGGCAGAGAATAGTTACGGTTATGGAGCTGGCTGGAGGGGTCATGGATGAGCTAGCCAACCCTACAGGTCCCAGAAATGAGTTCATCAACAATCATTGCCGCGAATTTATGCAGTTAATGAAAGTATTTACCTACTTAGCATCTTCTCTCTTTTTATCTCTTTTAAATATAAATTTTAAGAGATTAAAGAGTTCTTGGTATCTATGTTCATATTTGTATCATGTTGATGAAAGAATCACACAAATCTGCAAATGTTAAACCTTTTGATTTTATCCAGGAAATGTTCGAGTTGGTGAAAGAATCACACAAATCTGCCAATGATTTCTTTTTTGCTGCTCTTAATCTGATTAGTAGCATAAGATAATTTTAATAATTTGACATGTTTTTTTTAAATTTATTTATTAGTTTAAGCTTAAGAATAGTCATAACTCATATGAGCCAGGAAACTATATATGTTGGCAATTGCAACTTACATAATTTTGTTTTTATCAAATCTGGTTAATTTAAAATGAAGTTCTACAAGTAATGTTGGTGCTTTGAAGTTGTACTTATGTCACGTTTTTGCTTTAAACTTACTAGATCGTATGTCTGTAGGTTGTGGCTCATGATTAGAGTTTATGGCAATGGAAGTTGGAACTGTTATAATTCTGTTTTAGCTTTTTAAGCATGAAGTTTTAGTTTTGAGGGACTGATGCAATGAGCCATTTGTCTTGGTGATTATGTGATTGCTAATTATGTATCACCTCAGAACGACTGCTGAAAGCTTTTCACGGATTTTTGTATACATATATATTTTTAATTTTTAAAATCAGGATATCCAAGTATCATTGAGGGAAGAAATCAAAAGTGCATGTGATTATCGTCCCTTTGAGAAGTGTGATTATGGTTCAAGGATAGCCAACGAGATTTGTTGTAAGAAACTGGAATACGTCCTCTTACAGTTGGATGGAATGAAACAGACCATCGATGAATTCAGTGATGCGCTTTGAAGATGTATGATGGACTTTAAGGTATGTTGTCACTGTTGCAGCCTTTTGAATGATTTCAAAAACATGTTTAGTAGATATTGCATTGACACGTTTGTTAAATGTACAGTTGTAGTAAGAAAAGAGAAGTTTGACCTCTCAAGTCTTTTGGATATTCCTTGAAATTTAATTCACGTTTCAGGTTGTGGCAGATTTTTCAAAATCAGCTTACGGTAGAAGTTTTGTACTACTTAGTTAAGTTTAGTGTGTTTGGTGTAACGTGGAAACTTTGCAGTTCAAGCAATAATAGCCTAAACCAAAAGGGATGCAAGGTTGCATAACACATTAGTCTCGTTATTTATGATTTAGATATTACTAATTTTGTTATTATGAAAATTAAGTATTTCTAATCCTATAATAATTATTAAAATGAATAATTTTAGTTCATCAAAACTATTAAAAATGAATACTCATAGTGTCATAAAAAGAAAAAAAATTATAATATAGTATTTAGCTTTCATAAAAAATTAAAATTATAAGTATCTAATTTGAAAATTATGAGATTAAATAACTCATTTGTACATAATAACATGACTCGTGATATTTTCTCCAAATTCCTAAAAAAATCAGGTTCTTTGTAAATGGATGCATGGCAATAGTAGTAGTATGAGTAGTTTAATCTTGTAATTCCTAAGTTGGGTACTTTGTTACAAGGAAGTTTGTGGGTTTAATCAATTTTTATCCAAAAAAAAATTCGAAAATTTATGGAACAAATCATTATTTTAAGGGTGATAAAAATACTAACTGTTATATTAAATTGAATCGCATGTATATCGGTTACGTTAATTTTAATTCTTAAAACTTTTTGTACGACTTTAAAGAGCTCATTTTAGCACAATTAATGGATGAACACGACCATTTTCCTTTACACATAATGAGAAAACTTCCACCATAGTCATAGTGGTTGAATTAATATTCTTTGTTTGAAATCACCTAAAATATGTTATTTATTCTAACAATGAATTTGAAACTTATAATTGTAAATTTCTTAATAGTTTTTTTAATTACTAATTTTTTTTTATTATTGTGGTAATTTAACTATGAACTTTAGAAAGATTTTGATTTATATCTATAAAGATATTCATTTTGTCATCTATTTTTGCTTTTAGAATTACTCTTTAATATTATTGTGAAACACATGTTTCAATTATCATTTTATTATCTTGTCCTAGATGTAATAAAGTTGACAAATTTTTTATTTTTGTTTTTTACTTTATTCATATACAAAGTATCTTGTTCCATCCATTTTTAACCATGATTTTTTTTCAATTTTTCTTGTAAAGGTTTTCTCATTTCTACACGTTGTTTAATTGTCATTTTATCATCTGGTCTTAGATGGTATAAAGTTGTCAAATTTTTTACTTTTGTTTTTACTTTATTTATGTACAAAGTATCTTGTTCTATTCATATCCATTTTCAACTATAATTTTTTTTTTCAAATTTGTTTGTAAACATTTTCTCATTTATGCAAGTTTCTTGATATATATTTTTGCATATGTCAAACATCCTAATAATTTTTGTAATTGGTTTATCTTTTAATTCTCTAGGAAAACCTTGATTTTATTTAGTATATGAGATTGTAGATTATGTTTTTCATCTTCAATCTCCAACCTTAAATACTTATTTTTTTGCTAAGCAAGTATTGCTTTTTTTTAGAGAGTAAAATGCATTCTTGTAGAATATTAATAATATCCAAATAGTATTTATTTAATTCATTGACAAAAACCAAAATATCATCTATATAGACACAACAAATATTTTGTAATTTTTTGAAGATATTATCTATATATTTTTAAAAGATACCTTAAGCTTGTTTTAGTCCAAATGGTAAAATAATTCATTAGAATTGCCCTTGATGGTAACTAAATGTCATTAATTTTTGAGATTCTTCATCTAGTTTTATTTGTCAAAATCTACTTTTGCAATCAAGACGAGAAATATATATTTTTTCTTTTATTAATGATAATAATTCTTCTTTCTTTGGAATAAAGTATTCATTATCAATGGTTTCTTTATTTAATGCTTTCAAGTTTATTACTTTTCTCTTTTTTTGTTTTTCTTTTTCAACTAATAATAATGGACTAAAGTGAGATGAATTACTTGGTATTATTACTTTTAGTTTCAAGAGTTCTTGAATTTATTTTTCAAATTCAATTTTGTCTTCTAGAGTATAAATCATCAATTTTACTCTTATAACCTTGTTAGGATCTATTAATTTTATGTTGATGATTTTTTAGATTTAATTATTTTTGGATCCAATAGGTTTTCTGAGCTTACGATTTTTAATAGTTTTATGATGCTTGTTAGGACTTTATCCTTCTCTATATCATTGAGAAAATAGTTTTGTTTTTCTTCTATATCTAATGAAATATTTTTTAAATAAGGTTTGTTTTTTGCTCTATCTCACAACGTTTTCCCTTCCTATGTTGTTACATAAGAGTTAACTTTGATACAGTTAAAGATTTTTTTATTTTTGATACCTTAATGGTGTCACCATCTAATGTTGTTAGATTTATTTTGTTTAAATATTGTGTAAAAGGTTGATATAAGTTTGAAAAATTATTTTTTATTAATAAATCAACTCATGTTTCTTGTTGATATATGGTTGGAATATGAAAAAAAATCCTTCTATCATTATATCTGTATATTTTAAAACTTTAATAAGATTAATTGTAGTATTATTAGCAATTCTTACAATTAAATATATTGGTGTCTATTTCCAGTGTTTTTCTGTAAACACATATTTACTTGTTACACTTGTGTATCTTTAAATGCATGTAGATGATAGTTGGCATAGCCTTTAAATTTTTAGTCCTACTTTGATATATGTATTATTTAGATTTGTAATACTATACAAATCATTCATATCCTATTAAAGAGTATTCATATTTTGAGTCAGTTATTTCCTCCTCAATTTTCTTTAAAAAATAAATACTATAAGTATCACCTATATTTGATTCCTCAATTGGTCCCAATTCCATCTTAAAAGTTTCTTGTAATATTTTTACTTTTTGTAAAAATTATTTCTTATGTTGAAGTCTACTTAGACATCTGTTGGCATAATATTATTTTTCATTATAGATTCAATATCTGCATTTTTTCTTCCCTAGAGGGCAATAATTCCTAATTTTAGAAGGTATGAGCCTCTTTCTTCTAAAATATATTTCCTATAGGTTTCTCTATTAAATCTTATTTTATATTTTTGAAAATCTTGTTTTTTGAATTTATATTTTTAAATCTCTTATATTTTTTTATAATTTTTATAATTATGTTTGTAGGGTTTTATGTTGCATCTATATTTTCCTGATATTCTAAAATCTCTTATGTCATAACAGATTTTATCATTTTTTTCTTATTTGTTTATATTTCTTTTTTTCTTAGCATTTAATAATTATCCAACTTTTAATGCTCTTAATCTTCCTCCTAAGATGTTTGGTATAGTTCCCTAATTCTCTAATTCTTATTTTTTGTTAAGGTCTTATGTAATGTTCAAGGTAATTTTTGAAAAAAATATTTTCTTATAAGTTGTTTGCATAGAGTATGGTAATTTATGGTAATACATTTCATATTCATAAGTAAAAGAATCTATGTAACACATGTTACAAATTTTTATATTTTTTAAATGTTATTTGGCTTTATTGGTTTTATTTTCATTGGATTCAGTGATAGTTCTTCCTATTTTCTTTAATAAATTTCTTGTATATTCCATTTATTATAATATCTAAGTATTCTCTTCCTTTGGGAGCATTCCCTTGCATTAATAAATTTTGTTGGTATGTTAAGTTTGAAAACCAAACTTTAACATTTTCTGTCATTTTATGAGTTATTAATACCCTACAGATTGAAGGGGTTATTTGTATAGTTTGGGAGGTTTGTATGAGTACACTCATACTACTAGCCCATTCATCTAATGTTTTTTTCTTATCTCTTATACAATCTAGATTTAAAATATCAGATTTATAATTTTCATGGAATTTGAATTCTGGTGGAATACTACTTCTAGTCCCCAATGCAACCTTTTTTTTTCATTTTGAATGGTTGCCTTCTTCTATATGTGGTGTTAGGCTCTCCTAACTTTTGCCTATTTTTTTTCTCTATGAGGGTCAGATGTTCCTTCTTGGTAAAGAACTAGTAATGAAATTAGTTTCATATAACCTTTTGGGGTCATGATTTTTGTTCAGAATTCACTACTACAAAACTGGGTATATAAGTCGGGTTTTAACCGACTTTAAACTAATTTAAAGTCGGTTCGCTGAACCGACTTTAAATTAAATGACTTAAAGTGTAAAGTCGGTTCAAGGTGTGAACCGACTTTACGTTTAAAGTCGGTTCACGGGATGAACCGACTTTACGTTTAAAGTCGGTTCACGCGATGAACCGACTTTAACTTTTTTTTTTTTTTTTTTAATTTATTCATATTCAACCTGTATTCGAGCAGAAAAAAAAATCAATATCAGTTTAACAAATATTTCAAATAATACAAATATTTGAAAAATAAAATATTAATTAATAACAGAAAAATTACCATGGTTTTGTTCTATTTTATTCAAGATCGTCATATTCTTCTCCTTATGTTATAATAGAAACCTACATATATAATACAACAATCTATACATATAAATAATAACACATAATAACAGGAAAAAAATATGAATAATAGGGGATCTAAAAGATTAGTTAGAGAGGAAGAAAACTCACTAAACGATGTTGGAAATGGTAGTTGTAGGTGGCCGAAAAATGAGAAAGAGTGGAGGAGAAATGGAGGAGAAGGTTTTCAATTTTTTAGAGTTCTGGAACGCTGAAAATAGTTTCTGTCTGGGAAGAAAGAAGAGAAAATATTTATCCACGTGTGTAGCGTCGGTTGACGTGTCGAACCGACGCTATGTTACGTGGATAGCGTCGGTTCCAGGTGTCAACCGACGCTATCCACGTAGCGTAGCGTCGGTTAACACCTAGAACCGACGCTACGCCCACGCATAGCGTCGGTTTGACACATCAACCGACGCTACGTCCTACGTGGATAGCGTCGGTTCGACATCGAACCGACTTTAAACTAATTTAAAGTCGGTTTTTAGAAAAAACCGACTTTATGTATCGACTTATATACCCAGTTTTGTAGTAGTGATTGGTCTCATTGATTATTGTCATATATCATCTTCCTCTTTGTTTGTACAAAAGTTTTCCATATAATGTTCCTATAATTCCTCATTAGTTAGTGTTAACAAACAAACTATTTTTTCTATGTTCCTATTTTCCGGGTTCATTAATTACTCATCTAATTCTTTCCTATATTCCAATAAATTGAAATTATATATTTTTCATTAGATTTTTCTTCCTTTTTTTCTCTCATTTTTAGAAATCAGGGTATCTGATCTCCTAAGTGATTCTACTTTTCGCTCTTCTAGGGGATCATATTTATGACCTATAATATCATTATTTCTATGTATATTATATACATCTTTTCTTAGTTTTGTAAATTTCATATGTATATTTTGTTCAAGTTTATTACAACCACACTTCTTTATTTCATTTTTTTTGTTTCTATTATACCTTATAGGCACTTCATGTTTACTTCATAGACTAAATCCATTTCCTCTATTAGAAGTTTCAAAGCTTCTAATAATGTTGCTTGGTTTTTTTTCTATACCTACTAAGTTTTTATTTATTTCTAAATGTATATTTTTTAATTTATTTTTAAACATTACTATTTTCATAATATGACATCATGCCTTCATTACTTGGACTTAATTTTTTGGTTTTTTAACTTGTTTTTATTAGAGGTTTCTCCTTCATGATCTATAAAAATAAATCTTGATATATTATTATTTTTAACAACATTACTTTTTCTTCCTATTATTAGGGATTTTTCTTGATATCTAAGCATCATTCCTATAGTATTTCAAAGTATTATTATTTTTGGTTTTATTATTTATTCAAGTTTTTGAAAGATTTTGTCTATTTTTATAAATTTATTTTGATCATATATTGAACTATTATGACTATTAATCCAAGAATACCCTACTAGGTAGTGTATTAAAAATTGATGATTTTCTTCTTTCACTAAATCTCCTCTTTCGAGTTCATAAATTAGATTTAATATTTAGTTTAAGTTTTTATCATGAATATTAATAGCAAACCTAATGTATGCTGTAAATTTTAGCTTATAGTATCTTAAGTTACCATTGATCATTTTTAATAAAGCATATTTTCTATTTATTATTTTGTTATCTAATAATGCTATTTTTATTGTTGTATATATTCTTTTTCTAAAATGAGTCTATATTAATATTTGAATTTCTCCTAAATGAATATATGCAAAAAAATTATCTTTTTAGAAAATTTTGGATAGTTTATTCAATATAGTTTACAGTTAATGATATATTATACATTACTTTTGCATTTATGATATTAATACTCATTTCTTTATCACCTATTCCATAATAAATTGTATCTTTCATTTGAATAATTTCCTAAACATGTAAATTATGGGTCTTTAAGTCTATCTCTTTCTTTAAAATTTAATTTTTTTTTTGAATTTTTTCAAATATTTTTTTACTTATTATCATTTCTTGTAAAAAGTTGAGATGTCTTCTATTTCAATTCTATTATTTCTTGATTTTTTATTATTTTTTGATTTTTTATTATTTGTTCTATTTTTATTTATAGAATATTACTATTTTAAAACCTTAGAGGTATTTTTCAAAATACATTTTTGAGGATATTTTTTATATTTATCCAATAATTTTAGATAAAAACACATGATTAATTTTGTCAAAGTATAAAAAAATTCCAACATAAATTACACACATTTTTTTTATTTTATTCCTACATGGATAAGATTAATAAACTATGTATATATTATTAGCTACAACATAATTAATGAAACATTTTAAGAAGTTTAATAACTTTGATGTAACTTTTATATATTTAAGGTCGAATAGTAAGTATATATGTTTCAAGAAATTCAGGCTATTAATTAAATTGAGTGATGACCATTAAAAAACAAAACAAAACAAAACACGCGTATATGTATATATATATTTGAAGGAAGAAAAATACAAGAGGAAAGGAAATATAAGCAAAGATGAGTAAATTGTTTCCAAAGGTAGTGGGGTTAAAGCCTCAAAGGGGCGTTGATGGTGGATTGGATTGTGAAGGCATGTGAGTTCCCACAACCACCCCTCGTGCGCGTTATCTATCAATGGCATCTCACTCTTCAATTATCATCATTAATAGCATGCCTCCAAAACAGAACTCTTCATAATATAACTACTCTTTTGTCTGAGTGGTTTAGCATACTATACGAATCACATCTTTTATTAATTAAGATATTATATTTATATCTTATATTTATTTTTTTATAACTATTTAGTTTCATTATTATTATTATTATAGAGTGATCGGTAAAATAAATTTATTTTATTTTTTTAAAATTTTTTCAGCTGTAATAAATAGATATTATTTTAATTTGAATATATTAAAATTTTAAAATTTTAAAAAAAATAAATAAAAAGAAAAAATAATTATTTATCTTTATACAATCAATTTTTCATAATAATAAGATTAAATTATCAAAAAAATTAAATATAAAAACTAAAATTATTTTAAAAATGGGTATAAGACCTCTATACTCATCTTCCTCTTCTTCTTCTTTTAAATTATTTTCTTTTCTTTTCCTTTTAAACTTTATTTTTCTTTATCTTTAATTTTCTCAATATTTATATTACTTTTTTAAATAATTACATTAATCATGTATCTATAATTAAAACTTAAATATTATACTTTTTATATAAGTGATTCACATATAACTAAGTCATAATCTCGTTCTTATAAGTATATAAGTACATATATATTGTATATTAGTCCATGAATAAATGACGGGAGATTTTTTCATTTATTTTTTATTTAATTATACGATATAATTTTATTTATATATAAAGTTTTATTTTTAATTTTATAAGAAAAAATATATATATCTTTTTCTTACTATGTATATAAATATATATTTTTAAATGATGTTAAAAAATAAACATATTTTTTATTGAGAAATTAAAAGTGATAAATATTTAAATAATTAAATTATTTATGTCCAAAATAGTTTAGTTTTATTTAGTTGTTGTTTTAAAATTATAGTCAGCAGTTACATTTAAAAAAATATATATTAATATTGCACGAATCTTTTATGTACTAATAAGAAGCACTATACCAATGCATAATTTTTAATAATTATAATTATATTTCTCTTAGCTAGTGGGATTGTGGTTGTCTTGTCAGCTAAGAGAAGAATGTGGGAGACAAACAAAAACATTTATATGTTCACTACGGTTGATAATTACGTCTTTTTAGGGTCATTGTGGGGTAGACTTTTTTCCCACACACTCATCTCTCTCTTTCTTTCTTTCTTTTTTTCCCCTTCGATTCTTTGTCTCCAGCCTTTCTCTGTATTTATACCACCTATTCTTCCCCTACTTCACCATCGCTTTCCTTTAGCCTTTTCTCTTAAATTAATTTTGCTAATTTCTCATACTCTCTGAGTTAAATAGCTGTGTGATTGTATTGGTTGATCTTAAAATGGCAGAACCAAGTTCAGGGTCTGCAAATAGGATAATGTGGTGTTCAGTCCCAGAGAAACTACAACTACATGGAGCCATGTTGGCCTTGCAGTTTGGCTATGCTGGGTTTCATGTTGTCTCTAGAGCTGCCCTTAATATGGGCATTAGCAAACTTGTCTTCCCTGTTTACAGAAACATCATTGCTTTGCTTCTCCTCCTTCCCTTTGCCTATTTCTTGGAAAAGTACTAAATACTTCAAATTACGTACCTTGTCACTTTCAATAACTATTTATAACAAATATTTATTTATTTTCTACTTTAATTTTTTTTTTCTTAGGAAGGAAAGACCTGCAATTACTGTCAACTTTCTCCTTCAGTTTTTTCTCCTTGCTCTTGTTGGGTATGAACATATATCATAATATATATATAACCAATATTAAAAAAGAAAAAGTAAAACCTTTTTATCATATGTTGTTTGTGTAACAGAATAACAGCAAATCAAGGATTCTACTTGTTGGGACTTGACAACACGTCTCCCACATTTGCTTCTGCAATTCAAAACTCTGTCCCAGCCATTACTTTTCTCATGGCAGCCATACTTAGGTAACTTAATCAACTTCAAACTTGCACATTACTAACTAGTCTATTGGTAGCCCCATAACTTTGAGTTCGTGAATTTGAATGTCTCTTAAGGCACTGTTTGTAATTTACTACTACTAGTAGTGGTGGTCTTAGATTAGATTACAAGTAACTTCGATCGAAAAGAAAATTTTTGTTTATGGACATTTCAGGATAGAGCAAGTGAGGATAAACAGAAAAGATGGAATTGCAAAAGTCCTAGGAACAATCTTATGTGTTGCTGGAGCATCAGTGATTACTCTATACAAAGGTCCGACAATATACAGCCCAGCTCCTCCATTACAAACTAGTAGTGCAACTATACGAGTAGTTTTTCCATCACTAACATCACTTGGAGATGCCAAAGGCAAAAGTTGGACTCTGGGTTGCTTGTATCTTATTGGACATTGCTTGTCTTGGTCTGGATGGCTAGTTTTGCAAGCTCCTGTTTTAAAGAAGTACCCAGCTAGGCTCTCTGTGACCTCATATACTTGTTTCTTTGGACTCATACAGTTCTTAATCATTGCGGCTATTTTTGAAAGAGATTCTCAAGCTTGGATCTTTCACAGTGGTGGTGAAGTCTTCAGCATCGTATATGCTGTCAGTATTTAACTTCTATTCTCTTATATTACCAATTTAAATTTGATTTTAATTCTTGTTTTCCTCTTTTATTGAGTTCATGATTATGGAATCAAAATGTTTAATTTAGAGAAAGTAGTTTATTGGGTTGTTATGAAAATGGTCAAACCCTATGGAAAATCTATTATTGCAATCTGCTATATTTATTTTCAATCCATCACACAAGCATGTTCAATTGTATGTGTTTTGTCACACTATAGCCAGACATTTTTAACCAATTTCTAATATTTATTTGACATACATTGTCAGAGATGAAGAGAGACCCAATTATATGTTATTTTTTTCCCTTTAGTGTTAGGTTGTTATGTTTAAAGTCTGTCAAGTCTTCTATCAATTATAAAGGTCGACTGCTTTGATCATGTGCAAAAACTAGTGGATACTTGATAATGATTATGAAATGAAACTAATTTAAGTATTGTGTTTCTCATTTTTGAAATTGAGATAAAAATTTACATTTAATTAATTAATTAAAAAAATGAGGGATCACTTCTTTATATATCAATATTAACATATAATTATTAACTAAAATAATATAACTAAATTGTTGTTAGTTGATACATATATTATGCAGGGAGTGGTAGCATCAGGAATAGCATTCGCTGTACAAATATGGTGTATTGACAGAGGAGGTCCTGTATTCGTAGCTGTGTATCAACCTGTTCAAACTCTTGTTGTTGCTATCATGGCCTCCTTTGCTTTAGGCGAAGAGTTCTACTTGGGAGGGTGAGTCACACTCATGAGTCTGAGTTTATATGAACTATGTTTACAAGAAACAGATATGAACATGAATATAAATATAAATATTCGATATTATAAATCGATGAAAATTTAAAAATATTATGATATATCATATAAAATGATCCAAGGATATATTTGTTGATTATGAAAGTGATGTAAGTTGTGTACAGGATTATTGGAGCGGTGCTAATCATAACAGGATTGTATTTGGTATTGTGGGGTAAAAGTGAAGAAAAAAAGATTTCTCAAGAAAAGTCTTTGATTCAGTCCACTACAGAACAACACTCACAC
Organism: Hippophae tibetana; assembly: GCA_037013495.1. Lineage (NCBI taxonomy): Eukaryota > Viridiplantae > Streptophyta > Magnoliopsida > Rosales > Elaeagnaceae > Hippophae > Hippophae tibetana. Next base: position 106,042,610 of record CM072810.1, read on the forward strand.
AACAACAGATCAAAGAACTCTCTCACTCGGCCACTCCTCCCTTCCTCTTCAGAAAATGTTTGAACTTCCAATATTACCCTGCAACTCTTTTGACTCCAGTTTAAGCTACATCCATATCAGAGAGCTTTGTGTGTGTATGGATTTACTTTGTATTTTCACCTTTTTTTTATTTTTAGATCATTTATTAGTGGTTTTTTTAGGAAGGGAGTTGAATTAATAGTTAAAAAAATATGGTAAGAAGATATAATGATGATGATTATCAATGTCACAATTGTGGAGCTAGAATATGAAATTCTATATGTAATATGTTTTTATGTGTTATGAAGGGTTTGATTTAGGAAGAAATATATTTGATCAATTATGATATTGAATAATTATTATTGTAACATTAAAATTATTATTTTTAAAATTAAATAATAATATTTATTGTTTCAAAAATAATAATTTATTTTATAATATAGGAATAAATAATCATATATCATCAATAATTAAAAAACAATATATAATTATTTTTTCCTTTTAAAACAAAAATCAATATTTTTATATAAAGTATGCGAAGTGTTACATGACACTTACTCTATCATTGTCATAATCATGTCTGCTCAAATCATTAGGACAGGAACGGAATCAATGAGGTTCCTCTCTCTCTCTCTCTCTCTCTCTCTCATAAGATATGGGGATCTAATTAGTACTTTTTTATGATGAGTTTACTCACCGAATGGTAACACTCATCCAAATTTATTCACTTCAAGAATCTACGAGGAAGCATATTTCTTGTAGGTTTGGTCTAATATATTAGATCTAAGAACGTTATTGATTATATGTCGTGGGTATTGAATTTTTATAAGTTGTTTTACTTTGAGATTTTTTTAAATATTTTATTTGATAATTTAACTAAATTTGGAGACTATAATGATTTTCATCAGTATTGAATATTTATATTTATAAATTAAATAGAGAATTGTTTTTTTTATGATAAGATATTTGGGTTATAATATTTTAAATAAATCATAAAATTAATTATTAATTTTATAAATATATAACATGTAGTTTATCATTATCAGTGATATTTTATAATTCTAGGTGAATATTTAAAAATAATATTATAAAAATTTAAATTTTTTTATTGATCAATACTTTATAAAGAGATAAAATATGTAACATATATATAAAAAAAATTAAATACTCCTAAGATCATTAAAAGAGTTATTACAAAAATTATAAAACATGTAAATATATAATAATAATTCATTTGATAACTTTTTTTTATAACATTAAATGTTATATATTGTAACATAAATGAAAAAAAAATATAATAATAAAAATTGGGTTCAAACATGCATGTTTCTTTTTCCTACCTTTTTCTATTCTCGTATAATCATATATATAAACTCTAAATCTTTCATTCCAAATCACATATTTTCATCATATTTAAAATAAAAAAATCATCAACTAATCTCGTAACAAAATTCAAAAACAAAAAATTCATAACCATATATTAGTGTTAAGTTCTTAGCATTAAAGATGTATCAAAATAACTTTATGTAATCTCTATTTATTTTAATTTTCTAAAAAAAATATGATTAAATAATAAAAACTAATTTTTTTTAATTCTAATTTTTCATTTTAATTAAATAAATATACTCATTATTTATTATTTTATAAATAATTAATTATAATTAAAAACATTTAGAAGAATTTTGACCCAAATAACTATATGTAATACTTCAATTTTATAGAAAATAAAATTATAAAATCGTAATTAAATAATCCAAATTAAATTATTTTATAATTCTATTTTTAATTATTATTCCTTTAAAAATTAATTTTTAATTAAAAACAATAAAGTTTTGAATTAAAATGATCAAAATAATTATAAATTTAATTATATGTCATAATTCCCTTTCATATATAGAGTTTCATGTTTAATTTAATGTATATTAATTATTCTTACAACGTAAATAAATATTTTTTTTAATGTTATATGAAAATAAACATATATTTTTTATTGAATGGATTAAAAGTAATTATGTTAAATAATTGGATTTTTTATGTACAAGAGGGCTAATTATAAGCCATCTATAACTTTTGTAATTTTATAAAAAAAATTAAGAAAGAGTGATCAAATTCCAATCTTTTGTAATTGTAGGTTTTATTGATTGTTATTTATTATTCTATAAATATTTATTTTTAATTAAAAAAATTAACGTTTAGAAGAAGTATGATAAAAATAATTATATACAATCAATAACTTATTTAGTTTTATAAAAAAAATTAATACAGAATAATTAAATAATCAAAACTGAAGTATTTTGAAATTCTAGTTTTGAAGGACTATTATTTATTATTTTACAAAGAATTAATTTTAATTAAAAAATATTAAATTTTTGAGGAAATATGACAAATAATTATTTAAAGTCTATAAACTTAATTTTATGAAAAAGAAAATTAAAAAATGGTGATTAAATAATCTTAGTGGAACTATTTTGAAACTTAGTTTTTAATTTATAATTTATTATTTTAAAAAGAATGAATTTTAATAAATATTAAAGTCTTAAAAAATATAATCAAAATAATTACATAAAATCAATAATTTTTTAATTATATAAAAAAAATTACGAAAGGATGATTTCATCATAGTTGAACGTTTAAAATTGTAGTTTTTAATTCATAATTAAGTTGTTATGTATACTTTTTATTATCTCAAATAATTAATTTTAGTTAAAAGCATAAAAAAAAGTTACAGATAACGTGTAAATAATATTAATTGAAATATTTTGAAATTTTAGTTTTTAATTTTTAATTAAGTACACATAAATTATTTATTATCCAAAAAAATTAATTTTAATTAAAAATATAAAAAAGAAAGATATATGAAGGGGTGGTTAAATACCAAACTAAATAATTTTATGTAATCTATACATTTTCGATTTTATAAAAATAAAATTAAGATAGGGGATTAAATAAGTCTAAATAAATTTAAGAAGGGATATGATAAATTTCTTACATAGATAATTAAATTAGTTATATGCATAAATACATAAATGGATTGATACTTATTGTAGACAACATCAATTAAAACTCACTTTTAAGGTTATAATCTAAAGAATTAATTTTAATTAAAAATATTAAAATAAATATATAAAAAGGTAGAAAATGAAAGGTTTTAAAATTTTAGATTTTAATTTTTAATTAAGTCATATAATTTTACACAATTCATATATTTTTTCAATTTTATTAAAAAAATTAAGAAAGAGTAATTAAATAATTTTATAAAAGAAATCTTTTAAAATTTTAATTTTAATTTCTAATTAAGTAATTAGCTTTGTTAATTATTATTTTAAAAATAATTAATTTTTATTAAAACATTAAAATTTTGAAGATGTCAAAATGTATAATATATTTAGTACAAAGATAATCAAATTAAATTATACATGATAATGCATTGATATTTACAATGTACTCCACTAATCAAAATGTAATATGCCAATTTTAAGACTATAAAAATACAAAATCGTTCTTTTCTAATAATTATAAAATATATAAGTGCCGAATATATTGGGACGTTACATGTATCATTTGAGTCAGATTCATATGACGAATTCTTGAAGTCATAGTACCTTAATTTCATTTGGAAAGAACCTTTCAGAGAGACTTAAACGAATATGCTAGTGAAAACCATTCCCATGGTCTGTTTTGGTCTGGAGGAGGCTTAACAGATCGATGTTAAAGAGGGTAAAGTGTATGGCATATAAATCTACCCATCTCTATATGGCTATTTAAATTTACTGCATCTCTTTTATCAATAGCAAGGCTAATTATTTTATGGTAACGATAACATCGTTATTCTTATTATTATTAAATAAAATTATTATTAATAAATTATTCTTGAGAAAATAACAATTTTACTTAACAATATCGTTACTCCTATTCCATACATCAATTACCGTTTGATCATTAAAAAAGATAATAAATAAATGCTAGCTCAAGGCCATGAGGAATACTTTACCACCAGATTGGAATATACACACAAATATATTTGGAGTGCAATTGCTTGCTTGAACTGCAATGCAAAAAGACCAATCAGCTGGTATGCCGATATTACAAACGAGGGCCACCAGTTAGACAGTTTTGAACTGTATAGCACAAACTCAACTGACCATCTGAGACATGACCTGAGTTCAAAACCTATTTATCAGATTCCTTACCAATTAATTGACAATGCACATAGGTATAAACTTCAGTTTTTCCAGAGAGGAGAGAATTAGGGAAAATGTAGAATTGATTGGTATACAACAATTAGGCTAATCTTAGATTTAAAAAAAAATACATAATCAAGTTAACATCATGACACATAACTAATAATTTATTCACAGAAATACCAACAATAATGAGACCTATGATGGTTTAGATTTAAAAATAATGAACCTGACCTCTGATATTAGAGGCTTGGCATTTTGTTCCCACTCAACAGTCCACTTGGCAGAACATCCTATTTCCAGAGCACCATTTCTAAGTACATTCAATGCATTGCAACCATCTGGAAAACCCTTAAAAAGATGCTGCAAAAGTTCATCAGATGCAAGTGATCCATCAGCCAATTCGTATATAGCTTACGACTATAAAACAAAACACTAGACGTGAATTATGGCAAAATTATTTTGCCCAAAGCTAACTACATCATAAGATAATGATCCATCAACCTGCTAGTTCTTATTACGAGACACAGGCAGGAGAAAACTTCATAATCACCCAATGACAGTAAAATTTTCTTATATGCATGTTAGACGCCCCATGTATTATAAGAGCAATAAAAATCTAAAACAAGAATACAGTTTGCAAGCACCTACTCAACTTATGAGACTTTCAATTTCAAACTAAAAAGAAAAAAGAGAGAAGGGGAAAAATAAGAATCCTTCCTTTAACATAAAGGACACAAATAAAGATACTTTATCCGCTTTTCTCTTCCCACATAGATACAAATGTTTCAACCAACTTACTCAATCAAAATATACAAGTGAACAAAATCAAAAAACACTTTCAAGTCATTCAAAGTTACCAGAAATTCATCGGCCAGCTCAGATGACGAAGAAAACAGGAGGCCATTTTTCTCAACTTTTACAAGTTCTTCGATGCTTAAATGCAAATCACCATAAGCAAAAAATCATATATTTATTAGTAGAACTGACACAATATATTAGATACTGAGAGAAATTCACTAGAGTTTTACCATGAGTAAGAAACAGCACAAACAGGTAGTCCACAACCAAACATGTCCACAACCTGATGCCAGAATTAAAAGAATTAATTGTGGAATATGCATGATTGCTAATGCAATTGTCACATCTTTAGTTTTGGCCCAATAATTGGCATTTAACAGTACCTTCATTGGAAGATCCAACCCTGATGAAGAAGTGTGCAAGCACACACCAAGATCTGCTGATCCTGTATGAACATTATGACATGTATTCATAAAAACAAAAAGCAAAGTGGAAAAAGTACAAGGACAAATACAAATAAAGCACAAGCAAGGACACATATGACCCACCTAGAAGCTGTGGATAATCCTCAGCTGACAGCCACATGGTACGGAATGCCACACGTTTCAGGCGTAGCTTCCTTAGCTTTTCTTCATATTTTTCCTTTTCTGGCCCTTTACCTTCATGTGGATACATTGCAAGATCAAGTAATTTAGGATGCTACACCAGTATACAGTATCTCAAAAGCCAAAACAACCGACTAATTATTTCAACATTAGAATATACCTGTGATAATAAATAAGAGTCTAGGATACAAGTATTGCTTCTCATCCCACATTTCCTTCCAATCAACTTCAGTAGAATCATCTTCGTTTAAAATTGCAGCAACACGTCTATCATACATCACAGCTGCTTCCAAGAGAATGCCAAAATCTTCATCTGGTGTCCTAAGGTGAAGCATCAATCCCTCAAATAAGCATCTTATCACAAACATCACCACTATATCTTTGACAAGCTTTCCACGAGACAAGGCGAGAATTGGAAAAACAAAGTAAACTATTCATTGTAAAGGACTCCAAAACTAGATTACTTGCTTGTACAGCCGCATCTAATATATCAAATTTAATATTAATTGAAACTACAAAAACCTCATCCAACTTCACGCATGCTAACATTCATTGCTTCAGTATTCCATTTAGTGATCTTTATTTATGGCTTACAAATTTTTTAAAAGAGAAGATTTCTACATATAAAGAGAGCAAATGTGTAATATTTGTCTCCTTCAGAATTATCATTCTTTAGATGCGTCACATTTGATTAGAATCATATTATGATATTGCAATATTGCAAGGCACATGAAAAAAAAATCACTGCCAAAAGGTAAAGTGGGAAACTAAGAAGCAAAAAGCAAAGTAGGAAACTATGGAGCCAAAGTTAGTGGCGATACTACCCCAAAACAAAATGTTTCTGACATATACCTAGCAGAAAGAACAGGGCAAAAGAAAAGCCAAAGGAGTTGGGGGATCAAGAATAGAAATATTAATAATTGGAATGAAGAAAAAAAGAAGGCAATGACCATATTTACATGGGATAAATGCCTTGGGGGTTCCTTTTCTTTGAGTAAAAGTGTTGTTTAGTCCTCTAAACAACACTTTTACTTGAAGTCCTTTTATTACTAATAATTTTAAATTACTAAATGTCTTTTTTTGGCATATTTTTTAAAACAAAAAGGATTAAATGACACCTTTTGTACAAGTAAAGGGACCAAATTGGCTTTCCACCCTATTATGCTGTTCCAGAAGGCAGAAGCTATAGGATTTGAGAGCATGCATTATTTCAGCGAGTAGATAAAAACAATATGAACTCACCAACTAGTACTGCTAACGATAAGTGCTGGCCTATTTGGCTTTAGAACAACATCAGTGCCAACCAGAATAGTAAATAAAGTGTCATTTGAATCCCTTTTCAGGAGCTCTCCACTTCCTACAAAATCATGATAATAGATGAACCCACCGAGAAGGAGAACTGGAGATAGATAGCAATAGGTTATAAAATTACCAATGGTAGCATAATCCTGAGCGCTGTGTGGCTGCCTCAGATTTTTATCTAGTCTGCAAAACAACTGAACAAAACTCAAAGGTTATATTTACTTAACAAGTCAGGTAGCTTCAATAGTAAAGCGAGAAAATATCAATGCACCTTATGTTTTTCCTCAAGAGAAGCAGGACGAAAAAACTCTGGAGGTTGATCATATAAAACTGTGGCTCTGTTAATTTGAATATAGAATTTGAGCAACTAAGCATTCTTGATTTTAAATTTTAAGAACCGAATGACAAAAGAATAAAAATGAATACCAAGCTGAAAGCCTTACTTAATTCCCCAATTTTGAGCCAATTCATGCTGCATTGCTTTTGTTACGCATAGGGAGCCATCTGCCAAGTTCCCGTAATACCTCTCAAACCTAACCAAATATATTGCAGCATTCACATTAACTTCAATCCCAGAACTAGGCTACCCCTAAAAAAGTCTAAAAGGGTACAGATGAAGACCATCGGTATACTGCCACAAATTTACTGCTTCTTCCAAGGGACAGTGCCAGCAAAGTGTATCCAAAATTATGCCAATCAACAATAAATGCAGAACGCCTGCGACTGCTTGCCCATTTTACAGCAGCCAAAGTTGGAACAGAAGGTGGATTCTGCAGCGACAAGATGCATTAAGTACTAAACAGTTGTTATACACATTTGAGTGCTCATGCACATTTGTATGTTGCCTTCATTATATCAAAGTTATAACTATATATACTTACAACATGCATAAATAATAGAAACGGATTTAGAATAAGGGTTCGATTTCTTTCAGTGAAAATTGCAACATCACCTGTACAAGGAAAACATCTGGAGCAGCTATTTTAAAACAAAGAAACCAAAGCAGCACGATGAACTGGATCAGTGGCTTGACCAAAAGGAAAAAAGGTTTAAATATCTTGGGAAGATGGGACACAGTCAACCACTGCCTCTACAAATCAAAGTGACAAATCAGTCACTATAATGTCACAAAGATATCTTCCTCTCCTAAGACCAAACATAAATACCAAGTACCATTTCGTATATATGAATAGAATGGTGCTTCAATATAGCTGAATGAGGTTCAGAACCTGTTCAACATTCAATGAAAATATTCGTTTAGCATTTCATGAAAAACCCTTCATTTTTTAAGAGAAATTCCATGAACCATGGAAATATGAAACTTAAATGAGCAATAATATTAGTTAAGGTAGCTCATAAATTAAAATTATTATCTTCCAACAATCAAGGGAGTGCTTTAGATACATATTGCAGATACCACGCTGACGTAATGTAAGATATTTACAAATCAAGAGACTCAAACTATATTTGTGAAATTGTTGAAAGCACATGGTTGGTTGGAAAGGAAATGGAAAACATAAAGATCAAAAGCTAGAAAAGAATACCCTAAAAAGTTAGACTCCTCCAAAATATTAATTTTTGAATCAAGTCAAACATACTATGACTATCTTCTATGATTCAAAAAGTTAGACAATTTATGATGACACAAAGAATACCTCCATAAGCAACAACGTCCACTTCCAATGATGCCTGAAACATCAATTGAATGATTATAGATATATTAAACATTAGAATATAACAAGCTGGCATGGAAAAAAAGATGAAAAAAAATAAAAGAAACAAGGACTCAAAAAATGGGGAGAAACGGTAACCAAAACAACTTGCACAAATGCCCGTAATCAGGCTGCTCCATGGCTGAATGAGCCATTAGTATCAAGCCTCTTTAAGGATGGCATTCTTTCTCTCTTTCCACTTTGTCTCTTTCTTTTTTGTGAATATGGTAAACTCGATAAATTTACAAATAGCTATACCAACAATGTTTACCAGAAAATAGAAAAAAGAAGGATCATTAAGAACAAAAGAAATCAAGTTACATTGCAGGAAGTAAAAAAGAAACAGAAGCAAAGCATTGGAAACAATTATACTGCAAAGCAAAAGTGTGAACTGGGTTTGGTATAAAAGGGAACCATTTATAATTGATGGATTGATAAACTACCTGATTGGCAAGCGACAGTGCATGATACTGCATTCTAGGGCTACGCCCAAAGTCCCCCAAGACGACCACACAAGCCCTCCCTCTCTTCCACTGGTTCTCTTCTTCTACCCCATTCATATTTACTTTCATTTTAATATTAATTTACTTTTACCCAATAAAAGAAGTAGCATGAATCAAATTCCTAAGGGAGGGAATTCCAAACCAGCCATCATGATACTATGTTATTCTTCAGATTGTGATGTCTCTCTGCAAACAGGGATGGTTCAAGAGTTAGTGAGGCCCTAGGTCACAATTAAAAATGAGACCCTTGAAATCCATGGAAAAAAAAGTGAGGCCCTCGAAATTTATTGAAATGTTTATAATAACAATTTGAATGATTCGAAGGTACATAAAGCATTTATCATATGCAATTCTAAGTAAAAAGAATAAAACTGAAACCAACATTAAATAAAAAGGTATCTGATAAGACAGATCCCCAGTTACATAGATTACCTATTACTAAAAGACAACCAATCAAACAGAATATGAAACTACTAGCCGATGACCCAAATATAACATTAATCGGATATTTTTTATTTGCAAGAATGCTGAAACCTAACGAAGAACAAATCATTCAATGACTAGCTAATAAACCAGATAGGAGAATCACAAAGGGAGTAGCTTACAAATAACTTTATAAGATAAGAGCCATGTGGACTGAAGGAGCGACAATGGAGCTTACTTAACTGGAGGGTACTTGACAATTGTCGTTGGTGTGGAAATGGTAAAGAACAAATATAGGGAGAGTGAAATCAAATATACTTAATGGGGATTTAGTTTTTTCTTTGCTATTTTTTAAACGATTTTAGTTTTTTAATTTCTCTAAAGATTTGGTTTATATACTGTGATGACCTCATATTAATCAAAAATCAGATGACCTCCTCTCACTTGAATTTTTACATGACAAGAATGTTCTTAATTTTCATTGACTGACCAGAATTGGACAGCTATCTAATTCATCGGAATATGGTCGACCGATGGCTCTACTCGTTAGAACCGAATTGGACACATGTCCAACTAAATTGTATAGTTGTTTTAACTGACTAGAGTTTGGTCGGCCGATAACCCCACTTATCAAAGCCAAATTGAATACATGTCCAACTAAACTACACAATTGTCCAACTACTCAGATTTTGATTGGTTATAGCTGGAGCTAAATTGGTACATGTCCACTTCATTATAACTCAACTATACAAATATCCAACTCACTAACACTATAATTGCTTCCTCTGCAAAAGTCTATATGGTACTGCAATTCGAAATTACAAACATTACAACCCATATCCTAAAAACACAGAACCATAAGTTCATCTAATAAAAATCTGAACTTTATGAGGAAAATAAAAGATACAACTAATAAAATCAAAAGGAAAAAAAGGGGAAATGTTAAAAAAATCAAATTTTTATTATGAGATCGAAAATACCTATAAAGTAAGGTGTCTAAATGCCTTCATGACCTCATATTCAGAAGCATCAGGTTGAAAAACAAATAAACCCAAAAGTAGCAGTAGCCATAGTAATCGAGCTCGAAAAACAAAACGCTAGAAATATGAAATGTAAGCGATGGGATTTAAATGATTTCAACATATTATGTGAATTGAGATATTGTAAAGAGATGAGACCGTACTTAAAGGGTATAAGGGGAATATCAATAAAATTGCAAGTCCAATCTAAAATGAAAATAGCAATAGCGGGGTCATATCAGCTTATAAACGAAGTGCAACCTTAATTGAACACTTCGAACTTCGAAGTAAAGCAAGCAAATAAGTTTCCCTTGAATCACATCGAGCATTATATATAACTTCAATAATGAACCAAACCTACTAAACCCGAAGCTCGCTAGGAAAGGAAGACTTACCTCGAAGATTCAGTCTTTAATACCAATTCTTCGATTCCGATTCCAACTGCGGAGGAACCCAAATGAATCTTAGGGTAAACAATTGAAGTCAAAATGATCGGATCAATACGATCCGTGGAGAGACGAACAATATCAGAAATCAAAGGACAGAAGAACAGCTGGAATTAAAGATGAAGAAGAGCTAGTCTGAGAGAGGGTGAAAGAGAAGGACCTGACATACCCGTGTAAACGCAGACCCAAGTTCCCTGTGTCTTTTTCACTTTCTTCACTGTAGATTAATTGTAATTATAAAAAAATTTATAGAGAGATATTAGGAAAAATTCCATCGATACCATTTCATTTATCTTCATAAATATTCTTAATATATTAAAAATGAGTTATAATAATAAGAGAGAGAGAAAATCAAAATAGCATTAGTTACAAACAATACAAAAGTTCAATCTTTCTCTTGATCAAAACACAACACAAGAATGAAGTGAATTTTTACAACTTATTCCTAATCCACAAGCTCACTTCTATAGACAAATTATGTGAGATTTTAGTAGCTTAACCTCCCCTTTTATTGAAGTCATAAAAAAATGTGTCGTGTAATTGATAGAAGGATCAAGAAAATACATTTAATCTTATCAAAGAAAGTTAATTAATGTACTTTTTCTTGTTTTATCTAACTTAATTGAAATTTTTGAAATTAAGTGTGATACTTCAAGTTACATATTTTAGTAAAAAAATTGAAGGAGACAACCTAAAACTATCCCAACTATGATAAAGAGATGTATGTTTTGGTGAAGGTTTTAGAAAATTGACAATACTGTCTATGATTGAAGAAATTTGTAACCATAAATCCTTAAAACATTTGAAAGGACAGCAAATATTTAACAAATGACATGCTAGGTGGATGGGATTCATTAAAAACATTCCTTATGGGATCATATACATGCAAGGGAAGGAAAACGTGATGACTAATGCATTGTTCCAAATATATGCTTTATTTTTTGTTCGGATTAACTAAATGTTTTTTTTAATGTATATATTTGATATTTTTAAATATATACTTGGTGTGATTTGAACATGTGATTTAAAACAAAGATAATAAATGATAAATTTTTCATGTATATATATGTGTGTTTTTCATAAATCTAAAGATAAATTTTTGAATATTTATATTTAGTGCTTGAAATTACTAATGCGTTAAAAGTAACAGTTTTATAGAGAAAACTTTCAATACAAACTCTAATTCTTAAAAATAAAATAGCATATGTTTAGCAAATGGAATACAATTTCCGAGAATAAAAACTATTTACATGAATTATAGCTCATCTTCATTTATTCGTTACTTATCATAAAAATAAGAAAAATTAATTAATTGATATTATATTTAATTTTTATAAAATATTCTCTTTTCATCTATATTCTTACGTTGGAAGATTTTTTTTTAAATATATATTATTGGGGATGAATAATTATTCTTGTCATGCATATCACAACCCTTTTATAAAATCGGTAAGAATATACTTAAAAATAAAATAAATTTTCCTATTCTTTGTTTGAAATTTTAAGACTATGAATTGCAATTCTTTTAAAATATCTACTCTTCCACGAGAATAATTATTCATTTTTAATAATATACTTTAAGCAAATACCTTTCAATTTTAAATAACGTTTCTAAAAAACTTAGTATTTTTAAAACTATTTTAGTTTTTTCTTAATAAGTGTTAATTATGTTTTATGTAAAACATTCACCAACTTTGTAATAAATATGCCAAGAGATATTGATTTTATTACAAATATGTATAAATGGTTTCAAAAATTGTAAACATATTTATATATAAAAAATATCTATATAGGGTTTGTTCGTTCTCCCTTCTCGTCATCCCTCTATTGTTATTTTCTCTTTTTGTTGTTGCTTTTTATTTATTTATATTTTATATGTCTTTGTTTCTCCTCTCCTTTTGTTTTTTTAAGTAAATATACTTTTAATTATATGCATAAATAAATACCAAAATATCTTTAAAATAAATAAATAAATTATAATTATAAAGGGTGAATAACCAAAAAATAATACATTAGTTATTCTCTCGCTCAAATAGTTTACTACTTTTTTAAGATAAATAAATACCAAAATACTTCTAAAACAAATACATTTCTTTACGTATAAAAAGCTTTGATGGTTTTGTCGACGATGTCTTTTTAATTTTTTACACCAATAAATATCAATATATATATAATAAATATACATTCTATATTTTTTTGTTAGTTTTTTTATCTTTCTTTTCTCTCTTTTAACTGCTTTTTTTAAGTAAATATATTTTTTATTTACACATAAACAAATAATAAAGTATCTCTAAACTAAATACAATTTTATTTATACACACAAATAAATATCAAATGTCTTTCAAATATATATATTTTTTATAATTATAAAGTGTAAATAACTATGAACATTACACTAATTATTATTCTCTGACACTATTTTACTACAATTTTTATATACAAATAAATATCAAAATATATATGTAATAAATATATATTTATATTTTTTATTAATTTTTTACACTAATAAATATCAAAATATCTATACAATAAATACATTTTTATGAATAATTATTTTGTAAATTGCAATCATTTTTATGACATTATGTGTGAAAATTCAAACAATTAATGATTATATATTTAATGAGTATTTCACCAATTCACTTATGATATTTTAAGCTTCAATCTTTTGTCGAAAATTGTTGTTTTTTTTTACAAAAATAAATATCAATATATATATATAATTGTAAGGATTATAAGTGTTGGCTATTTTCGTAGACAATATTTATCTGTAAATTTGTTTTTAGGTCAACTATCAACTCTATCAAGAAAAGTCAAACAAATACTCATTTTTTAGATAATTACACTTCGGGTATATATTTTATAACTACGACACATAAGATTATATTTATGCATTTAATACACGTGCTTATAAATCTGAAATTATTTTTAGTGCTAAAATATGGAATAAAATATGCTAAAATATTAGATAAGATATACTCTAAATTCTAGTTGAAATCTTTAGCATAAAAGATAATATAAAATCTATTTTAAAATAACTCTTCTTTAAATAGGAGTCTTCTTAATTAATGAGTATTATTAATCCTATTTATAATAAAAAATATATTTATCAATCATATGTGAATTTTCTTAATTAATGAGTATTACTAATATTATTTGTAATAGAAAAGATATTTATCAATTACATATGATTAAGGGTTTTAATTTTCCTATAAATAAAACTCATTGCTCATTGTTTCAATCAACCACGTAAGAACATTATTTTATTCTTTTTAATTTCTATCTTTTTTTATACAAATATAAGATCATAATTCTTTAGGTTTTTTCTATTTAGTTAATCTATCAAATATTGGTAATTATGTTTGAATGATTAATAAGCCTAATTATTTTATTATATTTTGATGATATGTTCTTATGGCTTCTTCTTTATTTTTGTTCTTAAATTGTTTGATCAAATAATTATTTTTGTCATATCATAGTTATTTATATGATTATTAATCTTTAAAGAAACTATATTTATTAAACTTGTACTTGATCTTTTTGCTCTAGAATTTGTCAATTAATTTGATTTAAGTGACATATATTTTGAATTATCTAGTTAGGATTATTCATTATTAAATCTATTCTAGAACACACGGACACTTGTGTTTTTGTGCTAACCATTCTTTTATTTTTACAATTTATTTTTACACACGATTGTATATCTGACCGCTTTGTTTAAATTATTAAAAGTTTATAAATTATAGACCTGAATAGGTTATTTTTAATTTTTAACAATTTATAATTTAATAATCTAAATAAAACGGTCAGATATACAATCGTGTGTAAAAATAAAGTGCGAAAATAAAAGAATATCACACGATATTTTTGGGTGGAAACAACCTAAGCTATAATCATGACCTAAGAGGAAAATCACCGGTTCATCGAACCACCTAACTTTTTACTATAAAAAACAAATGTTCAAGTACAAACTCGGTATTATGCTACCCTCCTTAGGATACTGTCTCAATGAACCTTACTTATGAGCCTCTACTCTATTTTAACAGTTTTTAATATTAGCATGAGCGGTTTCCAAACCAACATTTCAATAATTTTCCTACCAATCAAATACATTCCCGACTTAACTATAGAATGGTTAGCACAAAAACACAAGTGCCCCGTATGTTCTAGAACAGATTTAATAATAAATAATCTTAACTAGATGATTCAAAATATATGTCACTTAAATCAAATCAACTAGCAAATTCTATAGCAAAAAGATCAAGTACAAGTTTAATAAATATAGTTTTTTCAAAGATTAATAATCATATAAATAACTATGATATGACAAAAATAATTATTTAATCTAACAATTTAAGAACAAAAATAAAGAAGAAGCCATAAGAACATATCATCAAAATATAATAAAATAATTAGGTTTATTAATCAATCAAACATAATCACCAATATTTGATAGATTAACTAAATAGAAAAAACTTAAAGAATTATGATCTTATATTTGTAAAAAAAGATATAGAAATTAAAAAGAATAAAATAATGCTCTTATGTGATTGATTAAAACAATAAGCAATGAATTTTATTTATAGGAAAAATTAAAACGCTTAATCCTATGTAATTGATAAATATCTTTTCTATTACAAATAAGATTAGTAATACTCATTAATTAAGAAAACTCCTATATAATTGATAAATATCTTTTCTATTATAAATAAGATTAATAATACTCATTAATTAAGAAGACTCATATTTAAAGAAGATTTATTTTAAAATAGATTTTATATTATCTTTTATGCTAAAGATTTAAGCTATAATTTAGAGTATATCTTATCTAATATTTTAGCATATTTTATTCCATATTTTAACACTAAAAATAATTTCAGATTTACAAGCATGTGTTATTAAATGCATAAATATAATCATATGTATCATAATTATCAAAAATATACCTAAAGTATAATTATCTGAAACTCGAGTATTTGTTTGGAGTTTTCTTGATAACACTTAAAAATAAATTTATAGATAAATATTTTGTCCACGAAAATAATCAACACTCATAGTCCTTACAGTTATTAAATTATAAAATAGTAAAAATTAAAAATAACATATTCACCTCTTCTAGGTTAATTAGGTACATATCTTATAAACTTTTAATAATAAATACATATTTTTTTAAATTTTTACATGAATAAATATCAAAAAAATTATATAATATATAGATTTTTTATGAATGATTATTTTGTATAATGCAAACATTTTAATTACATTAAGTTGATAATTCATACAGTTAATGATGATATATTTCATGAGTATTGGATTAATTCACTTATGATATCTTTATATATAAAAAGACATAATGTTTGATCAACAATCGTTTTTTTTAGTTTTTATACCAATAAATACCAAAATATTTATATAATAAATAAATTTTTTTATTTTTTTATTTTTATACCAATGAATACCAAAATATTCATATAATAAATACATTTTTATGAATAGTTATTTTATATAATGTAATTATTTTTATTACATATAGGATGATAATTCTTATTTAATATATTTGTTAAAAGAAATATAACTTATATTTAAACTGTATATCACTGTCATAAAGTGACATATCTATTGCTCATAAAATAATTATTATTGTATATGTATTTTTCATTAAAGTAATAAATTAATTAAATTTTTACTAATAAAATAATTATTGTTGTATATTTACTCTTCATCAAAATAATAAATTAATTAACTATTTATTTTAAGATTATTTTTTTATACCTTTATATAAAATTTTAACATTAATTTTTCAATTTGCCAAAATTTTGTTTTATTTTTTTACATAAAAAATTTAAAACAATAATAATTATTACTTATATAATTATCAAATTACTATAACATTAACTTTAGTCCACACGTGACCTTTTTTAAGGTATTTTGGCTAATTTTACCTATTATGTAAAATATAAGGCACATTTTATACACAATGTATTAAATTTGTAAAAAATGTTTCCTCAGAATATTTGTATAAATAATCAACTTTCATCTACTACATTATTATTTAATTGCTCAATATCTTTATAGCTGTGTTATAGATTAAATCTCTTAATTATATCAAAAGGAATAATTTAATCAATTTATTATTTTTTATATTAATTTAATCATTTTTTTTTGTAAAAGTGATAATATGATAACAAATGACCATTTTTTTCATTTTTTTTATTTTTCTTATAAATTTTGTTTCAATTGTTATTAAAATATCAATTTCATAAATTATATTCAATAATAGATAATAATGATTACAAAATTAATTAAAAAAAATATCACAACAAAAACATACAAGTCAAAAATTCTCATTTGGCATTGTTCTTGAGTTTTGATGAAAAATCCCACATTGGAGTTTACTACACTGTCACTTTCAATAGAAAACAAGTTATGGCCTTTAAACGCATTGCCAAGGTGGAAGAGAGCTCAATTGAGAGTTTGCCCTGTAAACCATAGTGATCCACTAGAAAACAATTCTAGGCCTTTCCATTAGAAAACAACACGGAGCAATCATAGACCCTCAAAAATTCGCAAATGGTCTTCAAAATTCTCTGCATGTCGGATTTTGGCTACTGATCCATCTTCTTTTACCTACACGCATTATATCAAACCTCCATGAAAAAGTTCAGAAGTATTTAATATACAAATTGCAAGTAAATTTGTAAACAAAAATGGCATGTTTTTATAATAATATAATTCCAAAATGATAGATGCAATATTTATGTGAATTAGGACACACAAAATGTCATGCAAAAGATATGATGATTCCAAGACCTGTAGACCCTAGTTATGATAAAATGGGAGAAAAGAACTATTTATCCATTACTCAATGCTTGTTTACTAACATGATGCAGTCGTTGCCTATAACTTTTATAGGAAATACGTTTCAAGACATGGCGCTAGTAAAGTTCATACCCAGTATTCAGGAGGACGCATCTTGAGATTATAAGTTGATGCCATGCTCATGCAGTAAGCACCTGCATCATGAACAACCAAACCAGCTCCCTGCAAAGTAAAAGCTCTATGTCACAGAATCGAATTAAGGATAGAAACTTTCCATCATAACAAATTTTGAATAATCACAATGAAAAACACAGCAATTCTTGATTTAAAATGTGGGAGTTATGGCTGCAACATAAAGGTATATTGTACCTTGGCTGGAGTTGGAAGTTCTCTATTCTTTCCCAGGAAATCAGCTGACTCACAGACAGGGCCAACAACATCAAATGTTGAAGTTTCGGTGTCAGGAGCTGCAGGAGAAATCAACTCTATATGCTGCAATCAACAAAATGAGAAGGAAACAGTAGCTAGTTTAGAGAGGAGAAAAAGTAAAATGGTCTGAAAGGAAGCACAACTGGATGAAATGTATGGTTACTTATAGGCCCAAAAGTTTAACCAATGCATAAAACAATAGTGTTATGTGTTTGAAATGTCAAATTAAACAAAAATAAATAAATTTGACAAGTGGTCTATTTTTACTTTCATGCTTTAAAATTTGATGATGGATAAAGAAAATGTATCATTCCCTCCACACAAAACAACGCATGCACACACATGCACGCAATGAGACATACATCACCTAAAAGTCTAAAACATACTATGTAACTATTAAAACATTTATGTTCCATTAATGGGGCTCATTTTAGGGGAAGATATATATAAAAACCTTTTCAGAAGGAAGCCATAAGCCTACAAAAGGAACTGCTGATAACTTAAGGAAAAGACGCTCTTGATTATCCCTATAGATATTCTAAATCTATTTAACATCAAATGCTGCTAAATTAAAGGCATACTTACTTGGTAAGCATCATAAAGACTAGGTCGAATAAGTTCAGCCATACTGCCATCAATCACAATAAAGTTTTTTGTTCCATTTGTTTTGACTCCAGTTACACGATTAACCAAGCAGCAAGTATTTGCAATAAGTGATCTTCCTGGTTCGATAATCAGATTAAGATCTCGTGAATGGACCAACTCCCGAACCTACAATAACCATGTGCATTGAAAATGGCAAGTGCAGAATTTATAATGAAAAATGGAAGAAAGAGAACAAATCTATTTTCATAATAGTGACCAAGGTGGATTTCTCTTGAAGAATATTTGGCTTTAAAATGTCATATACAATGTTAAGAAACAAGAAAAGCACCATATTTTATGGAATGGCATGCTCTAAACATATACCGTTGGAGACAAATAGTAAGTCCCTTGGCCTTGGTTAAATAAGAATGTTTAAAGCTTCTTTTATTACATCAGATGGAGACATTATATGCACTTACCAGAAGTTTCACCCAATATATTTCACAAAAGGTCAAATTGCATTATAGAGGAACATATCAATCATCAAGATTAGCTAAGTTTCAACTCAATGGAATCAATGACAGACCTCTTCCATTATTTAAGCATCAAACAGAGAAAACACAAGTATACATATAAGCAGGAACAGCATAAGGAAACATGCTTATAGCACAATACCAACACTTCTCTAGTTCATCACAAAAATATCATATCAAAGTCACAATTAAATGGAAGTGACAAAATACTTCTAGAGTGACAAGCTCAAAATTTGGTCATACTCAATTGAGACAACTGTATTAGTACCAAAACACAATGAAATGTGTCATTATTGTAAGTATGGTTAATTTTTTTTGTTATGTGCATATGATTGTATCTCGTAAATGCATAACTTCATGACTTTCTGACTTCTGAATGGTAAAATCAATACAATGTTTCGTAAATGCTTATGCAACTAATTCAAATATACCCACCATACTATAAACTCTTTTATCAAGAAACAGGTATAAAATATCTCAATTCACTGCACCATTGAAGATGAGAAGAATAGAAGTTTGTGCCTGAGATCTACAAAATCAGATGGAAAAAGTCTCTAATTAACAAATTCTTGATGCATAGCTAAAATATTCATCCTTACAGTATCAACAAGATCTTTGGGTGATGGAAGAATGGCGCCAGAATGATAATAATCTATCCCAAGTCCACCTCCAATGTTTAAGTAATCAACATCAAAACCTTGGGCTCGGACTTGGTCAATATAGTTAACCATGAGGAGTGCCGCATCCTTAAATATGTCCACCTGACATAGTAAGTAAAAGCTTTGATATGTAAAGAATAAAATACAGAAAAGACATTTTTGTCAGAACAAAGAAATTCAAACAAAACTTGGTAGGAGAAGAAGAAGAGGGGGTCGTATTGTAGTAAAAAGTTATTTTGAGGTTCGCATTGAGGCGAGGCTTCCCTTTCCATTGCTTCTGACAGCAGAAATTTTGACAATCACTAAGTTCGACCTTGCAAGCAGAAAATTTCCCCTATTTGACTATTTATATTTATATTTCTTCCCCCACCATCGTTGATGCCTCTAACAACTCCAAATTAAACTACAACCCCATATGATTTACATTGTATTCCATTATTATTTCAATGTTAATTGGTTGTTGAATTAATAATTCTTTTTTATTCATTATTTGAGGTTTTTTAAAGGTAAAGTTTAAGGCTTAACCTCGGACCACCTTGAGGCCTACGTTTCATCTTGCCTGAGGAAACGCCTCGATACTTAAAATAGGCTTTTACATTGACAAGCGTAGCGGTATATTAGCTTAAAAGTAACTTTTTCCAAGTGAACATAAAATTCCTGAAAATTATCGTATTCAAATATACAATTGCTATCTGATCATGGAGCTTCCCTACAACAAGTCCTGACATGCAAAACTAAATTGTATTTATCTGTGCAAAAAAAGCAATGTTATTACCTTGGTAATGGTGGATCCGAGATGGCAGTGGGCCCCAACAAGTTTCAACTCATCAGGATGTGCCTTCACAGCATCGAGAAACCACTGCAGCTTCTCATTTCTAATACCAAACTTGGAGTTCTTATTCCCAGTTGCAACATAGGGATGGACCTTAAAAAAGAAACACCAAATAATCAAGGGTAACAAGATGAGGAAAAATTATAATCAACACAAATTATTTTACTTAAATGATACTGTACATAAAACCATAACAATTACAATGGCCCAAACTCCAAAAATGACACTGAAAGAGGTCGGAAGAGTATGTTGGTGTGAAACAATGGTGAAGAAATAGAGGCACCTCGATGTTAAACTCTAGTGGCAGACTGGCAGTTACAAGCAATGAGGTATCTTCATATTGGAACATTGAATGAGAAGATACAGTAATCATTGTGATTTATGACACATTAAGGTGGCATACTGGAATGTAGAAAAAAGAGACCAGCTTGAAGAAGGAAGCTCTCATTGTAGATATTCTAGTAAATGTAGCACAGAAAGGAGAGGAGACAAAATTCCACAAGTATAAATAAGAAATTGATTGCTTTAGGATAGTTAACCTAGTTCTCACTACTTATAGTATATCACCTTTATGTGAAAGGGAACACTACAAAAGTGGAAAATAAATATTATTACAAAACTTCAGCTAGTAATCATTTCAATAGGTTGTTTTTCAATTCATTAAGAAATAACTCATCCTGACCTTAATACAAATTTTTCATTACCTGAAAGGGTGATAAAATGCAAATACAAATTTGTCATAGTTTAAGAGGTAACACATGCCTCCTTTCATTGAAAGTCTGCAATATTTCATCAGAAAAAGTGCACATGTGGTCATTTCTACCTAATTTTTTCCTCCCAAAAAAATACCCATAAAAAACCAAAAATGGCAAAATGACTAATGTGCTCAATTTATGAAAGTGACCACATGTGCACCAGTTTAAAGCAAGGAGACTAATGTGCTCAATTGGCATAAGTAAAGTGACATGTCTGTCACCTAAACCTATTTCATTGAAGCAGTACCATTGCAATGCTTGTTGGTAAAATATAAGTGACTTAAGCATGAGAAAATGCAATGATCTCGTTAAAAAATAACTCATCTTCACACTAATATAAAGCTCTCAATTTCTCATTACCTGAAAGTGTGATAAAATGCAAATGCAAATTTTTCAAAGTTCATGAGATAGCACATGCTTCTTTTCATTGGAAGTCTACAATGTTTCATTCAAGCATTACTTCATAATGCTTGTTGGTAAAATATCAGACTTAAGATTTGCCACGACATGTTTATCAAAGTACAAGAAATGAATACCTGAGGATCAACATCTGGGTTGATTCGAAGTAGGACACTAACCCTCTTTCCAGCAATTCTTGCAGCAGCCACAATGTTTTCTAAATCAAACTCGCTATCAACATTGACAAATACACCTTCTTGGGCGGCTAAAACCAAATCCTCCAATAACTTTCCATTCCCATTAAAGATGCACCTGCTCAAATGATTGCAGAGCATGCATCAAATCACACACAAAACAAAAATAAATAGAGGTCCGAACTCCAAGGTTCACAAATATATACCAAACGAGGATGAAATACAAATAGGTGCTGATTATTTTTAGCTAATAACTGATTAAAAAGTTTGAAAGCATAATACACCAGAAAATGTTGATAAGAATAAAGTCTGCGTAAAAATATTCACACATCAAAGGTAAATCTAAGTGGACAATCATATCTTACCTGGTGGGATCAAAGCCAGCAAGAAGGGCCAATCTCAACTCATTTCCACTGACCAGCACAGCACCGCAACCCAGCTTCCTCAAGTGCTCTAGAATTTTTAAGTTATTGTTGGCCTTGATGGCATATCCAATTATTGACCTCAATCCCTCTAATGCCTTACTGTAGGCCTCAAAATTTCTTGTAATTTGAGGTTTACTGTACAAATAAAATGGTCTTTTCTCAACAAACTCCATGACATCCTGCACTTTTACATCCTCACAGTAGAGGAACCCATCTGAGGATTTTTTGAAACAGTGCTGAAATGTTGTAGTCCCAGGATTTTGGGATGCAGTTTTGGTGGACTCCTGGGAATGAACAGCCCTCAAAGTAAGTATTTTACGAGATGGTTTGAGTGATAGAACAGGAAGATGGGAAAATGGCTTTTGGTTAGTAGGGTGATTTGAGAATTTGGGGAGGGATACGGATTGCAAGAGCTGTGTAGCTAGAGCAGCCATGAATGATCACTGTAGATCCTGAACAGCAGATTCAGAGTGCCTGTCTTTAAGGTATGAGTGTGACTAACTGCACAGAAGGAGAAAACTCTTTAGATTCTGAAAATAACGTAACCCTAGAAGCAATATAAGCATATCATGTTTTTCTCTTCTTTTTTAATTTTTTGTACTGAATGAAGATTTGGAATCGAGCACCGTTTATGAGTTATGATTGTGTTTTTTTGGTATGCTTATTTGATTTATAACATACACACGAGGCTATTAAAAAATAATTAAAATATTTTAAGGATTATATTATTTTAAATGAATTCTATATTTTATATAAATAAAATCGATTTAAATTTTAAATCACTTAATATTTTACTCAAAATTTAAAATCAAAATAACATTTCACAATAGAAACAACATCTAGTTCTACCATTGTCCCCAATACATATATTGGGATTTTTCACACCAATACCATAAATTTTATAAAATTATATTTATGTCTATAACTTATATAAAATTATAAATATATTTATTTTTCTTATCACTTATTAAAGAAACTATTTTAATTAAAATTAATATCTTTTTTTTAGAATATTACGAACAAATTATACCTTCCATTTTAAAAAACATTGTTTTTACATCAGGTAGGACGGATATATATGATAACGAGGAAAAACACTTGTTATACCTTAATTTTTAAAAAAAGTAAGTTTTTTATTTATAATATTTTTAAAATTATAGATTATATTTCACTAAAAATTTTAAATTTTAATATATCAATAAAACTTAGTAATTTAAATATAATTTTATTAAAATAAGATAAACATAAACAAATTTAGTTTAAAAAGTAACTAATACTATTTTTTTTTTTTTACTAATAGTAAATCCTAAAACTGCAACCGCGCCAAGGACTGAAATGCTTAATATATAAATAAATAAATAAATAAAAATGGAGAGAGAATTACAGGGAGTAGAGTGAAAAAAAGATAAGGAGTAGCCATTTCAATGGAAGCGTTTACTGCCATTGTGGGACAAACCCCATTAAGAACATCCTGGATTGAAAGAAACTCGGGTCGAAGTACAATGAATGCTATAGAGATTACTGGTGTTTTTCAATTGCTTCCTTTTTCGTTTTAATTTTATGGTTGTTTTTATTATAATTTGACATGGGTTTGATTTATTTATTTTTTCGATCAAAGAAATAAGGAATTGCATTAACAAGCCCACGCAGGCAAACAATAAAAAAACAGAAACCTAATAAAAACACTAAAACCAAAACAGAAACACAAAATGGACACTAAACAAGAGCTGAAAAACAACAAAGACTCCTCGAGAGAAGCTTGAGCAACTTTAGGAATCAAACCACACTTATATAGTAGATGACCGACCATGAGCAAAAATGAACAAACAGTCAAATCAAAGTATATGACCGACCATCTAAGCAGAACATGTTGAATTCAATAAATACGGTAACACAATTCAACAAACAATGTACCAAGGTCAAACTTTTTTTTCAATATACACGGCCCCTACCAAGCAGGTGTAAACCATATAATTCAATCATGTTGTTTGTTGAAATAATAATTGATATTTGTCTATATAAACAAATGTACATATCCGATACAAATTAAGAAAATATACGAAGGAAAACGTTTATTTCTTCTTCTGATTATTTCTTCAAACATTGATTTCTTCATGGTATCAGAACCAAGTCGTTGCTTTATACAAATTTGAAACTCTTGTTCTGTAAAACAGAGATTATTTTCTCTAAAAATATTTCTTCTCGTGAAAAAAAATTCTCATTCAAACACTCATACAAATATTAATTACAAACATCATTTTTGAAGCAGTATTTGTCCCACCTAATTTTACCAGATTACTCCAAACACAATTTTGAACATTTTGGTAAAAATAGAGTAGAAGAAAAGCTCCCCACGCGCTGCCTAAAGTAAAGGACCCATTTTCCACGCGTCCCACGCGCCGTCACGCACCGTCTGGAGGTTGAAGATGACGATGTGTCATCCGGCTCGGTGCAACGCGGCTCGGTCCGACTCGAGGGCGTAGCCGGCCCGCAGCTCGGTTCGACTCAGGTTGGTCCGGCCAGCGGTTCGGTTGAACCTGGTTTTCTCGGTTTTTCACAGTTTTTCTATTTTTGGCCGATTCAGACCATTTTAAAGGTCGGAACCCGGTTTTTTTTTCAGTTCTGGATTTCTAAAACCAGTTTGGTTCATTTTTTCAAGTTTTTAAACCATTTTTGTGATTTTTTATCCGGTTTAGTATAAAAATATATTTTAAAAAACAGCAAAAAAAAACACAGAAAAAAATTTAGTCCTAAAATTATTACACCATTTTTTCTAGTTTGGTTACCATAATATCATGACAGAGGGTATAATTTCATTACCTATGGAGCAATCAAATTCAATTGTTGTACAATCTGTTCAGTCTGAAGGTGTTTTTAATGCTGGCATTGTTCTTACTAAGATTAATTATGATGTTTGGTCTCAAATAATAGAAATGCATATTGTAAAGAGAGAAAAACTCTCTTATATTCATGACAAAAATTTGCAACCAGAAAAAACATCAAACAATTATAACAAGTGGTATGCAGAAAATCAAAAAGTGAAGAGATGGATACTTATGTCAATGAGTCCAGAAATCATGAAGCGATATTTACGCATACCTACTGCTCTTGAAATTTGGGGTGCTTTGGCAAAAGCATTCTATGATGAAAGTGACGAATTACAAGTATTTGTCTTAAACCAAAAAGTCTTTACTTCCAGACAAAATGGAAAATTACTTTCAGAGTATTATGGAGAGTTAACTGAAATTTTCCAAGAGCTAGACCATCGTGATAAGGTGGTCATGAAAGACCCTCATGATCTAATCTCATATCAAGAGTCTGTTGAAAGACTAAGGATACATATTTTTCCTTGCTGGATTAGATGATGAGTTTGAGCAGGTTTGTGGAGAAATTTTACGAAAAGAAACTATCCCAGATTTAGAAGGTTGTTATTCCTTGATTCAACGGGAGGTAGTACGTCAAATCTCATTGAAGGAAAAATCTAGAGATGTTGACGCTTCCGCCATGATATCTAAAAATCGTTCTTTTTCCAATCAGCAAGAACGAAAGGTGATTGATAAATCATCATTTAAATGTACCCATTGTCATCAAAATGGTCATACAAAAGAACGATGTTTTGATCTGGTGGGATATCCTGACTGGTGGGATCACAACCGTGACTCTCTGAAGAAAAATCCACGACAGATGTCTACTGCCACCATTACTGAAACAACAAAGGATCATGTTGCAACCTCCTCAGCACATGTTGGTAAGATGCTTAAAGTGTTTGCTCCTATTTTTAATAATACATGGATAATTGATTCAGGTGAAACTGATCATATGACATTCGATTCTAGATAAATCTCAAAACCATCCTCACACAAAACTGTTTGCACTGCCAATGGTAACACAACCCCAGTCATTGGGGAAAGATCTGTCTCTCACTAGTACTTTGAATTTAGACTCAGTACTAGTTGTTCCCTCTTTAGAGTATAACATTTTATCTATTTCTCAAATAACCACTACTTTATCTTGTTTTGTTATTTTTTGGCCTGACTTTTGTGTGTTCAAGGACATTCAAACAAAGCAAACGATTGGTCGTGGTATTAGGCAAGGAAACCTGTATTATTTGGACTTGGATTCAACAAATCATGCATTGGTAGCAACTGGATCTAACAAGGATGAATCAAATATATTGCTATGGCATAGGAGATTGGGTCATGCTTCTTTTGGATATTTAAAGAAATTATTTCCAAGTTTATTTTTGAGCTTAGATCTTTCTACTTTAAAGTGTGATGTTTGTGAACTAGCAAAAATTCATCGTTCCTCATTTCCTGTAACCTTAAATAAAAGTTCATTTCCGTTTATGGTTATACATTCTGATGTATGGGGTCCTTCCAAAGTCTCTACATTGGGAGGATCACGTTGGTTTGTTACATTTATTGATGATTTTAGTAGAATGACTTGGGTCTGTTTAATGAAATCTAAAAGTGAGGTAAACGTCTTATTTAGAAAATTTCATAAAATGGTTCGTACTCAATATAAAACACAGATTTAGGTTCTAAGAAGTGACAATGGAGGAGAATATAAAAGTTCTGAGCTTCAAGAATATCTTCAATCAGAAGGCAGTATTCATCAAACTACTTGTGTTGATACACCTCAACAAAATGGAGTTGCAGAAAGAAAAAATCGACACTTGTTGGAAGTTATCTGTGCCTCATTGATCGAAGCTAATATGTCATTATCTTATTGGGGAGAAGCAATTACTTTTGCTGCATATCTAATCAATCGGGTACCTTCTAGTCCCATTAACTTCCAAACACCACTACAAGCCATCACTGAAGCAATTATTGCACCAAATGTTCCCAATTTACCTTTTCATGTCTTTGGTTGTGTGGTATTTGTACACCTACATAAACAACAACGTAGCAAGTTGGATCCACGAGCAATATGTTGTGTTTTTATGGGATATGTCATACAACAAAAAGGGTATCATTGTTATCATCCTCCTACAAAACAAATGATTACTACTATGGATGTTATTTTTCACGAAGATACAATGTATTTTCTCCTCTACACCTGAATTTCAGGGGGAGTACAACCATGCTGAAATTTAGACCCTTACATATAAATTGTTTCCTTATGAAGAAAGACAAATTATATGTGAGGAAAATACAAATAACTTGAATTCAGATGGTAATACCTCTCAATATAGAAAAGACTCAAGGGAAATGGAATCAAGTCCTCATCAACTTCAAGATCATCAAACAAGTTCCTTACTACCACTAAGTGAGTACGAGTTTCCTTCTCCACAAGCTGCTGATATACCTAACCAATCGTTTGCAGAGGATGTTTCAACTATTGAACCAGCCAGAAAAATACTTCCATCACGTCCTAACAGAGGTATTCCTAAAGCCATGTATGAACCTGAGATTTCTAGTAAAGTCAAATATCTCATGAGTAACTATATGTCTAAACATCGTTTGACAAAATCAAACGTATCATTTGTGAATCAATTATCTGCTGTATCTATTCCTAACAGTGTGCAGGAAGCTTTAGCTGACCAAAAATGGAAAGATGCTATGAATGAAGAACTAAGACCCTTAGAAATAAATAGAACTTGGGAGCTTGTCGATTTTCCACCAACAAAGAAAATTGTTGGATGTCGATGGATTTTTTCAGTAAAGTATCAAGCATATGGTATAATTGAATGCTATAAAGCAAGATTGGTGGCAAAAGGATACACTCAAACATATGGGATTGACTATACAGAAACATTTGCACCTGTAGCCAAAATTAACACTGTTCGAGTCTTGGTATCTCTAGCTGCAAATTTAGATTGGCCATTATATCAGTTTGATGTAAAAAATGTCTTTCTACATGGAGATTTAATTGAAGAAGTCTACATGGATTTATCACCAGGATTCAAGAAATCCACAATCCATGATGAAAAGGTGTGCAAATTAAAAAAATCACTGTATGGATTGAAACAATCCCCAAGAGCATGGTTTGGCAAGTTCACAAGGTCAATGAAGGCATTTGGCTACAAGCAAAGCAATTCAGACCATACTTTATTTATAAAAAAGAGGTATGGTAAGATCACTGCACTTATTGTATATGTTGATGATATGATAGTAACAGGAAATGATCTTGAAGAAAGGAAAGCGCTACAAACTTATTTGTCCAAAGAATTTGAAATGAAAGACCTTGGTTCCTTAAAATATTTTCTTGGGATTGAGGTTTCTCGATCAACAGAAGGAATCTTCTTATCTCAAAGAAAGTATGCCTTAGATTTATAAAAAGAAACTGGTATATCGGCATGTCAACCAGCTAATACACCAGTAGAGGAAGGATTAAAGTTATGTATCAAGGTTGATCAAGTTCCAACAAATAAAGAAAGATACCAAAGGCTTGTTGGAAGGTTGATGTATTTGGCACACACAAGACCAGATCTTGCCTATGCTTTAAGTATTGTCAGCCAATTTATGCATAATCCTGGAGAACAACATATGAATACAGTTATTCGTATTTTGAGATATTTAAAGTCTGCTCCTAGAAAAGGAGTATTGTTCACTAAAAACTGAGAGTTTTCTAGAATTGAAGTATATACTGATGTTGATTGGGCTGGATCAAAAAATGATAGACGATCTACATCAAACCTTGTAACATGGAGAAGTAAGAAACAACATGTTGTTGCCCGTTCAAGCGCAGAGGCTGAATACAGAGGAATGACACTTGGGCTTTGTGAGGCCTTGTGGTTACAATCTCTCTTAAAAGATTTGACATATCCTGCTAAAGAATCAATTAAGTTATTTTGTGACAATAAAGCAGCATGTGATATTGCTCATAATCCAGTTCAACACGATCGTACAAAACATATTGAAGTTGACAGATTCTTTATTAAGGAAAAGTTAGAAGAAAATTCATTGGAATTGCCAAAAATTAAGTTAGAAGATCAATTGGATGACATCCTCACTAAAGCAGTCTCATATCGAGTATTCACAGAAGTTTCAGTCAAGTTGGGCATGAAAGACATCTATGCACCAACTTGAGGGGGAGTGTTGAATTCAACAAACACTACAACACATTTCAACAAACACTGCACCGACGCCAAACGTTTTTTCCAATATACACGGCACCTACCAAGCAGTTGTAAACCATGTAATTCAATCATGGTGGTTGTTGAAATAGTAATTGATATTTGTCTATATAAACAAATGTACATATCCGATACAAATTAAGAAAATATACGAAGGAAAACGTTTATTTTTTTTGTTCTGATTATTTCTTCAAACATTGATTTCTTCAGAATAGACCAAATCGCACCACATAAATGAAGCATCGTCCAACCTTTCTAGAGCCACCTGAGCCATACTCATCACTTCCAATAACTTTGTTGGAAGCATACTCATCATCCCTAACCACCTTACTAATCCCAGATTGCAGATTACTCATGAATATAACATCCTCTAGTCCATGCCTAGGTGGCATACCTCTACCAATGACACCTTTATGTAAGATATTATAAGCATTCATAATTTTTATGGATTAAATATTTATTTATAAACTAATTTTTAGGCTTTTTTCACATCCATTAAGTAAAACTGAAGAAATACTCGAATATTGTATTAATGCACTTCAAGTCTAATCTATGTACTATTAAAATTAAAATTACGTTTATGCATTCACAAACACATTACACATACTTAAATTTTTTTTGTTATTCAAAATGTTGTTGCTTTATTGATATGATAAGGTTTTGATCAATCTAAGGATAAGATCGATCAAGATCAATCTACGTATTCTTGGGTTGCATAATTAGGGACATGATCAATTAACTTATGTTAGATCGATCGAGCATCGATCGAGTTCCCTCTAGTTATAATATCAATTTAGCTTATCATTGCTAGATTAATTGAAAATGATCTCGATTAATTGAGTAGAGTCTCAATCAATTGATCACATGCTTTTTAATTTTTATTTTTTTATGTTAACTAGAGTCAAATTATCACTTATTCTTAATGTATTATAATTTTATTTAGAATATAAGTGTCATTTAACAATAACATAGAATTAAGACTTAGATTTTTTCTATAAATAAAATATAATGTTCATAATTATAACTTTTTGCACAATTCATAAACACACAAAAACTATATACTTTTATTTTTCATAAATTTCATAATTTTTATTGATTATTTTATATGATCACATGAATCATTCTTTTTCTCTAGGATTCTTTCATTCTTGCATAAATTCATAATATATGTGATCTTAATTTATTGCATTGCCCGTTTAAGTTTAAATAAGCTATTTTTATTAATTTTGGTCTAAATCATTTTGTCTAAATTTGTTAAAAATTTCTTTTTATATAAATCTATTTAAAACATACACGAACACTTATATTTACGTGATTATTTTGATTTCAGGTTATTGCGTTTAAGTCATCTTTTTATCATAAAGATGATAATTTAATTCTTATGTACCCGTCGTTAAAATACGAAAAATAAGTGGATAAAAATAAAAATAATATGTTTAATAGCATGTTTTTCGGTTATAGTTCCACTGAGCGAATATAATTGCTAATGACAAATACATATAAATATTTGGTCAGATAAAGAAGAAAATATACTGAAAAATGAACCAAACCTGCAAGGAGGAGTTCTTGGCATAGCTTAAAGTACCGTCTCCACCTTTCATTGGATATGACTCTTGCATTACAGTACCGTGGCTGTCACCCATTCTATCTCTCTCGCACTTTTTTTTTATCGTCTCTCTCACACATAAACAAAACTTTCCTAAATTAATACTCATAGGTTACATTTAGCTGCGAATGTGTGTGTATACACACACATTTAGAAGTCATGGTTCCCTAGACTTACGAAAAATAATGTAATGGCAGGTTGAGATCACATGTATTTGCATCCAATCAAGATTGAGTCCACACAAAAAATTCTAATCAAGGGTAACTCCATGGGAAGTTCGGCATTAGAACAGCAGCAAAACACACCAAATAACAAAAGAAAAATAAAGGGCTCAATTTCAAAAATAATACTTATTGGACTTGACTTAAAAATTGTTGGAAATAATTTTAGTGGACAAGCCAAATTTTATTTTATATATAAATTGAAATAAATCAAAATACAAAAATATTAAAATCTATAAATTTAAAATAAAAATAAAGAAATATTAAGTCATGTGTTCTATGATGTTACAATATAAGAACCTTTAGTAAAATAAATTAGTCGAAGAATAAATAAAAATATATTGAAGTTTCTATAAAATTGAGAAAATAATATAAATAATTAATATACATATATATAAGTCTTGTTGTTTTTATTTTATTCAGTGTTTTGTCATCCTCTATGTAAGGTTGGTTATTGTAGATCAGTAATACATACATATAGTTAGGAACACTTTGTATGAAGTATATTGACACACACCATAGGGTTGTTTTTTGTAGTGTGCATGCTAAGTAGAGTGTTGGTTTTCAATGAGTGAGTGTACAAGTGAGCCAACATTGTCACTTATGTTTTTGGGTAGTTTCGGGTGCGGGTATTTATTGAAAGTACTTGACAATTTTAGAAATGAAAAAATGCGACTTTTTATCACCTTGTCACCAAGCTCCCTAGAGACCTCACTACGTATGGTAGCAAGGTGGAAAATTTGAGTTCTATAAATACTCTTTAATCTCTTCTTATTTGGTATATAGAAAATGTAGTAAAGTTTTGTCAAATTGACATCACATTTTTCTATTTTTGGATCACTAATACCTTGAGTGTTGCTTGATATTAGTGATTCATAATTATTTGAGAAAAATGTACTTATGAGTATTGAGTACTCGAGACGGTGTTTATAAGTGGGTTCTATATGAGCCGTGTGTCGGCTATGAGTTACTTAAATGCAGTCGTTTATTTGTGAGAACCTCATTGTGAGAATGATGAAAGTTAAATATTTTGAGTTCTTATATCTCTTGTTGTGTGTAATAAGAGATAGGTTAGTTCGGTTTCAAGGTGGTCCTCAAGATTAAGAGTAGTTACACTTCTGTTTATTGATCTGTAGTCACTAATCACACCATATTAGGTGGTGTAGGCTTTAGAGAAGAGATGAGTTCGTATGTCAAACCAAGTCATTACGGAAGCAGCAAACAAGAGCAACAATAGGTAGTTAGGATAGATGTCTCAACTGATAGAGGTAATAGTGATTTTATTTCTCTCGAAGTGTAATTATTTTATTTGTTTAGTGAATTGTTTACTGTTAAGTGATTTTCTTAAGCAACTCGATGATGTTACTACATAAATGGGGTTTCTATGTGGGTTTACCTTGTTATATCTATTGTTATGCACAATCCAATTTTTTTGTTAGTATAATCTTAATTTCTATTATGTGTGTTCCATCATACTAGATTTATACTTTAATTAAAAAGCTTATTTATTTTGCATAGTTGCATGCTTTCGTTCCTTTCCTTGTAACATGTCTATAGTTTTCTAATTATTATTTCTGTTTTTTGATCATGCATTTTTAGTATGAGTTTTTAAGGAGTCTGTATCTCCTTATCCTAATAATGTACCAGGTGTTGGACTATTTATAATAGTTTGTTATGTAATATGATTGCATGTTGTGAAAGTACAATCGTTATTTATCGAATATGTTTTCATATATGAGATCTTGAAGAGATTGGAAATCCCTTATAGCTTTTTAGTAGGTATGATTGTCTTATATATTGTGTAATGTTTGTAATTTTTATGCATTTTGTTAGTCTAAATAGGAGCTTGTGAGGCATATTGTCACTAATGTGTTTATTGTAGTTTCTTCTTTCTTATTATAGGTTATTTTTGTTATGTATATAATTAAGAATGTTATTTTGTACTTTCATTGTGTTAATTGCTCAATTAATGTTGTGAGACATGCTTGGCTGAATTGATATAGAGTTAGTGAAAATACTCCATAGGTTGGCATTTCCACCCCTTATCTCGATCTTAGTTATTTATTTGAGTCGGAAGAACAATTAACATTTGTGTAATTGTTCTTACGTATGAGAATCTTCAATTGGTATCAGAGTAGATAATAGCTTTTTAGGCTTAACCATATATGTCCTCGATCCTAGAACTCTATCTATATGTACACATGTCTTATATGTTTATGCTCTATGTCTCCAGTGGTGTGTACTGTTGTTTTTATGTGAGGTCATTCCATGTTTATGCATTTTTTTCTCTTTTTTTGCTTCTTTGTTGTGTATAGTATGTTAATTACTTTATTTACTACTATGTTGGACTATTTGATCCTTTACTAGAATTATTTCCTGTAAGTTGCGTTGACATGCTCTTTTAGTTTGTTTGTTTTACTTACTACTTACTTCTTTTATGGTTATTTGCATACGCATTATGTCACATGTTTTTCAGCATATAATGTCAAAGTATTAAGATCTTTTTCTTACAGCCTTGTCATTTTTATGCCACACTATATAGAATGCATCTTCTTTGTTTTACTAGGTTATTCTCTCTTATACCTAGTATGTTAAGTGTTAGTTTTTTGTTTATCTCATACTAATTATTGCTCATATGTTGCCTATACTTTCTTCTTTTGTCTTTAGATGTCTGTTTGTAGAATTATGAGGTGTGTTAAAAGTTTGAGTACATGAGTGTTTGTTTGTATTGTATTTGTTTGGATTTTCTATGTGTATTTGTATGTCATATAGATTATTTATTTATCTTTAGGATTATTGACTTGTATGCATTATTGTTGTTAGACTTGTATGTTGAGTTGACATTCTTGGTGTTTATGGTGTCGACCTTGTCTAAAAAAAATTTATTTTTGTGTTGGAACATGAGCATTTCTAATATAGAATGTTCATGATACCATTCTATTAAAAAAATGGATGACATTGATTATACATATTTTTATCGTAAAACGTGACATTGTAAGTATAATTAGAACTACGTAAATTTTTTGGATAGTTTTGAAACCCTCATATGTATTGTGCAGAATGTATTTAATCATCTACGACGAAGGTTCCTGAAATTTCTGGCATATTTGGTTTATTCCATTAATTTGTTTCGATATCTTATAAATTTATCCTAATCTTTATTTTATTATTATAATCATAACATATGTAATTAAAAAAAACAATCTAAATTTATAAAAACTTTATAATTGATGTAATATTTTAAATCATGTATCATAATCATATAATTAAAAACTAATAAAAAAAATTGATATCTTTATTTAATCTCATAAATTTATATTTAATATAGTTTCCTTTGCTTTTTTTTTCTTTTTTAAATGATTCCTTTGCTACCTAAATTTCTCAAATTCATTTTTAATAATAGAGTTTTTAGTACAAATCGACAGGCTGGTTTTGCTTTATAAATGGCAACTATATGTATATACTTTGTGGGACTCAAGATTTCTCCATTTATAACATAATTAGCAGATGTGGCACGACTTTTATTTTTTGTAGTATCAAGATTTATATATATAAGTTAATTTTTTTATTAAGTTATGTTACTTCTACTTATCGGTACTATTTAAAGACGTGTAATTAATTAATTAGTGTTAGATAACTAACATAAAAAAAATAGAATCGCAAAAAACTTATACGTAAAAATGTAAAAAAAAAAAAATCATACTTTTTCACGTAAAATCAATGAAATTAGTTGAGAAAATAAAATTTCCTTACATATTAAAGATAAAATCTACTTAAACATATCAATAATTAAAATTAAAAATATTCTTAAGTATATACAGAAAACTTAAGTTTTTGATTATTACAATTGATACATTTATTGTTTTTCGAAAAAATAAAATCTTTATACCATGTTATAATTTAAATTATTTTAAAAAGTATAGATTTTGATAAAAATATAAATTTATAATAAACATAAAATATATCATCATAAATTAATATGTAGATGAAAAAAGATAACACTGAAGTTAAATTAAGATTATT
Source organism: Hippophae tibetana (assembly GCA_037013495.1). Classification (NCBI taxonomy): domain Eukaryota; kingdom Viridiplantae; phylum Streptophyta; class Magnoliopsida; order Rosales; family Elaeagnaceae; genus Hippophae; species Hippophae tibetana. The sequence continues at coordinate 106,078,178 of CM072810.1, forward strand.
ATCTTTTAAATTTACTGCAGTAGATTAAGAAAATAATTTATGAATATTTATGATTTAGTACCATCAACAGCATTTAGAGTAATTTAGAAGTTAGATGCATTCATGTTTTTCATCTATGCGTGCTTGAAAATAGCATTTCGAAAGTCTAAGTCCACCCACCCTAGTCTTAAAAGATATAATAGCTAAAGATAATAAATAGGGTAGCCACTTACTTTATTTTTATAAATTATTTTTTATAAATTAAATATATTCGTAATTTTATTTTAATAATTTTTTTTATTTTTTGAGATACTTTTTACTTTCAATATTTATCAACTTTCTACTGAATACTAATAAAGTTTAATTCAATCAACTAAAATAATTTTAACAAAAAAAAACTAATCAAAAAATCAAAATTAATAAAAAATAGTTAAAGTATTTAAAATTTTAAAAATATAATTAATATATCTAATTTATAAAAATAAAAAATACTGTACAAATCGATATTAGATATAATTTTATCATAAACAATTAAAAATAATAATCATGCTAATGTCATATTTTAAATATCAAAAGCATTAAAATCCATCATTCTTGGACCATATCATCTTTCTTTTCTCATCCCAATCTCAGTGCCTAATCTCTCTGGAACTTATATACAAAGCAAAAGGACGTTCAGGATCAAACTCAACATCGTTTATTCACATTAAATTAATTAACACCAAACTTTTTTTAATAGTAGTTTTTTTCTCATTTCACATAACCTTCTTCTCCTTCTTCTTTTTAAATTACATGAAAACTATTACTAATTAAATGTTACACTAAAAGAAAAACAGGTGAAATAAACAAAAAAGAAAAACACAAGCAGAGTAGCAGAGCAGTCATGGAAATCATGACCCTTGATCTTCCAGCAGAGTTTTCTGGAGACTCATCTCCTCTGTGAAGTGGATGCTTGTAGTAAAATGGAAAATAAGGTAAGATAGGGTCAGGAGGAGGAGGACCACCGTAGAAACCACCATCAGAATTTGGGGGAGTTGGGTTGTTTGGATAATACCCAGTGTTTGGAGTAGGATTATTATATCCAGGTGGAGGATATGTTCCTGTCTGGGTTTGTGGAGGTGGAGGTGGAGGTGTTGAAATTGATGATGGGGTTGTGGGTGTTGTTCCGTAACCTGTGGGAGGTGGATAACAAGGATAAACACATGGAGAATCAGAGATTGTGAGTTTTGGAAAATTGACTGTTAATAAGATCATCAACAAGAGAGTCATCATAAATGGGTTTGTTCTTGAAGAACAAAAAGTACTCAAACGAGGATTTAAGTCGGTAATAGCCATTGGGATTTGGGTTTGTGGGAAAATTGAGAGTCGGAAAGAAGCAAAATAAAGGGAGAGAGAGTGAAAGAAAGGAAGTGGTCAAGTGGGTCGGTGAGTGAGAGTTGGTGTGGTATAGTAGTCGTAAGGGTAAGGGAGATACAAAGCTTTTACGGTTGTAGTGCCATTGTTTTGTTTTCAAATGGGGTAATTTATTCTTATAATTTAAAAAAAAAAAAATATTTTAATTTTTAAAATTTAAAATTTATATACATATTTTTGAGAGTTGTGTAAATATTTTAAGATTAAAGTATGTATTTTTAAAATTATAAGATTAAAATATTTTAATTAAAAATTATAAAATTAAATTATTTATTTCCTTAAAATTACAATACTATTAATTAAGACGTTAATCTTAACATAAAAATGTATGTAATTATATATAATTACAATTATAATAATATATGGTATAAAAGTGTTTTGTCATGATTAATAAAGATAGTAAAAGAACGGATTGAAAAGCAAGTTCGAGCGGCTGGTTAAGGTTGTTTTAATTTGTGTCGGGTAAAGATATAACTAAAATTATTCCATAAATTATAAAAATTAATATAGTTAAAATTTATAATAATAAAAATAATATAAAATAAAATAATAATAATAATAATAATAATAATAATAATATTATAATCATAATACTAATTACACATTAATATTATTGTTATTAAATAAAATTTCATTGATTTATTTTTGTGTGATGTATTTAATTTATTTAACAAGATATTATTTAAAGTTTTTAATATAAATTAAAATGTTAGAGTTTTTTTATTAAAAAAATATAAATTTGATATAAATAATATTATTTTTATGAATATAAGTTTTAAATGTAATTTTTTAAATTATTTTTGTTGCCTTGTTGCAACTAAAATTTATGAATTTTATTGTACTTTTATAATATGAGGATTATTATTGTTATAGTTATAGCTATGATTTATAATAATAATAATTTAAAATTTTAAAATATTACATCTTTATAATTTTATATAAAAATTCACGTTTTTATGCACATGAATTTTGAAGCATATGGTTCCATATGGTTCCAGACTTGCCAATTTGAATTTGTAAGGCTTGGTTGAGCTACAGAATTGTGTTTGAAATATAAATTTATATTTTTATTAAAAATACAATAAAAGAAAATCCCTTACACATAAAGTAAATTAAACTTTTAAAGACTTTAGAGGAGAGAGACTGAGGAGGGAAAAAAAAAAGAGAAGAAAGAAAGAAAGAAAGAAAAGTAACTAAAGTTTATATACTATAAAAATCAAGAATTGTGTTTAAATAATAAAATTATTTATTAATATACATGCAAAGAGCCAACATATATTCTAATAATATTCTCTTTTAAGTTATTGGACAGTGATTTTAAGGATAATATATTTATTTTAAAAATTAAACATAGCTTTTTATTATTATTATTAAAAAATGATTAAGGATAAATATTTTTTTTTTCTTAATTTTGTTACAATATGTTTAATTGCAGATATTAAAGTCAAAATAGTATTTTTCTAATACAGTTAAAACAATAATTTTATCTTACTTTTTAATAATTATTAATAAAAATCAAAACAAAATCTAAGTATTAATTTTAACATAAATAAAAACATTAATGATATTTTTCTTAAAAGTTAAGTTAATTATACCAATCTATTCTTCGTGTGTTTGAAAGCAAATGATTATATATATCTCTAACTTACTTAAAATATTACAAGTTAGTACATAACTTTCTAGCTTATTTCACAACCTTTTAATTTATACTTCATACTTTAAATTTATCAAATTTAATCTAATTTTAATTTCCATCAAATTAATTTATTTCCATCGCAGTTAGCTATATGTGAGTTGTTTTTTCAATTCATTTACTCTCGTATAACTCGGTACATGATTTGGTCAATAACCAAAATTTATAATTTATTACACATCATTTCAATAATGTTATTATTATTATACTTAATTAGGTAAATATAACAATGTTATAAAACAGTTTGATAGAAATTGTAATATTGAATTCAATTTGTAAATTTTAGAAATACGGAAAACTAAATTTTGTTGTGAATATTTAAAAGATTAAGAATTAAAGTGTAATCTTTTCAATAGGTTAGTAATAAAATGTATAAATTAATAATTTAAACGTATAAATGTTAATAAATTCCCATTTTTCATTTTTCCTTAATTTTAAATTTTAGTTTTATAATGGATTTTCAAATTAGTTTTATTTATAGCATGTAACAGCTGAATAGTTTGTCACAAACTCACCATAAATTTTTTGTAACATTTCATCTGTAATGAGCAATTTAATTAATAAATTAAAAGATTCAAAAAAAATTAATTTGTATTGAGTTGGATAGAAACTACGTACGAAACTAAGGGAAAATAATATTGAAGGATTCGATGATACAGCTCAAGAACAACATTAGTTTACATCAGACTGTGAAGAGGAATAATCTATTAGTTGTTATGTTGGCAATATGTGTGCTGTAGCAGATTGTATAACAGTTTTCAAGCTTCTCTACAATTTTCACATCGTAACTAAATTAGTGTTTGTGTAATTGATTACTCTATAAAAATAGAGATATTAGTATTTTTTTATTTAATAAATATTATTTTAAGATTAAAATTATTAAAATATAAATTTTATAGTGAAAATATTTTTTTAAATTTTTTTATAGATTTTTTAATGTATAACCAATCAGAAGACAATACATGAATGTCATGTAAGCAGGAGAGCTAACTAAGTACACCACATGGATGTCTCGCAAACAACGTCGTGTGTATCGAGTGACGCAAGCCTTACCACATGTCAATACAATATTCATTCTTAGTATCATCACGTGGTCAAATATCATGACATGTGTTGTCACCTAATTAATCTATTATTCTCAACAATGCACCATGTAAGTCGTGACCACGGATCACAACGTGCGACATAGTGTTGACTCAACCACATGGACCACAACCATTCCACCCAGGCCACACACGTTACACGCTCATTTGCTCAATAAATCTCCCATGTCATGTGTCATGTTCTTTATTGATCATTGTTGTCAATTTTTTCTTTTTTCATCTTAACTTTTACTTTGAAGCTGATTTGACGGTCTAAATTATTATTTTTCCTAATTTAGTCTCCTAATTTTCCCATGAATCATAATAAGTCAAAAATTACATGTTTTTTTCTTAGTTTTTGGATCCAAAAAAAGAAAAATATGTAAATATTCAAAAAGAGATAATTTTGGTAAAGAGTCAAGATGAGATTGGTATTACAATTCAAAGAATTTATTATATTTTTTTTCTTCTCTTTTCTTTATCATTCTTATATCTTTTTGTTATTATACAGTTATTTTCTTAATATTATAGCTTATTAAGCTAAAAAAACTTTATCTCTAGTAACAATGAGTGATCTACATGTGGTAACTACACCTAAGATATTTTCTTCTCCATCTTAACTCTTGTATCGCAGAGAGCTTCAATCAAAATTGATCATAATAATCTTATCATAAAACATCAAATATTGAAAATTTTACGAAGTCTAGAGTTAGAAAATTATATATTGAATGAATCACCTAGATCAATTTTGTCAAATGAAAATATAAATCCAAATTACAAAGCTAAAAAAAGAAAAATGAGATGTTAAAGTGTTAGCTAATGAGTTGCATGACAAATGGTGTTTTGAAGTAAATATATGGATTTGATACTTACGTGAAGCTTGGATCAAGATAGAAAATCCTTTACTTCAAAGTTTGGAATTCGTGTTGTACAAGTAAAAGAAGAGTTGCATAATTTAAAAAAAAAATGGAAAATTAAATGTTATTATTTATATGCTAAAAATGAAAATGTTGTATGATGAACTTAAAGCTATATATTATGTACTCTTTGAATAAGAAAAACTAATGGTTGTACTTAAAGGTTTGGATATGAGTCATGTAATAATGTACTCCTTGCTCTAATTGATAGGATGTTAAATGAAAGAGTTACACTTGATGATACTAAGACATTACTTCTTAGTCATGAATGTTGAATGAAAATGAGAAGAATAATACATATCTCACCATTACCTTTAGTTTATATGTCACAGTCATAATCTGAATCAATTTCACAAATTTAGTAAATGAATGTGAATGATCAATATCAATACTTGGTATCTATAAAGCAAGTACATCAATTTACTAATTCAGATGTGCGTGAAAGAGGAAAAAGCTACTTTGATAAAGGAAGAATAGGTTATGATAAGGGTAACGATAGTGGCCAATGTCAATTATTGAAAAAAAGTGGTCATTTGGTCACCACATGTTGGCATATATTTGATAAAAAATATGTTCGATTAGCTCAACAATATAACAATTCTTGACCACCATCTCCCTTACCACCAAATCAAAACATTTCTTCACCTAGACAACCTTTTATGTCATGTTCACATTTCTTATTTCTTATGGCTCTTCACTTTATACAAAAAATGTGTTACCTCCACATTATCATTTTGTGTTACCTTCATAATCAATATATATCCCACTTTTAAATTATATTCCACCTTCATCATGTTATAATGCCTTTATGACTACTACTTCCTTATCTAGTCACTCTTATAATACTCCACTATATCATAATCCATCATATTATGTACAATCATATAACATTATACCTTATGTGCAATAATTTGCATCTAAGCTTCATTGGTATCCTGATTCAAGAGTCAATCGTCATATAATTGTTGATCCTAACAACTTAGTTATTTCACTACATCCTTATGGAGATTCGAAGCGGCTTCTTGTAAGCGATGGTGAGATACTTTCTGTCTCTAATCTTGGTTATAATCATTTTCACTCCACTTTATGTCATAATAGAAATCTTGTCATGAATAATATCTTACATGTTCATACATTACAAAAAATCTTTTAAGTGTTTCATATTTTGCTAAGGATAAGACTATTCTCTCTGAATTTCATCATTTCTCTTGTTTTGTCAAGGATCAAATCTCATGCCAAATCCTACTACGTTGTACTCTTGAAAATGAACTCTATAAATTTGACTTGGGTCCACGCAAGCCATTTCATATTTCCTCTAGCATTGTTAATACCACTAATATAGCCATATTAGTAGGTCTTGCTAATATAACTATTGTCGTTTCTTTGCTACTATGACATCAAAGACTAGGGCATGCTTGCCTGCTTGTGTTAGAAAAGCATTAGATCATTATATTATAACCTATTTTGGTAATAAAAACAATGATGCCATTTTATATGTTGCTTGCAAAGCTAGAAAACATCATAAACATCTTGATACCTATTGCATTCATTATTATAATTTGCCTTTCACATAGAATTTATTTTAATGTATAGGTTGCACTAATTCCCTCAACAATAATATCATTATTTTTATTTGGATATATTTTTCTCAAGAATAATTCTAGTATGGTGCAAACTTTTATTCAATTCAAAACCTAAGTAAATTTATAACTTGGTTATCCCATTAAAAGTTTTCAAAGCAATTGATATAGTGCTCCAAGCATCATGTCCTTATTCTCATGAGAAAATTGATTAGTGGAAAGGAAACAAAGGCATATAGTAGACTTATGTCTAGTTATGATTTCTCATGCCTCTTTTCCTCTTTCACTATTGGGATGATACTTTTATTCAAGCATTTATCTTATCAATAGATTATCATCTATTACTCTTAATAATCTATCTCCTTTAAAAGTCCTTTAAGAAAAATCTAATTACTTTTTTCTTAAAATCTTTGAATGTCCAAGTTTTTTATGTCTTAGGCCATATTCAAATCACAAACTTCAACTTTGATCAACTCCTTTTAGATTACTGTACAAGGCACAAATAATATAACTGTTTGTCTAAGGAAGGTTGTTTGTAAATTAGTAGGGATATTGTCTTTGATGGGTATTTATTTTCCTTTACTTTTTCAAATTTATATCAGTATACTCTCTTTTGTCATGGTCCTATTCGTATAATTTTTCCTATTATTTATAGTCCTCATCAACCACTTCTAATGTTGCTTCACTTCAAAGGCATATTTTGCACTATCTCAAAGGCACTACCTTATATGGTCAAGTTATTAACCCTTATAAGTCTTTACTTTTATAAGGATTTGTAGATGCAGACTAGGTGTCCTATCTTAAAAATAAAAGGTCTACCTTAGGTATTATCATCTACTTAAGAGCTAATCTAACCATTTTGTCTCCTAAGAAGCAATCTTATTTTATGATCAAGCACAAAGTCTAAGCATATGTCTTTGGCTAATTCTATATTAGAATTAGTTTGGATACATTCTCTATTAACAAAGTTACATATTCTTCTTCCCTTGGCACTTGTCATTTAGTGTAACATTTTGACTATTGTCTCACTTATAGCCAACCTATCTATCATTCAAGCACCATGTAGAATTAGATTTGCATTTTCTTAGAAAACTTTTGTAATTTATACGTTCTTATAAACTGATTGTTCATCTTATCCCATATGTTAAGCATCCATCACATATTTTCATCAAACCCATATCCATCTCTTAGTTTCAATTTCATAGACACAAACTTAGTATCATTTTTCAACGACAACATTTGCAATATTGAAGGATTAGAGGATACATCTCAAGAACAACATCAGTCTATATTAGATTGTGAAGAGAAATAATTCATTACTATCCATGTTGACAATGAGTGTGTTCTGCATCGTAACATTTTGTATAGTAGTTTTAAAGATTTTTTTTAGGGTTTTTATATTGTAATTAGCCATAGCTAAATTAGTGTTGAGGTGTAATATGATTGATAATCATGCATATATATTTTCTTGTTTACTTAATCATTAAGCATTGTATTGGTGTTATATAAGCACACTTTTGCATTTGAAACTATTTTAATGAATTTTGATTAATATCACGTTCATGTTTACAATCATTCTCTTAAGAAATAGATTGAAGCTTGTGAAGTGTTCTTATTGTTCTTGTGCTATTCTTGTCAAAGAAGATCCCTTAATATTTTTTTACGTTGATGATCAATAAAAAAAGGGTAAATATTGGTAAATCTCTTGAGGTTTTTTGAAATAGTAAAGAGGTCTTAATTAGTTTGTTTTATATTACTTAATTATTATGATATATGACTTAATGTGAAAAAACTTTTAAGTTCAACAAATACTTACCTAAAAAAATAAAATAATACAAAAAATATCACGACTTAACGAGTAAAATTAAAATAAAACATTATTAAATATAAATATAATACAATTCAAAAATAAAAAATACAAAAAAGGATAAAAAGTAAAAATGTTGATCCATAATAGTGAGTATTCCTTTCATCACTCAATGTAGCTAAAAAATTGTAATAAAAAGAGGTTGAATATGCATAGAAATCCAAAAATTCTTAATTTCCTCTAAAAAATTAATTCTATGTTTAATAATGATAATAACTTATTTGTTAAAACAATAATGAAATGTTTATGTTTTATTTTAGGAAAAAAGACGTTTGTAGTTACTTTATTTTATAAATTTGATACATCGATCATCTTGTTTAAATCAATGTATTTTAAACACATTACTAATATATATGTAAATACTTTAATCATTTTAAGTCAACTTTAGTTATTTTAATTTTCTTATTCAAACATCTACTAACCTTTTGTTAGTAAAATTCAATTTGATATAACTTAAGTTTTTTTTTAAGAAAAAACAAAGAAATTACTAAAGTATTCAAATATACAACCATCACCAATTTTAAAAAGGTGACTAATATTCTTAATTTGTGAAAATAAAGTTAATAAAATATCTTGCTATCATGTATTTTATATCTTTATCATTATTTTATTAACTAAATTTTTAATATTTACTTAAAACAAATTTTTTAATTTTTTAATTTAATTATTTTATTAATTTTCCTTTTTATTTTTAACGAAGAAAAAAGAAGATTACATATTTATCATTTTCAGTTTTCTTTTAATCATGGAGTGTAGAAATGGATCGAAAAATATTATTTTCAAATTTAAAACTTTTTCGAAATTTGAGTAATCTTGAGGATGCTATTGATATTTTTAAATAGGAAAAAGGTTTAATTCAATAACATAACCTCTTTAATAATGACATTTAATTTTTAACTCCTTAAACCGTGCATATATATATTTTTAATATAACGTAATATATTACATATTTAAAAATGCACTAAAATATATTTTTTATAATATAAAAGACTGATGTTTGTTAAAAATAAAAATATGTAAACAAATCATCGTATAAAAATCATAGGAAAAAAAAATGAAGAAGATTCTTCAAACCTTCTGGTGTTAATACCTTCGTTTTGGCAAAAAATTATTGCTAAAGTGGTTCATGCCCATGTGCATCTAGTCACATTTGATGTCTATGTAACAACTAAATTCAAAATTCTAGACCTAATAATTGCTCTTCTTTTGGGGTATAATAATGTATTAAGAATCAACTAATTGGAGGGATTGCTGAATCTGAAACTTTTATTTATATATTTTTCTCAAACCACTTTTATATAAAATTAATTTTAATATAAGCACATGCCAACAACCTTAACCATGCTGACTTCTTGTACCTAATCAGCATCACAGTTATATTTCATAGCATCCATTATAGAAGGGATTGGCGAATTTGAGGGAATATAGAGTTGATCATCCTTTTGCTCTGGCTTCACAACTTATAAAGCTGTTATTCTTTTCCAATAATCCTTTGAATACTTCTTTTATGCAAAGAATTAATATTCTTGATAATACAAATATCACCTATGATCAGCTCTTTTGTCTTTAGGAAAACTATTATTTGAACTTTCTTCGATATTGAATTTTTTTTATCTTTTTATAAAACACATCAAAAAATTTAATTGATTTTATTAATTGTCACTAAGATTCGATCTCAAGACTTTGTTACTTTAATTAGGTAAAAAAATATTAGATATTAATTCTTTCAAAAACTTAAGCATTTGAGAAATATTTTTAATAATTTATTTATAATTTTTAACACCATCACACTTATTCCATAGTTTTTACAATTGTCTTAGTGAAAAGCTTATAATACATACCTTCTGAAATGATTTTCTTTGGAGGATCAATTAAATATATTTTTCTAACAAATGAACATATAACCATTTTACTTGTAAATATTCATAGCACGTTCCACTTTCATTAATGGAGCCACCGTGATTCAAAAACTTCACATTGAACGAACACATGATGTACATCTTCAGTCTCTTGAAGGAAAAATGGACAACTATAACTATCCAAACTCTTTGAATTTGGCTAAAGTTCTTATCATACAAAAGGCTCAATTTAAAATATTACATAATAACAATTTGTATCTTTCATGTATGTTTGTTTTAAAAATCTGTTGCCATAATCATGTTCGGTCAAAATTGCAATTTGATTTAACAGTCATGTTATAGCTAGCTTCCTTCAACGAGAATTTTCCTCTTCAATTTACCATAATATTTTAGTGTCCATGCCCTATAATGCTGGTTATTGGACGTATCCAGCTGTTACAGTAAACTTGCAGGTAAGAAGATAAACAAGAGAAGAGTAGAGGAAATGCCGGATTTAGGTAAAATTTTCTATATCCTCTTTCTGATTTCCTAAATGGCTTTATATATAGCCTTAGAATTGATGAACAAACCCTAACCGATTTTCTGACATTCATAACAGAAAACCCTAATTTATTTGGTGGTTCCCTTTCAGTTTTTCTAACTGAATTGGTGCGCCTTCTTCTGCCTCTCTTCTGTATGCGCAATGATCCTCTGGTGAGCAGGAGCAGGACGAGTTCATATCATTCCTCCCTCCCTAGAAGAATCCTTATCCTCAAGGATGAAGTTTGGATATGTTTTCAGAAAACGCCACTTATTTTCCCAAGTGGCTTCTTCGATTGGAATGTCTTTCCATTTGACCAAAATTTCTGTCTTGGGTCGGTATTTCCCTTTTTGGGTCACACATCGGTTGAGGATGGTTTCAGGTTGGGGAAGAATTTTTGCTTGTTCAGAGACTGGAGGAAGTGGGTTGGATCTTGCTGGTATTTTCCCCTTCGTGTTTTTTTAACATGCTTACATGAAAGACATCATGTATTTGAGAAGTGAGTGGGAATGCCAGCTTGTAAGCCACTGGTCCTGTTCGAGCGATGATTCTGTATGGGCCAAAAAAATGAGGAGCTAATTTTCTTGATGAACAAAAAGCAACTGATGATTGTCTGTAGGGTTGGAGCCTAAGATATACATAATCTCCCTCTTTGAATGTGACTTCTCGTTGATGTCTATCAGTTTGGAATTTCATTCAGTTCTGAGCTTGTAGTAGGTTATGCCTTAATTCTCGTAGTAGGTGATCTCTCGTACGTAGGTGTTCATCCACAACTGGCATTTGGGCAGTTTTGGGGACATATGTTAGTATGAGAGGTGGTGGAATGTCGTAAACTGCTTTAAAGGGAGCCATCTGTGTTGTGGAATGGATGGAGGTGTTGTAGCTGTACTCAGTCCAAGGAATCCAATCAATCCATTTGCGTGGTTGATCCCTAGTGAAGCAGTGCAGATACTGTTCCAATGTGCGGTTGGTCATCTCAGTTTGTCCATCGGTCTGAGGGTGGTAGCTAGAGCTCATGCACAATTGGGTTCCTTGTAAACGAAACAACTCTTGCCAGAAGGAACTAATAAACACCTTATCACGATCAATGACAATAGAAGTAGGCATACCATGTAGTCGTAGGATGTTGGACACAAATGTCTTGGCTACTATGGGAGCTAAAAATGGGTGCTTCATAGGGATGAAATGAGCATATTTACTCAAGCGATCCACGATTACCATTATGATTGTATGTCCTTTTAAAGTAGGTAATCCTTCCACAAAATCCATTGAGATATCAACCTAAATCTTCTCAGGTATGGGAAGAGGTTGAAGCAATCCTACTGGTTTCATAGTTTCTGTTTTGAACCGTTGGCAAGTGTCACATTCCCTGAGGACTTTCTTCAACGTTTGGCGCATTTTGGGCGAGGTGAAGCTGTTTTTTTATGCGTGAGAGGGTATTGAGGAACCCAAAGTGTCCCCCATTGGAGAAGAGTGACAATCAGCGATGATCTGAGGTATGAGGGAGGATTTAGGGCTTAGATATACCTTGTTGTTTTTAAACCAGACCACATCCCTCTGTAACAATTTATGAGCCATTGTATGAGTAGAATTGGCTATCAGGTCTGTGTAGAAAGGATCTTGCTGAACTTTCTTCTATAGTTGTGGCCACCAATCCATTTGTGGCTGAGATATACTTAAGAATAAGAATTCAACTACTCGTGAAAGAGAATCAGCTCCTTGGTTTTCCTTCCCACGTTTGTACTCAATCTTATAATCATATCCAAGTAGTTTAGGCAACCATCGTGCTTGTGCTGGGGTGGTGACTATTCCAACAGATACTTGAGGCTCCTCTGATCAGTGAGTATGGTGAATGGTTTTCCTAGTAGGTAAGGACGCCATACCCAGATAGCTTTAATGATAGCTAAAATTTCTTTCTCATAGGTTGATAGAGTCAATGCTGAACCCTTGAGAGCTTGGCTGAAATAAGCTATTGGCCTCCCTGCTTGAGTGAGGATAGCTCCCAACCCGATGCCATTGGCATCACATTCAATTACAAATCTTTGGGAAAAATTGGGTAGGCTTAAAACTAGTGGGGTTGTTAAGGCCTCCTTCAATTGTCTAAATGAGTTTTCAGCCTCTGTATTCCAGTTAAACCCTTCCTTGCTCAAGAGACAAGTTAAGGGAGCTGCCAAACTACCAAAATTACGTACAAATTTTCTGTAATAACTAGCTAACCCCAGGAAGCCTCCGACTCCTTTAGATGTGGTTGGGGTTAGCCATTCCTTAACAGCTAGGATCTTTGATGGATTCACAGAGACCCCTTGATCTGAGACCACATGGCCTAAATATTCTATTTTTTTCACCCCAAATTGGCATTTGGTTTCCTTGGCATACAACTTGTTGGTGGCCTGATCGCAGATCTATCTTAAGATGTCATCAAAGAATACCAGGATGAACTTTCGAAGGTAAGGTTTAAATAGGTCATTCATGAGACCTTGGAAAGTAGTTGGGGCATTAGTGAGGCCAAATGACATTACTAAGAATTCATAATGGCCTTATGGGTTCTAAAAGCCATCTTAGGGATATCTTCCTGATAAACTCGTATTTGATGATACCCTGATCGCAGATCTATCTTAAAGAATATATGAGCTCTGTGGAGCTCATCCAACAGTTTGTCAATTACTGGAATGGAGTATTTGTCCTTAACTGTGCAATCATTCAGAGCTCGATAGTCTACACAGAATCTCCAGCTACCGTCAGTTTTTTTTACTAACAACATTGGTGAAGAAAATGGGTTGCAGTTTGTGCCTGATTAGCCCTGAATGAAGGAGTTCCTTAACCATCTTCTCAATCTCTGTCTTTTGATAATAGGGGTAGTGGTAGGGTTTGACATTAACTGTCCCTGCTTCTGGCTTCAGGGGAATATGATGATCTTGTTGTCGTTTTGGAGGCAGTTCTGAGGGTAGCTCAAATATATGAGAAAACTCTGTTAATAATTGTCTCATCTCTGGAAATGAGGACACATCCTCCTGTGGTTCATGATCCCATATGGGAAAATTTTGAAGGAACAACCCTATATTCTACAGCTCATCGCATTCCTTGTTGGTTAGGGTTGCACTATTAGTCCTTTGTAAACCTTGGAACGTATGAGTGGCCCCTCCTATCTTGAAGCTGAGGGTGAGTCTTTTATAATCCATTTCTATTGGCTCTAGGATTTCAAGCCACTGAACCCCAAGTACTAGCTGGCATGCAACTACTCGCAGCACAAAATAATCACTTGAGACCGTATACCCTTGAATTGAAAGAGTAAGGCCCCTGCATTGTCCTTGGCACTCAATTTTTTCACGATTTGCTATCATAACTTCCAATTTCTGATTCTTAGTGATAGGGAAACCAAAGTTTGATCAATGAAGTTATATGTACTGCCCCCATCTATCAGAACTAGTACTTTCTTATTTCTGAGGTTTCCCATAACTCTAAGTGTTTGAGGATGATTAGTACCTGTTATTGCATGAAATGGGATTTCTGGCACCAACTCCTGAGGTTCTTGTTCAGGGTGTTCTTCTTCTGGAGTTATGATAGGGTTCTTAGGCAGTTCCTCTATCATAAACATTTGGGGTATCGCGTAACGGTGACCTGCTACAAACTTCTCATCACAGTAGTAGCACAAGCATTTATCTCTTCATTCTCGTGCCTCCTGATTTGTGATACGACGAAAGGTATTAGTCGAGGCAATTGGTGTTGAGTTGCTTCTTTGTTGGGGAGGGGGTTCTAACATACCAGTAGTAGGATTAATGGAGGTCCTTGTTGTCACAGAGGATGTTGGGTATCATGGATATTGAATGGCCTTCCTTTGGAGCATATTCTTTTCTTCAATCAATCTTGCCACTCCTATAGCTTCAGCCAACGTTCGTGGCTTCTTAATTTTTACTTCAATTCTGATATCATCTCTTAATCCAGCGATGAAACAGCCTATCAAAAATTCTTCTGGAAGACCATCCACTATGTGAGTGAGTTTCTCAAATGTTTCCTGATAAGTAGCTACACTTGAGGTATGTTTGAGTCTGGTCAGGGCTTCAGAGGGATCTTCATAATCGGTTGGGCCAAATCTCAGCTACATAGCTTGGATAAATTCCTCCCAAGTGAGTGGGCCATGGAACTTGGTGATCCATCTATGCCATTGTAAGGCAATACCATCCAAATGAAACGATGCCAACTGCACTCTTTGTTCTGGTGTAGTATTTGTGAATTCAAAGTATTGCTTGACTTTGTATATCCACCCAGTGGAATCTTCCCCTGCAAATGTAGGAAATGATAGCCTAAAGTGGGAACGTGGTGGCTCATTAAGGTTCCTAAGCTCACCGTTTGGGCGTGGGTTTTCTTCAGGTAAATTCCGAGTGATGCGAAGCCCTTATAACTCGGTTAGCACAGTCTATAAGGTTGCGCCTATCTGATTGAAGCCTGATTCATACCTTGCCAGGGTTTCCATTACCTCGCCGCGAAACTCAGCGTTAGATTTACCCCTGGTGTCCATGGCTCTGATACCACCGTTACAGTAAACTTGCAGGTAAAAAGATAAACAAGAGAAGAGTAGAGAAAATGCTGGATTTAGGTAAAATTCTCTATATCCCCTTTCTGATTTCCTAAATGGCTTTATATATAGCCTTAGAATTGATGAACAAATCCTAACCGATTTTTTGACATTCATAACAAAAAATCCTAATTTATTCGATGGTTTCATTTCAGTTTTTTTAACCGAATTGGTGCGCCTTCTTCTACCTCTCTCCTGCGTGCACGATGATCCTCTGGTGAGTAGGAGCAGGATGAGTTCGTATCACCAGCCTCCTTGGGTTAGGGACATGGAAACCCCTACTATGAGAAAAAAACTGATATTTAATTACTTATATTAGGGGTGCATGGGTATTTTTTTCGAAAATTAATGACCAATCCAAGTTCATGATAAATCGAGGTTATACTTTGTTTTAGAGGTTGGTTGTACAAATAGTCGTAAAAATTATATAAATCGATTTTCAAAAGTCACCAAACCGAGAGAACCGATTTCAATGCACGTTACTTTTGCATATCCCTGTTCCATTTAGAGTTCCTGGTGCAAAAATTTTTGTGTGGTCTTTATATCAGGTGGTGTTAAGGAATTCTGTACATTTAGCAGTCTCTTAAAAGGTAATCCTGAAATCCAGGGTCTTGTCTATCATGTTGTCATCCATTGGCTTTGGGCTAACATGACTTCTTTCTTGATTTAATGACCCATTAATATAGCAGCGTATAATAGAGATATCTCACTTCTATCTTCCCTGATTGAAGAAATTACGCTTTTGAGACACCTGTTATATATATTTGTTTTAAGACATAAGCAATTGACATTTTTTCAATATTATTTTGTAATATGTTTGTATAGAGGGAATATAATGAAATAAGAATTAATTTTATTTTTATTTTTGTGTTTAATTGGGTTAAAAAATTGAATAAAATCGAATAGATTACTAAAGGAAAAAGAATTAGAATTTCTTATCTCCTTAAAGAATTATTATTACATTCTCACCTTAAATATTTTTTTCAATTTTACCCTAACTTCAAATATAACCCAAAACTCAAAACCTTAAATTCCAAATCTAAAAATCCTAAATCATAAACCCAAAACTTTAAATCTCAAATCTCAAATCCTAAATCTTAAATCACAAAATCCTAAACCTTATTTAGAAAAATAATAATTTTAACCCTAAACCTTAACCTACAAATATAACCCATAACCCTAAATTCTAAAACCCTAGACCATGTATTTAAAAAAATAATAATTTTAATCATAAACCTTAATCCATAAATATAACCTTAAACCCTAAACCTCAAATCTTAAAACCATAAATCTCACATCCAAACCTCAAAATCCTAAACCCTATTTTAAAAAATAATAATTAAATGATAATATTTAAACTTTACTAAATATAGGGGTATTGAGATAATATATAGTATTTTTCATTCCATTCTAATTGTAAACAAAACACTACAATATTAATTCTTTCTTTGATTTCAGTGGTCAAATCAAACAAAATTGTTTCCTTTTCATTCTATTCTATTCCATTCCGATTCCATTATGTTAAGAAATGTCATTCTATACATTTTTATTTGTTAAAGCACGCTATTGTATTATATGTGTTTTAAATTTGTGTATTTTTTGTAATAAATGAAATATATACATAATTAGAATTTTACCGTCAAGTATTTATTTTTCATACCATGCAAGACAATTTTTAGTATCGAAAAAAGATGTTTTTACATACAAACTTTGTCAAGGAAAAAGTTTTTCCTACAATTTCTTTTGTTAGGAAAAATACACTTTTTTCTACAAATATTTTGTCGAAAAATACACTTTTTTCACAAAAAAATTATTGAAAAAATTACACTTACTTCGATAAAAATTATGAGAAAAAAATATATTTTATTCGACAAATATCTTATCAAAAAGATACTATCTTCAAAAAAATTTTGTTAAGAAAGATATATTTTGCCAATGAATATTGACTTTGTTGAGAAACAAATTTCTCTATGGATGTATTGGGATGATCGTCCCAACAACAGGAATTTTTTTGCAACAAATGTAGGTGTTTTTTCGACAAAATGGTTTGTCATTGAAAATAATTTTTCTCATAGTGTTTGGTGCATGTAATACGTGTGATTCGGCTAGTGATTTGACAGTAAGATTCACCTCTTTCTTATTCAAGTCACATGTTTAAATCACACTAAAGTATCGTTTAGTAAAAAATATATAATATATCACATACACTTTTTATCTATGTATGAATACACTTCCTCCAAAAAATATTATACTATAAATTCAACTCTTATTACAAATAATGTCAGTATTTTTGTCAATAAACCACCATATATATTTATGTATATAACCTATTACAATCACCGTACTTCCAACGATCCAATGAATGTAATCAATTACATTCACATATATTTTAGTATGTAACCTATTGCATCCATTGTAATTCTTTAAACCACTGGATGTAATATGTTATATATACATATATCTTTGTATGAAATCTATTAAAGTTATATCTATTTTTATATGTAGCATGTTATATGCACCTTAAACTAGGTTATTGACACCCCAATGGTGTGTTACATCCACTTTTATCTTTATATTTAATATATTACACTAATTTTTGTCTTTTTATGTAAAATATTACATTTATTTATAGTTTTATATGTAATAATTATTTCAATATTTTTACCTAATTAGAACGAGCATTTATTAAACTTTTCATGTACATCACTATTGTATCAATCCAAGAAAAAATTAGTTAATGATAAAAGGAAAAATTAATAGGTTGTATCAATTTAATATTGGTTGAATGAAAACCTATTAGGACCAACATTTATTGAATTACATTCGCTTATATCTTTGTATATAATATATTATATCTATTTATATCTTTGTAAATAATACATTATATCCACCTCTATCTTTATATGTTATATATTATATCACTTTTGATGAGGTGAGTAAAGCTTTGGTGAGATGATCGATAGAGTGACTTGAGCTCGAATGAAGTCGTTTGTAATGTGATTAGGGATCCAATGAGATAATTAAAGATAGTTATTGAAAAAGTGATGAGATCTTATTTTGATATCATTTTATTAAAGTTGTGAATTAAGGGTATTTTGACCTATTTATTACGTAGTTTGATTAAAAACTATAAATTTTTGGATAAATTATTATTAGTTAATTTTTTTATTAATTTATCAAAATTAATTCACTCAATTATTTAAAGTACATATTTTTATTTTATCATTTTTTTAAAATAGATAAATAATTTAAAATCATTATAAACATTGATGCAGGATAAATTTATTATTAAACTATTAATAATTTGTAAACTTAAAGAGCATTTATAATTTACACATCAATTAGTTGCACTGTTAGTTATATTTTTTATCTTTATTAAGAAATCCATATAGAAATAAGTTATAGTAAATAAAAAAATAAGATAACAACTAAACTAGTTAAATAAAAAAAAAAAGAGTAAGAAAAATCGAAATAAGCCACAAAAGTAGAAAAGAGAGGAAAATATTGGGGGATGCTGAAAAAAGGAATGAAAAAAAATATAAAATCATATGAAAAAACAAGACCGGAAAAGCCCTAGTGTATATTAGATTCCACGTGCCCTAATTTCACTCTTTCCCTTTTCCACACCAACGCTGGTCGTCAAGTATCCTCCAACTCTATTGCCGCCGGCCCAATCCCGTGAAGTATTCTGCTTGGCTGGCTTTTAGTTTGTAATAGGTACAATTGGTATGAGAGCATAAATGGTGGCCCTCACGATGGAGAGACTCTAGTAACGGCTGCTACCAAGGATCCTCTGAATCAACTAAGGGTGGGAGGGCTGCTACCAAGGGGTCACGGAGTCACTTTGCCCATATGGGCTGCTGTGAAGAATTTGTGGAATCACCCAAGTGTTGGGAGGGTTGTTACCAAGTATTTGCTAGTCACCAGTCGGGAGGTTTGATACCGTTTGGTCTGCGAAGTCACCTAGTCCACATGAGGGGCGGAATATAAGGACCCAATTGAGTCCGACATGGCTTAGTATAGGATGGTAATTAGGTTAATAACACTTGGAGATCCTTCCGTTGCAAGCCGATTTTCTAGGTGTGGGTGAGTTCTATTGTTACATTTGTATAAGTTTTTTACAATGTTGACGTTGTAATTCATTCTTGGAGCCATGGAGGCATGAAATGTTTGGCTGTGTCATTTGAAATAAGCAATTGATCATATCATACTTTTTTTCTTCGTACTTTGTGCATATTGTTGTTTGGCTGTGTCATTCTCTTGTATTATTCTGATTAATTGACGTACCCATGCTTTTGTTCACACATATTGGCAATTGTTGACCATCATCTTCTTGGCCTGGTTGTTTGATGTGCACATGGATGATAATAGAGGAGGAATTGGTGCTATTGTACAATGACTTCTAAACCTTTCTCATTTTTGCTTTGCCCCATGGTTCTGGTATGTATGATGAGAATTTTGAGCTGTGAGTTATTATGTATGTTTTTAGTTCATTGGATGATTTGTCCAGATATACATTATTGATTATTTAAATTGGGAAAATCCAATACCTGGCTTGTTTGATAAGGGTATTAAGTCCATGAGACTTTTGCATTGTGCCGTTTGTGATGAATGATAGAGAAAGAATGGCCATGAGTCCACATCTTTGTAAAAATTCTTACCTGGAAACTTGACTGCTGATGTTTTTTCCGTATGGATTTCTTCATTTGTCGATTCCAAAGAATCTATCTTTTGACTAAGCTTGGCCGGTTTTTATTTTCTGAATATACCATATAGTGGGTGCTGGTTGTTCATTTGTTCTTTTAATCTTTATCATAGCTGATGAAGCAATTGACACATGAATATTTCAGTCAAAAATATGTTTCTAGGACGAACCAGGTTTGAGTTTGCTTGTTATGATTATGCAGTGATTGCAATTTGCCCGTTGCTTTTGTGCTTGTTTTCCCTTTTTGTATCTTGTATTTTTATTTTTTGACTATGCAATTTATAGAATACTGATCTTGGAAGATTTAAACACTAAGAAATAATAAAATACTTAAAAAGATTATTTTCAGTAGCAAAAAGCCAAAGAGCTGTTGTTTTGGCAATAGTAGTTGTACTGTGTGCAATATTTTTTGTCGAAGTGAAAATATGATAATTTTGTTGGATATATCCAAAACATCTCAAATTTTTGTTTTGCTTGCTTCATTTTAGCACATGGACTATACTCTTTGGCCGTTTACAATTAAAAGAGTAATAGGTATGTAGTTCTGTACCAAAGATCGGACGAAGTTAACTTAGGTGGTATTTGGTTTATTGGAAATAATGGAATTGGAATTGATTTCTTTCAATTTTATGTTTGATTGTGCTAAAAAGTGGGAATGAAATGTAATCAATTTTTAAAAGAGAATGAATGAGAATTCCTTCCTAAACCTTAAACATTAAACCCTATATCCTATACTCTAAACCCTATAGACCTTATACCCTAAACCCTATATAGAAAAATAATAATTTTAATCCTAAACTTTAACCCACAAATATAACCCTAAATCCTATACCCTATACCCCAAACTTCAAAACCCAAAAGCTAAAACTCTAAACCCTATTTAGAAAAATAATAATTTTAACCATAAACATTATACCCTAAACCCTAAATTCTAAACCTTAAACTCTAAATCTCAAAACCTAAAATCCTAAATCCTATTTAGAAAAATAATAATTTTAACCCTAAACTCACAAATATAACCCTAGACCTTAGACCCTAAATCCTAGACCCTATACCTTAAATTTTAAACCCAAAACCTCAAAACCCTAAACTCTATAATCTATATCCTAAATCCTAAATCTTAAAATCTTAAATGTCAAACCTCACAACCCTAAACCCTATTTAGAAAAATAATAATTTTAATAATATATTTTATTTTTTAATAATAATTATTTAGAAAAATCATGATTTGAATAATGTATTTTGTCCGATGAAAAAATAACAATTAAATAATATTATTTAAGATTTACTAAATATAAGAGTATTAAGATAATATACAATGTTTTTCATTTCATTTTAGTTGTAAACCAAATACTGTAATATTTATTCTTTCTTTGATTCTAGTGTCCATTTCATTCCAATTCCTAAACGCCACCTTAGTTGTCTCTAACCCAAGCCACTAATTCCCTTTAGTTCAAAATTGCTATCAAAGCTTGTTGCTCTAATTTGTAGGAAACAATGATCATTTCAAGCTTACACGTCTTTTATATTGAAATGTACTTCTAACTAGAGGAATAAAGATTTTTCCGCCTGTAATTTGAGGGCCCCAACTAAGCGGATTTGTGGGTCTAAATTGTTTGGAGCCACGTAGTTTTGATTCTTTGAAGGCTCAACTATGAAAAATATTTTTAACTTTCAAGTCTCCTTATCACTCCATGCACGAGATAGGGGAAAATTGGTTACTAGGTTTATGTGCCAAGCATCATTCATACCATTCACTGAGACACTTCCCCTTATGATATTGATGCTTCTATAGTTCTATAAAATAATATCAGCTGTTTACATATCAAATTTTTGATCGTTTATATGCACTCTAAACTTACCAGCTTGATTGCCTTGTTTCTGTATGCTTCCACATCAGTTCTTCCAGGATTCTGTATTGATTGTTTGGTTATTACTTGGTTACTTAAAATTTTGTTTATTTGGCAATTTGGAAAATAGGTCTGTTCACTAATGGCTTTCCAAATTATTAATATGGCAGGGATAAAGTGTTTTAATATGAAGGCTATGCAAGGTTACCCTTTTTTCTTTAATAGGTTTGCTTACATCTTTGAAAGAACAAACTGGCTCAGAATACCTTGTACTTACTCACAGAATCAGAACAGGTTCATGACCACGAGCAAGAGGGTGCAAGATCGAAGCAAGCTCAAAAGGGTACATGATCTTGAAATTGTGGTGGAGAAGTGGAAGGTAGCCTCCAAAGTACTCTTTTTAATGGAAATTCTAAAGGAAGAGCCTGAAATGATAATTCCAGTAAGGTTATTGGAACAGTATCGAAGGCAGATTAATCTTCCAAAGCCTCATAAAACTTCTGATTTTATCCGGAAATCACCCAAACTGTTTGAGTTATATAAGGATCATAAAAAGGTGTTATGGTGTGGAATGACCAAGCAAGCTGAGGACTTGGTGGAAGAGGAGCAGAGAATAATTGCGGAGAATGAGGACAAGGCTGCCGAGTATGTCACTCGTTGTCTGATGATGTCCATTGATAAAAGGCTTCCTTTGGATAAGATTGCCAATTTTAGGAGAGACTTTGGTATGCCAGTAGGTTTCCGGACAAATTGGGTGAACAAGTACCCCCAACTCTTTAAGGTGGTGAAAGATGCGGATGAGCACGAGTATTTGGAACTTGTTAATTGGAATCCTGCTTGGGCTATAACAGAGTTAGAGAAGAAGGTAATGGGGATAACTGAAACTAGTGCCCATACCCCAGGATTACTTTCACTTTCATTTCCTTTGAAGTTTCCTTCAAATTATAAGAAAGTCTACAGATATGGAGGGAAGATTGAGCACTTTCAAAAGCTTTCTTACTTGTCTCCATATGCAGATGCAAGAGGACTTCAAGCTGGCTCAAAAGAATTTGATAAGAGGGCAGTTGCTGTTATGCACGAACTCCTTAGCTTTACCATTGAGAAGAGGTTGGTCACTGATCACCTCACCCATTTCCGGAGAGAGATGGTTATGCCCCAAAAGTTGATGAGACTTCTTTTGAAGCATTTTGGCATTTTTTATGTCACAGAGAGGGGGAAGAGATTCAGTGTCATCTTGACAGAAGCTTATGAACGGTCAGAACTGATTGACAAAGGCCCTTTTGTTCTTTGGAAGGAAAAAGTCCTGAGCCTTACTGGATACAGGGGAAAGAAGAAGAAGATTGAGAGTTTCAGTGACATGTCAGACATGGAAGACAATATATTGCTTGATAGTAGTTCTGAAAGGGGGAGCACTCATATGCAACTTGAAAAAGCAGGAACTCTTGAAATGGATATTGGAGAAGTTTGCAGTGAATACAAGGATATTGAAGCATATTAAGCTCAACTTTTTCATCACTCATGTGCAACCGTATGTAAAATTATGTAAATGTTTGACTGGACGTGTGTCTTGGGGTGCAGCGAACCAGCTTATCCACGCATTTAAGCATTTTCTAAGTTTGGAGTGAAATGGTTCACATGGAAATTGCTTTGGTGGAAAGCTACATAACAGAACTCCCAAATTCTAAAGGAATCAAGCGCATACTATGAATAGTAAATTAATATGAAGGAAGTATGTTGTATTGTTTTATTTTATACTGTGCTATTCAGCTCCTTATTATTTTTTTAACAAGTTGTATGAATAATTTTTTACTTTCACCAAGCATAGAATTACCTATTTGGATCATAGAGTTACTAATCATGTCACGTTCTAAGAACAACTTGTGGGTAAGATTCTTAATTTTAGTGCAACCACTAAAGTATTCAGAATAAAACTTAATAGCTTCTTCAACAATGTAACGTTACATTAAGCATTTTTCAAGACGATTTTTATTATTTACATATCATTTAAGGACTTGTATGTATCTCTCAAAAGAATACATTTATATTAATTAGGATTATATAATTGAACTTCTCGAATTAATTGAACACACAAATGAATTATTATGTCAAAAAAAGAGGAAAATATTTCTAAAAGAGACAAATTTTCTACAACATCTTTCTATAAAAAGTTTAATTCATTATTTGATACAGATTTCTTGCAAATTGTATTGAAGAATGAACAAAGAAAAATTATTAATAATTGGATATTTTTGAAAGAATTGACTTAAAAGTAACTGGAAATAACTATTGTATTAAGATATGATAGTAATGTGATTTCAATATATAAAATTTCATTAAGAAATTTCACACATGTCAAACATTTACAAAACACATCATTCTCTTTTATTGACATTGTATATGATAATGATAAGTATGTTCGATTCTTATCATTTTCTACTTCTGGTGTCAATACTGTATGCCTAATTTCTTTAAATCCAATCTTAATTTAATTACATTATTTATTTTTTCAAGTATATTAAGTAATGTATCAATCAAGCTCTCATATACATTTTTCTCAATATGCATGACATCTAAGATGTGACGAATGTGAAAGTCTTTCCAATAAGGTAATTCTCAAAATATTGATTTTATATTCTAACAATCATGATTTACTGATTGAGCAACATTTTCATTTTTAGCTATTTTATTAGTTGACCTATTTCGTTTCCCTCAATTAGTGAGTATTCTTTTCTTCATCTTTCTATATCGTTTGAATGTCATACCATTCAATCGTCTTAATATCTCAACAGCTCGTAAAGGTCTTAGTGTAGGATCATGATCTTCTTCGCCATCTTTTGTTTTGATATCTAAATTTTTGTCTAGATGACAAAATCTTTTGTCTTTTATAAGACATCTTTCTTCTATAAACAAGATAAGTTTCAAAAGTGTCATCACTACAAATAGGGCATCCTATATAACCTTTTGTTACATATCCTGATAAGTTTTCATAGACAAGAAAATCATTAATTGTCTATAAAATGACATCCTCAAGTTAAAGTATTCTTTTTTATGTGCGTCATAAACATTTACATTATTATTCCACGACGTCTTTAAATCATCTATCAGAAGTTGCAAATACACATCAATATCAACTCTGGGTTGTTTCGGTCCTGAGATCAATAATATTAGCTCATGAATTTTCTTTTCATAAACAAGTATAAAGGAAAGTTGTATGTTACAATAATTATTGACCAACAACTATATCTGCTACTAAGGGAATTGTGTGAATTAATTTCATTAGCAGGAATGGCAAGATGAAGATTGCGCGAATCAGATGCAAATTGAGGGTATAAATTATCTATTACTTTCCAATTTGAAAATCAAGGATGACGTAGTATCCCATAATTAGATTGATTCTCTGAATGCCAAGTCAACATATTTGATGTCTCTTTACTTTTAACCAACATTTGAAAGCGAAAAATTAGAAGAATGCATCAAAAAAACCTTTATTGGCACACTTTTTTAGGTGTTGTCTTATTTGTAGCATGCTTCCATCTCGATTCTTTACACATAAAAAAATAATCTAATATCTCATATTCTATTTTATAAAGAATGCAATAATTTGGACAAGCATGAATATTATGATATTTCATACCAGATCGATAAAAAGATTTCTTCATTTCATACATTGAAGATGGAAACTCATTACTCTAAAAAAACATATATATTAGTACATTTAGTAATTTTGTGAATCACCACGAATTTTTGCCATCTTCTAGAAGTTTTTTAAAGGTTTTTGGATCATCTTCATGTAGTTTATCTTCAATAGTATGAAACATATTTTTTGTTTGTACATTATGTATGGAATGCCTATTATAATAAGATGTATATAATCCACTCACATACTTAATCTCATCAATATCATGAAATTTCTTATTTTTATATTTAACGCATAGACATTAAATCAGACTAATTTCATTATTACTATACAGGTAAATTCAAAGAAAATTTCAACTCCAAAAACATAGTCATGCTCAATTCTATATTTTGACATTCAAGATTTGTCTATTTTCTATCGATGACATTAAACATATTAACTATAAAGTTATAAATTATTAGAATATCCATCAAAACATCATATAAAAATAAATACATAAAATCTAAATAATTAATAAACTCGTTATAACATTAACAATATATAATATATAATAATTTATATAAATTCACGTAATAATAATAAAAATACATAACCTACATAAAACATAAAATACATATAAAATATATTAATAATATACACATAAAATAACACATAACAATATATTAATATAATATATATAATATTAACAATATATTTTATATATGCACGTAATACTAATAATTTAAAATAAATTAAGTTTAAAATAAATAAATTAAAATAAATAAATAAAATATACATTTTTCTCTTCTAAATTTGAATAAAAATACACGACCTACCCAACACAAAATATAGATAAATAATTAATAACTTATAGCATACATTACAATAAAAAATAATTTTACAAAAGTTATATAAAAATATAAAATATTAATAATAAGTGTAAAATAATTCATAAAAATACATATAAGAGTGAAACAAGTGAAAAAATGAAGTAAAATAGTGTTTGGTAATTGAGAAAGTGAAGGAAATGGTAAGAAAAAAATAAATATTATGCTTAAAAAAATAGTAGATCTGAATAAAAAATTAGAGAAGAACAAAACACAACTAGCAATGGTGGTCGGAAGAAGAAAAAAAGAAGAAAAAAAAGACACTTAACGTCAATCCTATGTGTTAATCGATGCTATACGTAGAATGTAGCATCGGTTCTACACACCAACCGACGTGAGACATGTGTAGCGTCGGTTGACACATAAGACCGACGTTACTAGTTATGCATCGATTGATGTGACAACCTACACTACACGTGAAACGTAGCATCGATTGCCACGTTAATTGACGCGAGTCCACGTGTAGCGTCGATTGTACACATCAACTAACTTAAAATTACAAGTCGATTGAGGTATACAACCGACGTTACGTCCCACATGTAGCATCAATTTCACATCAATTGATGCTATTTTTTGATTTTTTTGCTATTGTTTTAAGTTTTCATAAACATATTGACTAAAAGTTCGTTATAAGTTAATTTTAAGAAAAAAATAACTTGAAATTATGACTTAAATATTTTTTATTATAGTAGTGTATAATTACTTTAAAGTCCTACTAGCATCATTTCAAGTAAAGAACTAATAACTTGAGTAATATTGTTTTGATTATTATCCAGTCTTTCGTACAAAAATAAAACATGTTGAACTTTTCACTCGTGACAATGTTTTGGCTAGTCAATTGGTTGTTCATCATGTTTCTTCTTTATAACAATGGACTAATGTGCTCATTAAATCAATGTCCCATGCTTAGTTTGTACTTTTACGTTCCAAACTTAGTTCTTTAATCCTGCCCCTGAGTTTGAGGGGTTAAGATTGAATATGCTGATTGTGCAGATGAAGTATGATCAGATTCTACCAATTCCAACCAATTCCCTACGTCATTGGCTGCTTCTTATACATTCACAGTACCAATGAGGACTTCATACCATTTGATTAAAACAAAATACTTCTCAATAATGAAGAACTCTACTTGGCCTGATTCAGAAAAATCATGGCCTAGGTAGCATTATATGAGTTGTTATAGCTACTATTCTTTCTGCTCAATAAATGAGCATTGAAAATTGTGTGATCCAATAGTGAAAATTGTCAATCATGCTAATAGCAAACTTCCCCTTTAATTAAAGGATGAAGCATGAATTGTATATTAAGACCAAAAGAGCCGTCTTGTTTTGGCTTAAGTATGCAACGTACGTAATAATTAGAAAAACCTAAGACAAATAAATAAATAACTATTTTAGCTGTATCATTGAGTATAGTTTAATTCTTTTATTATTTTTCTTTAGTAATTTAGTTTTTTATTTTAAAAAAATTACAATATAAAGATAAATAATTAAATTTTAATTTTTATTAATTTTTTTATTAATTTTATAATCATTATAGTTTATTATTAAAGAAAATGTATATATAAAAACAATATTTCAATAACAGTTACGAAAATATGAGAAAAAATTAAAAAAATAATTTATTATTTGTACTTATATTATTATTTTTTAAAAATAAAAAAACTAAATTATTACAAAAAAAATGATAAAAAATATAAATTATTCTATTTCACATAACTAAACTTATATGTATGATGTTGTAATAGGAGGAATAAATAAGTGAAATTTGGAGGATTTTTTTTTCTTCCCTGAGTTTCATATATATATATATATATATATGTTTCTTGTCAAAGTGTTTGCGTTGGTAACATATATGTATTCAATTTTGACGTGTTGTAGCAGTTATAGCTACCAAATATTCCTAAAATACCAATCATATGCAATCTAATTTACATGTATATAATAAAGGTTCTTCTTTCCTTTCCTTTTTTCCAACTTTAACATTGGTGTGTTCTACCAACTCTTATAATTCATGAACCTTTTGTATGAGTCAAAAATATAGCTTACATTCCTTGTCGCAATTTAAGTAAGCTTGCATGTTAGATGCCGTTAAAAGTTAATTTAACAAGTTAATTAGATTTTATTTAATATTAGAATCCAATAAATTATAATTGGCTTAATATTATAAAAAAAAATATGATTATAATTTATAAGAATGTTATTTACTTACTGTAATTATTATTATTATTATTTTCTTATGAATACACGACCTTTTCAATGCTTCAGAGCTTTTCCAAACTTTTCTCCAACCAAAAACACAAACCCTCTAATTGTTTTAGGGAAAACAAAACCTATAATTGATTCCTAAAAGTGTAAACACAGTAAACAATTAAATCGTATTTTATTAATTGTTATTCAATAAATTAATTAAATTCGTGTTTTGCACTTAATTTCTTTTATGTAATTCATAAAAATAATTTAATTGGTCAAAATATATAAATATTAAGCTAGTTAAATTAAAAGAGAGAGTATTATTTTTTTAAGTATTATTATATACTTCAATTATTAATTGAAAATAAAGTTAGAGATATGAGATAACGAAGTAAATATGAGATCAATTAGTAATAGGAGCTAATTAGATTGATATATGCATTAAATTTTGATAAAAAATATTTTTGTCTCAACTTTTGTGATAAGCAAATTTTGAAAATTACATAAAATAATGACACTAAAATTTATAACAATAAAAGTAACATCATTAATAATATTTGACATGTCAAATTGAATAATAAATATGTATAAATTATTGTAATTTAACTTGAATGGTATTTAGTGTAAAAAGATGCATCAATTCTTTTTAATAGTAAAAATATGAGCTATATATCATAACTATTATTTTTATGGTTACATGTTTTAAAATATGTTATTTTTATTGTTTTTCAAATAATAAAATAGTACCCTTGAAAATTGTAATTTTATAATAACATTTATTTATGTCAATATCTCATATATTTTTTAATATTAAAAAATATGACACGTTATTTTAAATCGAGTACAATTTAATTGAACTTATTCAATATATTTAAAGTATTATTTTTATCTTTATAAATTTTAAAAAATTATAATTTAAAAAAATTACGCACCAAATTAAATCTCAATATAAGAGAGTAGTTGTTTCGTGACTTTAATCCATAGTTAATACTTTGCCTCACTTTAGTTAAACAATTTTTTTTTCTTAAACCTTACTTTAATTATTTAATAATTAATATGATGATGCTTTTGTTTATCTTCTCCATTTGAGGAGAAAGAAAGAAGAATTCTCTCCCCATACAGTGATTCTTTCTTCTCTCTTTTCATTGGAGAAAAGGAAGAGATTCTCATCTTTGAAGATATTCTCATCTTTTAGCTTTTAGGCTAATTAGTTTCCAAGTTTTCTAAATTTTGTAGCCCTTCATATGCTATTTCTAAATAAATAAAAAACTTAATATTTTATCCCAAAATTATTATATTTTAAAAAAAAAGTTTTAAATTAAAAGTTTGCGTGACAAATATATTTCTCACTTACGTTTCTAAACTTGGTTAAATTTGAGGACTTAAAGTATCATAAAAAGTATAATATTTAATAAATTTAGGATTAAAATATTAAGATTTTTTTTTAATTTGAAAATCTTTATATGAAATATTACAAAGGTTGGAACATTACAAATTATTTAGCTTTTTCTACGTTTCTCCAAAAACAAAAACAAACAAAAAATCATCATTTAAAAAAGTGCATATGAATTTGAGATTAATTGGTGATGTGTATCGTGTAGAATGTGTTCAATCTTCCTAAAACTTTATGGTATCTTTGGTTTGTTCTATTAATTTGCCTGGGTATCTTATATCTTAACATCTTATCTTTATATTTATCTAATTAATACGATTATAATACGTTATTTAAAAAAGTTACTTAAATTTATAAGAAATTTATTGTTCTTATTAATATGATAATATTAACTGAGAATTATTAGACAAGATTTAAAATTTGGGATCCGAATCTCATAATTTATATTTAGGATGCATTCCTTTGCTTTCTAAACTTTTCAAATTCATTTTTAACAATAGAGTATGATCTTTTAAGTCCAAATGATCACGCACGCTGGTTTTGCTGTATAATTCGTCAACTAGACATGTATACAGACTGTGTAGGACTCACAATGAGTTGGCAATTTATAACATAATTAATTAGCAGATGACCAGGCACATGAAACGTTAGGATAGACAATAATTAGTACTAATCAATATTTTGTTTAAAATTTATTATTTTTTAGTTTACTATAAATTATATCTTTTTAATTATTTCTAATAAAATTTAAAAATAATTCATTAAAATAAAAAAATTATACTTGAGTTCATTTTAGTTTCATAAATTGAATATATTAGTAATTTTACTTTAAATTGATACATTTTAATCACATCATTTTTATATTTTTAGACACTTTATTTATTTTAGGTAAATTTTGATAATTTTAATTTACTTTATTTTATATTTTTTAAAAAAATATTTGAGATATTTTTATCTTTAAACATATACTTGTAGGGTTCCTATTACTGAGATTTATTTTAATTCAACTTAAGTTTTAGCAATAAAACAATATCTTAAAAATTGACAATAAATGACTACATTGTTCAAAATGCAATGGTAATGTGATTAAAATGTCATAATTTTAAGAAATAAAACTAATATATTAAATTTGTAAAAATAAAATCACCAAAGTATTATGCTACTCATTCATTATATACTAAACAATTAATGCTACTCATTCATTATGTACTCTCTTTTTATAAAAAAAATTTAAATGTAAAATGATTTCATATATTTTTATTTTATTGATTTAATTATTCTTTTATTTTTCATTTTAATGAATGAAATATAATTTAAAACAAAACTCGTACATCTATAAATAAGATTTAAATTCTAAAACTTTAACTTGTTAAAATAAGTTTTATATTATTGACTTATAGTTGTTATCTCTAATTTATAAAATTTATATTTAATATTTAATATAATAAAATATGTACAATTTAATCTCGTCTAAAAATTGGTCATCATAGATAACCAATTATAAAATGCAACATGATACAATATTCAATTGATTTATTAAATGATAAACAAATTTCGTGGTCATTAATTATTACAAATGAGCCTGAAATTGTTTTTATATGATAATAATATTGAGATTTTTATCTTTTTTTTTTTGTAAATCTATTGAGATTTTTATATTGTTTATAGCTAAATTATTTTTTATGATTAAGTATTTCCACCAATTAATTAATATTATCTAACTAATATGACAGAATTTACTTATCATTAATTGATAGACATTATAAAATTTAATTAAAAAAATTATATGTAAATAAGATTATTTAGAAAGATGATAATATTTTAAGGTTTTTAGAAAGTGATTTAGAATGAAAATAATGCTTATATCCTTTATTTCTCTCATAAATAAGATATATATAAACATACAAGATGTATATTTGTATATTACATTAATAAGTACTTTGTCAAGGTATCATAGTCGATCTAAACATAACATTTTTAAAACAATAACTCATTCAATGAAGCTAGGTCTTTTCCCTAGCAATCAAGTAGCTAGAGTTTGTACATCCCTTGCATAAGTATGGGTAGAATCATGGAGAGTCGCCAGGTTTCTTGACATCGATGTCCTCGTGGTCAGGTTGCTAGGCGAAGTGCTCCACAAGAAAATTAGCATACTCTAGAGCTAGGTCACTATATATAAGGTGCTCGATACACCAAACTCTCATCCAAGCGAGGTAACTCATGTCTCTAGGATAACTAGCAACCCCTATACACATAACATTCCTAACATTAACTCCCTTATTTTCTAAATTTTCTAGAATTTTGGAAATATTAGAAAATATTTTCAGTATTTAATTTTAATTTTTAATGTGCAAACTGTTCAACTTCCACCCTTCCTCTATAAATAGTAACACATTTAACTTTTTATCCATTAAAGTTTTACTTAGCTAATTTTTTCTCCAAAGAATCTTAGCTCGACACAATTTCTTACCATACAATTCTACATAAGCAACCCATTTGAACATCACTTAGTTTGGATTTCAGTACATTAGGTTAGCAACTTCCTTTGAAAAATCAATATGTTTTTTTATTCTCAAGCCGCTCGTTATCAAATTTACAACTTTCTTCACCAACTAGGTAACTTTCTTATCATTTCCTTCTTTTTTGCCATGTCTTCTAATAAAGGAAAATGTATAGCTCATTCATTATCTTTCAAAGATTTTTTCCAAGTCGTACAAAAAGTATTTATTTAAGGATAGGAACATTTCGAGAAAGATCTCGGGACTCAGTCTGCTTACCAATGATCTCAGAACAAGCTAAGCGACCTATTGAAGCTTTAGTAGGTCACGATGAAGAGTTGACCAAAACGGGTGGTGCACCTATAAAGAAGAGTGTCCTAATCCTTTCCGCTTCATTTGGGTCACACCATGTTTCCTTATCATCCTCACAGGGACTGATACCCATCATTCGCTTCCCTTTATCTACTGTAGAAAAGGTACCCCACCTAAAGAAGAAGTGCGACAACAAGGGTAAGCCTACCTATCGAATTAAGGATAAGCATCATATCAAAATAATGCCAAGTGATATGACTGTTGATGATTTGATGGAGATCAGGCAAAAATATGGTATTTCCTCACCTTGTTTCCTTATCGTATCGAGAAAATGTCAAGTGATCATTAGTGGATGCCAATTGTTTGGAGATATGCTAGTGTTTTAAGATTTAGAGAAAAGGGATTAAGAATTAAGATAATACTCAAATTCTTTATTCCTATCATAAATAAGGTATATAAACATACAAGAGATATATATATCTATATTACATTGGTAGGTATTTTATAACCAACTTAAATATGATATTTTTACTGTAAAGTAAAGCCGTTATATATAAGGTTATAACCAACTTAAATATGATATTTTTACTCTAAAGTAAAGCCGTTATATATAAGGTATTCGATACATTGGACTCTCACAATGTAACTCAAGTCATTAGGATAACAACCATTATACACATAATATTTTTAATAGATCAAAATTTAAATATCAAATTATTATTAAAAATATCAAATACATAATTCGCTAAAACCTATTTACATCAATATACAAACTTTAATCAAATTATAAAAATTAAATGATAGGATCCCTTTATTAAATAAATATTTACACCTCTCATAAAATAATAATTATTTCAATAAGTCCAACTGTCCTTGTTTTCTCTGTAAAGCAACTACTACAAACTATTATGTTTTGATATTTAGTAAAAAAAATTAAATTTATCCGTTTTAAATAACTGACCTAAAATATTTCACCTATTTTAAAAAAGGACTCAATTTTTTTAAAATATTTTTTTTGTTTTTTTCATTTTAAGTAATCTGGCCTAATTTTTTTAAAAATATTTGTCAGCTAAAATAAAATGACCGTGTGAAAAGAAAATAACAAAAATCGTAAAACTTGTAGCAATAAAAGCTACAAGTTAAAAATATATAACAATAATAATAGTATATTTATATAAATTTTATATATTTTTACTATTAAAAAAATCTGTTATATTATTTTATTTTAAACAATATCTAATTAAATTATAATCATTTAGATCCGTTTAATATTAAACATCGTTTAATTAGACATCTTTTAATGTTATTAAGGTGATTTGCTATTGTTATAAGTTTTATAAATATTATTTTTTATAATTTCTGAAAAATATTGTACAATTTTAAAAAGTATATAATTATATCATTTCAGTTGTTATTTCATTATAAAATTCTTCTTTAAATTTTGAATTTTATTAATTTTAAATATTTTTAATAATAATATTTAAAATATTGATAAAAGAGAATGTATTGTTATTTTTAAAACATTCAAGATTTTTTCATTATTTCGTAAAATTTAAGAATATATTTTTAATTTAACCAAACATCTACATTTTGATTTTTAACGTGAGTTTGACCGGGTTAAGGATCCACAGGCCCACAGCTAAATGAAAGAAGATTAAAAGAACAACAATCAAATTAAACCACATAGTTGATAAAAATAAATAAATAAACCATACGCATTGAAGAATTGAACGAGGATAAGAAAGGTAAACATAAAATTTAATTAATTATTTTTTATTATTAATATGTTTTTAATTAATTATTTTTATTAAAGTTTAATTGATTTTTAAAGTATTTAAATCAATTACACATGAAATTATAAAAAAAAATGTTATTTATAAGATAATAAATGATAATTTAAAAAGAAATATTTAGATCTTATATGAATTTGAAAGTGTACGCTATCATATAAAAAATATAAGATTTAAATCTTCGTAATTATATGTTTCTATTAACAAATATGACTAATCCAAACCAAGAATTAATACATTTTTATAATTTTTAATGATTTACGATTAAACATGTCATGGATATTCAATATTGACAATACCCTCTATTATGACGGGTTTTTTCAGAAAATAAAAAACTAAAAATAAAATAATAACGAACGCTTGCCGGATAAGTAAGGTAAGATAATCGGTGGGTCCCATAGTTTGGCGAAATCGAAGTTGATCTTACTTCTAATTAGGCAGTGCCATCTAACCTATCCGAATTCCGTTGTGGAATGACTTCTGAGATCAAGTCAAGTGGTGGCCCTGACGGGATCTTAAAAGATAAATCTTCTTACTTCTGCCTCGAAACTTTATGTAACCATTTGAAGCTTAGCGCATACGATGAGTTATTTAGTTGCTTTTTATTAAGTATAAAATATTAATGTAAAAATAATTTAAAATAAAAAATAATAAAAATAACATTTTTAAAATTCATAACCATATATTAATATTTATTATGTCTATTTATGTATTTTTATTATTAAAAAAAATTCTAACACATCATTTCATATTTAACGTTATCTAATCAAATATTCTTAAAATTAAACTATAACTATTTAAATTCGTTAAATATTAAATATTATTTATTTAAAATAGATCGGAGTGTTACTTTTTTGTATAAATTTTAAGGATTGTTTTATTGTAATTTTTTTAAATTTTACTTAATAATTTAATGGTCTAGTATTTATAAAAATAAAAAAATTAATTAAGTCTCACCAAAACTTATTCTAGAAATAGGGTTATCATAAATTAGTTATGTCCAAAAAATTGGAAAAAATAAAGTCACATCTTTAAATTTTGTAACCATAAAAATAACATATTTTGTATGTAACTCATAAATTTTTATTATTAATAAAAATCTACACATTATTTCACATTAAAAATTATTTAATTTGATGCCGTTCAAAGTAGACTAGTATCATTTAGATACATTTAATGTTAAATATCTATCAATCATATTAAATGCATAAGATTATGTAACCATTGATCATATTTCACATAATATAATGGGAGAGGATGAATAACATTAAATTTTTAAGTAATTTTTTTTTATAATCTAATATCTCATACATTGAGATTTATTAGGGAGTGGAGGGAAAAATTATCTCTTTTAAATTTCAAACATTGATTTATAAAAAGGTGAAAATCAATATCAAAAAAATAAGAATAAATCAAATTATTATAAAAATCTTCAGAACTTGTCAATAGCGTAAAAATTAAATATTTTCAAATGTTATTTTTTAGTTAAATGACTTCTCCAAATAGGTCTAGCTTTTCTATTTATGACAATATAAAAAATCTTTAAAATAATTTGATATTTGATCTGTTGATATCTTTGACTTTGAACGTCAACAAAATCCCAAAAAGAAACAAATATTTAAAACTATATCATGGAAAATACTACTTAAACCATGGCATAACATGATTAAAATTTTCCATAAATTCAATTTAGTTGAAAAAAAATGATCATATTAGATCTAGATCTATGTGATATAAACTAAATAAAAAATAATTGTGATTATTACTAAATAATGAAATGTTGATTCGATTTATGTCAACATCGATAATTTATTGCACAATTCCTTTTTATGGATATGAGAATAGAGAACACATTGTTAGGATCTTGGACTATCATGAAATGTGACATTCTTTTGTTCTCTAATATCTATGTAAGTATAGGTAATTGGCAAACAATGAAGAGACATGTCTCTCCTTGTGATCTAGAGATGTGAAGAAAGATTTAAGAAGACATTGTAGATTTTTGTGTTTATTTATTATCAAGTTATTTATTAAGATAAAAGTGAATATATATAAGAGAAGATACTACTTGTTAATGATTCTTACCTATAGTGATAAAATTATCTCAATACTAGAGTTAACTTTTTGTAATTATTTATTTATCGAATAATTAGGTAATTATTTGGCGATCATTTATCATGTTAGATATTTAGTTAGTAATGATGCTCATTTGTTGACTCAGTGCTTACTTGATTGAATGGAACCTATCATATCATGTCATATAAGGTAGGTTAATTTACACCTAACATAAAATATAATGGTGATTCACTAGAGAGAATGCATTTATATAATAGAATAAATTGTGAAGAGAAAGAAAAAAGGATTATGATTTTTCTTAATTTAGAAAAGTAGGGAGTAAGATAAAACTTTGACCATTTTGTTAAAAAATATTCATATAGTCCTATAAATTCAAACATTTGTATGATAGATTTAGGAGTCTTATATTAAGGTTATCAAATTTGGAATTTTTTAATTTCTGGTCATTTGATTGTTTTCTAAATTTTAGGGTTGTGCTTAAATTGATATAATTTTGAGTTTTATTCATGGTTGAAAAATATGAAATTAAAAAAATTTAATGACATGAATGATTTTAGTATTTGGCATATGAAGATATGTCTTTTATTGGCTAAAGAATGGCTTGTTAAGGCATTTGAAGGCATTGATAAATTATCTTCAGAATTGTTTAATGAGAAAAATAATGATTTGATGGAAAATGATCTTAGTTCAATTAAGTTGTCTTTGTGTGATAAATTTTTGTTTGAGGTTGGTGATGAGAAATCCGTTACTAATTTGGGCTTAAGTTGGAGAGTTTGTACGTGGCCTAGTCTTTAACCAATTGCTTACATTTGAAGTAGTGCTTGTACAAATTTATAATGTTAGAAAGTACTTCTTTGCAAGTCTAGAGCTAATAAAAAAGTAAATACAATTATTGTCATCAATAAATGCATTGAAAATGCATTTTTCTTAAACTCAAAATAAAGGTAAGTAAGTCACATCGTCTTTTACTCATAATGATGTTGCTGGTGTTGAAAATAGTCATGCTTTTGATGATGATATTGTTCTATTAGTATCTATTGGTTTTCTTGAAGATGTTTACATTCTAAATTCGAGTTATATTTACCATATGTGCTCAATTTACCATATGTTCCCCTATAGGGATTGATTTTCTACTTATCGATACATTGATATAGGTGTTTTATTGATGAGAAATAATGCTTCATGTAAAGTTGTTAGTAATGGTACAATTTGAATTAAGATGTATTATGATATTATTAGAAATTTGAAAGATGTTTGTCATATACATGAACATAATATCTTTAGGTACTCTTGAATCATAATGATATCATTATTTAATTCATAGTGGAGTAATAAAAGTTTGTATATACAAGGTAGCACATTTGTCAATGGTGCTTTAGTTTCATCCTTATCATATTTAATTTTGGATATTATTTTCTTTTGGTTTTTGAGTGAGGCAAAGATGCTTACTTTGAGAATGCAAGGTTTTTTTAGTGATTAGAAATTTAAGCACTTTAGGACCGACAATGATTTGATATTTTTGAAGAGTTATCTTTTTGAGTTGTCATATAAGTTGTATAGTGAGACATTGCACTATATGTAGTATACTACATCAATATGTAGTTGCAAAACGTTTGAATTTGACTCTTTTAGAAAAAAAAACATGTATTATTTTTCATGTTGTTTTTAGTAGATTATTTTAGATTGAATTTTTTAATGCCTGTTATTTGATAAATTGGTCTTAATCGATCGTATTTATGTTAAATACTTAATTTAAGAAAGATAAATATATTTTAACAGGTAATGATCATGGCGTTAGTGGGTCAATGAAACTTGAGTGTATCTACTAGTAAAGTATAAGTAGTCACTTCTATTCAATTTTTAGTGGACAATTTAGATTATTCTGCTTATGATTTAGCAGATAAACAAATAGGGTAACCATATAGTATTGTCATTGGCAAAAGACAAGTTTTGGATCCTTATTGGCTTCACATTGATTGATTTGTTTTTTTTGTTTAATTATGACATTTCATATGCTAATATTGTTAATAAATTTTGGTATGCCATAGTTTGTACTTGTTTTGATATTTCACATACAATTGTGTTATAATTTTTTATTGACAACTTTTGTAAGGATCCTTTGGAAGTTTTAAAATGGAATTTGAGTGATAATTTGAATTTTGGCGTGGTTTTCGGTATAGGTTTTAACAATAGCTACAATGTTATTACTTTTATGGATTTAGTTTGTGATGGTAATTTTATTAGAAGTTTGTTGATAATTTTTTTTTACTTCTTATTATGTTGTTAGTTGGGAGATGATTTTACAGTCTATATTTAGTTTGTCTACTATTAGGACAAAGTATATGGCAACATCAAAAGCAATCGATAAAGTTATTTTGTTTGAATGTTTGGTTTGTAATTTGGGTTTGCAATAGAATATATTTGTTATATTTTTTCATAGCTAGAATGTTATATATTTGACCTATATGTATCTTGAGAAGACCAAACACTATAACCAAACACTATGTGGTTAGATATTACTTCCTTGGTGATATTATTTGTATTATTATAATCACTTCATAGATTCCATCAATTGTTTTGACAACACATGTTTATATTGATAAGTTCAACTATTATTTGGAATTGGATGGTGTTTGCAAAAGTTGATTACCCTTCAGGCTTTAGGAATAATCATTTTGTATTTTGAGGAATTTTTTATTTCAAGAACATGATTTTATTTTGAACTAAGGTGAAAATTTATTATTTATTTGGCTTCAAAATACCCTAATATAATTATATTGTATTCCTAATTATTAGGATTTTATTCTAAATCGAATTAAGTGAGTTGTGAGACTCTTTAACAATATCAAAAGAAAGTTTGATGAAACCACACCACCACAAAGGGTGAAGCTACAATTTTATACAATCCACTTTAGTCTTTGACAAGAGAACTCGTTGATTCAAGAGTTCTTTGAAGATTTACATCCTTTGGAAGATTTGCTCCATTTTTTTTATATACAATAATATCTATTTTGTTGAAGGTTAGTTTGTTTAACCTTGTTTTTCTATTACCACATAAGCAATTGGGTGTATTTGAAATTTTGGTTTAAAGTGATTTTTTTGAATATTAGTGTTTATATTCTCTATTTGATTATTAATGTTTTTTTGGTGGGTCACCGTTAAAAATTTGAACTACTTAAATCTTTATGTACTATTTATTTTTTATTTATTTATTATTAATTTATGCAATGCAAATCGATCATGATTCTAACTCTTTATTTATCAATTTATAGCAAATTGGTATAAGAGGATCATACTCATATGTTATTTGTTTGAGACTAAGTTTTTTCTGATACTATTTGTTAAGCCTCGTTTTAATCCAAAAAATTAATCTATTTAGAAGAGTAATACATTCTAATAATATAATAATTTTCTTTTGATAGTTTTTTAATATGAGAATGGTTAGTACACTAATAAAAAAAAAATCTCATTTAAATGTAGTAACAAATCATAGCTTGCTATATAAGATTGAGATGTATCTCAAATTGAAGTGATAAAGCTATTATACAAAAATATTCACCTTTTATACACAATAGTATTGAAGAGATAAAAGTTGGAATAGAAAAGAGATTTGATTCAAATAAGAAAACTTAACATTATAAAATATGCACTTTTACAGCATGCATTATATACTTAACCTATTTGCTTATTACTCTTTTTTTCAAGTTTTTATTTTTTATTTCTAAAAACCGATTTGTATATTGTCATTATTATTATTATTATTATTATTATTATTAGGAGGTAATTTTCTTTTTCAATCAAATACACTGTTTTTTTAGCAAAAATAAAAAAATAAAATACACTCTGGTATGGCTTGAGTACTGTCCCCATCTAATTACAAGTTTCATTTTTCCTCGAAAAACATCTAATTGACCCACCAGTGTTTACATCTTAACAAATTGACTTGAAAACGAAAACGTCTCTATTAAACATCAATCAACGACATTAGTTTATCTCTTATACAATTTATTTTAGTTGCTATCACAGGACGAAAACACATAAAAATGCTACATAATGCACCAATTGCTTTTATTATGCGTTCAACAATTATTAAAATACATTATTATTTTTTGACTAATGAAGAAAACAGATTAATATGTTTTACGTATTTTTTTATTTGTTTTTTTTTATTTTCTTTTTAGTCCTTTTTGTTTGTTTATTTGTTGGGTTTAAAAATGTCCTTTAATGGGATAACGAAGCGATAAAGCTTTGGTTAAAGAGTTGGTACAATAACTTTTATTTTAAGTGATTTAATCTTATAATTTTCTACAAATGATTTTAGTAATATAATTTTAAAAAATATCTACTTTAATCGCATGTCATTGTAAAAAATACATAAAGTTTTATCTTATTGGATTTAAAGATTAAAATATATATTTTTTGAAATTAAGAAATTAAAATACGTTAATTGAAAATTACACGAATAAAACATTTTCTCCTAAAAATTACATGAACTCCCGCAACTTTAGTGATCTTTTTCTGTATGTTTAATTCTTACATTATTCTTGTAGTGGTGAGAACTTACTATGTTTTGTCATTTGTCCGATGAATTCTCTTTACCTTATTAGATTCAAATCACAAGTTCCTGCGACGAGTTATATGGTTTGGTTTCATAACACATTAATATCGTTAATTAATTATAACATATATTTCTGTATTGAATTTCCGCTAAATTTCTGAGAAATTTTCATCATTAATTGATCAAGTTCATAAAAACCAGAGATTTGAACAACTTCAATTGCAAGTAACAGAAGATTGAATATTAGATCAACCACTTTTATTGCAAAAAGAAAAAGAAGAAGTTCAATATTACAAATTAATATGAGAATCAAGATCATATTTGATTAACAAATTGAAATAGAAACATTGTTATTATTTATTGTTGCTACAAAATTTATATAAAGATGAGGATTATACCAATCTACTTCAAGTACAAGTGCCCATTTGGATATTCTTGATAAATTTGTAATAAAATCCAAAGTTCTATTAATCTCTTAAATTCTGACTCTTACCGTTGAAAATCACGGTAACATCAGGTTAAACAAGCAGAGCCAACAATCCAAAGCCGATCAATAAGAGTCCCACGATGAATGAATTCTTGGGAGCATCATTAAAATCCTGATCAAGAGGATAGAGATTTCCAGGTGGCCCTGTAATGTATAAAAAGGATGATGGAGGTGGGGGGCAGTACTGTGTCGGTGGCTTCTTTGGTGCTGGCGGTGGCGGTGGTGGCAAAGCAGGTGCTGGAGGTGGTGGGCACGATGGTGGTGGTGGCGGTGGCGAGGCAGGTTGAGTGCATCCACCACACTTTTTTTCACCATCACTTGGTGTCACAGGCAGAGTATTCTCATCAAGCTTTCTGGAATATTCCAATCCATTGGCAAATGGACCTGCAATTGTGATGGTCACAAGGAACAAATTTAGTACCACTAGAGACTTGAAATGTTTCATTTTGTTGAAAATATGGATCTGGGTTGTTCTGAATTTGATCAAAGACGATGACTTTGAATATTGTTTGGTATTGTGGGGAGTGGTTTGAGGTCTAGTAGTAGTTTAGGAGGGGTGACTTTGAAGGAAACTTGGTAGAAGTAAAGTTTGGGGAGAATAACTAAAAAGTGAGTTAGAGTGCGGGTTTACTACGTTATTAAGTGCATGGTAACTCGGAAAAGACCAAAATGGGTTTTTTATGGGTTTGAATTAATGAAGTTTTGGGTTATAACTTTGACAGAGTACACTTCGCAAATTATATTATTAATCATTAATTTTTTTTTAAATTATAAAAATAATTCTTTTAAAACTTATAATCACGTAAATAATATATTTTATATTTACTTCATATTTTTTTTATTAAAAAAATATTACGTATAATTTATTTAAAATTTCGTCTAATTATATGATATCTAAATCGAATTAATCATTTAAATTTAATTAATATTAAACATTATTTAATTGAAGTCGTTCAATATTATTTATATATTATTTTTATTGTATAATTTATTTAAAATTTCGTCTAATTATATGATATCTAAATCGAATTAATCATTTAAATTTAATTAATGTTAAACATTATTTA
This sequence comes from Hippophae tibetana, assembly GCA_037013495.1. Classification (NCBI taxonomy): domain Eukaryota; kingdom Viridiplantae; phylum Streptophyta; class Magnoliopsida; order Rosales; family Elaeagnaceae; genus Hippophae; species Hippophae tibetana. Next base: position 106,121,092 of record CM072810.1, read on the forward strand.
ATTGAACTCATTCAATATTATTTATATATTATTTTTATTATTAAAAGTTTTTAACATTCTTATTTTTTATAAGTTTTTAAAAAATATTTACATAATTTTAAATTTTATTAAGTTAAAATATTAAGGTATATTTTAAAAATAAAATATAATTTTTTTAATAAAATCATATATCAATAATTTCTCAATGAGAGAGACGTGTTCTCGTGGGCTTGTTAACGAAGTAAATGTTGAGTTTTCAGCAAGGGAATCACATCGCATCATTGCATGTGGTTGTCCAAATTTATGGACCCCACTAGCCAACTATTTTACAGTTTATATATCTCTTTTTTGGTAAGCGTCCATATTGTTAAAATTTAAAATTTTATAGCATCAATTTTATTATTTATTATTTATTATTAATGTATAATTAGTTTTAAGATTAAAAAAATAATTTAATATATTTTATTATGATATTAACAAAAATAATAGTTAGAATATCGTTATCCTTCTTTCATAATTAATACATTTTCCCTATGTTATTAAAAAAATACAGCTCCTTTATGTTTAATTTTTTTCTTCTTAAATATAACTTTTACAATTTTATAATAAAATAACATGTTACTATGCTATATGCTTTTATGCCTACTTTCGTAGAATATGCACAGGATATATCTGGGAAATTTCATGTATCATTACAAACATTTTTAGCTTTTTCAAAATATACTGTAATACTCTCAAGGTTTAATAAAAAGTTTATTTGGTCACAAATATTTTTTTATGCATTTGAAAACGAGTCCTGCTATATTATTATACATATATAGAAAATGCAAAACACTGCAAAAGTAACATGTTTATTAATTTGAATAATATAAGTTATAAATAAAAATAAAACACTCTGATGTGTTTATAATAATAGAGGTGTGAGTATATAATATGTTATTTATATAAAAAAATTAAATAAATAAGTATCAAATAAGAAATAAATTCTCAGCAACCACAACTGCTCCTATCAAATAATAATATCCTCACCTTATAGTAATCGATCAATGATGGCAATGTTTAGTGTGGAAAGCTTTTAACTGTTGGTAAAAAAAAAGAGAGGATAGAGATAGGTTGGAGAAGACGTGTTATATTAAGAAGTTATTGACTTTTAAAAGTCTTTTAATTAATATTGATAATATTATTTTAAGTCAAAATATACGATAGTAAGTCGGTCAACAAAAAGTATTTAGTGGTTGAAAACAATTAAAACCTAGTACTCAAAATACAATTTTACCCTTCAAAGTCGTTATTCTTCTAATATTTATATATAAAAAAGAAAGATATAAAGAAAAGAATAAAAAAGAATACAAGACTTTTGATGTAACAAGGGAATATACACGACCTAAAAAGCATATAAAAATTTATTTATTCTTCAATATGATACTTATTTTTTAATAAAATAAAATAATATCATATAATTAATATATTTAAAATTAAAATATTATTCCCAATTCTCCAATCTTATTTATTTATAAATAACAAAAATTATCTGCAACAACAATATCTTCAAAAACATCGTATCTATAAATACATGTATTTCACATCTTTTATAAGTGGTACAATTTTCATTAATGAAATCCTATCCATTTTCTTTCACATACAAAATTGACTTTGCTATCGAAGTGCGTCTATCACATATACCATATTGGTGTTCTTTGATAATGTATGATCATAAAGACGAACCCAGAAAACAAAAAACAAATTCAACATTTTCATCGTATTCTACAAAGTTAGCCAAAAAAATTTTTGAGAATCCTTGCAGATTCTACTCCTAGCCAGACAATCTCTAAAGTCCCAACTCCCTAGACTTAAGCTAGAAATAGGAAAAAAAGGAAAGAAAATAAAATCCGAAGAAGCCCAATGTGAACAAGAGGAAGGCTCGCCTAAAAGAAATTCTTAAGTAGGTATGAAAAAAGTTCCTCCTACGACATCTTCTATGGCCCAAGCACACGTGGATCTATATGCACTTAGGTAAGTAGCATTCAATACTTAGACCCTAATACCAATCAAAGCTAAAGCCATCATACTAACTAGACCATTTAGCCTTGAGCTGGCTCAAACCCATATCCTCAACCGATAATTTGGCTGGCCAACCCTCTGTTGCCATGCATTTAACCAACTATTTAGATTGTTTCTAGCTATGTCATCATTATCTTCCAAGGTGGGGTTCTTAGTCTAGAAGGAGTTAGCAGTTTATAACTAGCCAACCTTCTAAGTCTTGGTCATCCTGACTAAATTTGGTACCCACAACCATTCAAATTTGAGCAACCATTTCGAGGCTAGTTGTTAGGCACATGTGACCAACTCTGTGGTCAAAATCAAGAACCAAGTATTTCATCTATTAATTAGGCATTGCAATCACATTACAAAAACTCAATCTATTTTCTGTCTTATATATTCTTAGGTGTAATTTGGTACATCTCATGTGACAAACAAAGAGTGATCTCAGTCACCAAAGAGCCTGATGGGTCAAACCCAATAAGCATTGAGTCATTATATAAGTAAGATCATAAGAAAATCTCAATAAAGAGAGAAAGACCTAATAATTATTATTTATATATCATAAAGAGATAATTATGGATATATGTTCATAATACTACAAGAAATCAATTATATTCTTATAAGGAATAGTCATCGAGTTGACTTTTTCTCCTAAATATATACTCACATATGTACATAATCATAAGACTTAATATAACTTAGGTCTTATATTTCACACATAACAAATAATAATAGTCAAACACTATTCTTCTTCATAATTACAGAGCAAGACTTATATCTCCTTTAAATTTCATCATCTTATTACTAACTTAAGCATCAAAAAGCTAAAAACTTCGTTCTATAGGATGGTCAAATGTCTTACTAGTTTGTTCATCTCGTAGATCCATAGAGGACAGTCCTACTTGATATTGATGAAAATCGACATCAATATTTGGCACCCTTTGTGAGAAAGAAGTATGTTTTACTCACCTAAAAAATATAAAATTTGAGGACTCTCAAAAAAGTTCTCAAGCTACAAAAAATTCATATAGGCCTTTTGAAAAGAGACCAAGAAACAACAAGGTTTTTCAAGAGAAAGCCACACATTCATATGGTTCACTACTTTCAACAACTTAACTTTCTAAATAGTTACAAGAGATCCAATAGAGGTTAATCCTAGGTAGACTCCAAGACCTAACGGTCTTTACTCAATCCTCGTTCACCCTAAAGATCATGACCATCCTATTTTCTAAAAAGTTCATATTGCCTAACATAGGCATGAATGATGGACCTCCAAGTACACATATGAACCAAATCACAGATCAAAGAACAGTAGTCTAGATCAGATTTAGATAATTAAATTTTAAATCTAACTTTCATATTTTAAGTTTATTATAAAAATTCTGACATCAAATTTTTCAAAATAAACTTTATAGAATTCTTGAATAGAAAATAATACTTAATTTTGTAAAAATATTTTATTCCTTTTAATATTTTACAAGCATAACAACATTATTAATATTTCATTATAATTTTAGTTAGACATGTTTCATTTTATAATTGATCAGAAAATTACATAACATATAAAAATAACACATAAAGAATAATTGAAAAGAATACATAAATATATTTTAACCAAATTTTCTTGAATTATTTATAGAAAGCCTTAAAAGAAACGCCAAAGTGTTTTATTGAATTGAGACTATAACTCTTATATAAATTAAATTTGTTCAACTCTTATACAAGAGAACAACTTTAAACTAATAAAAGAAAACTAAAATTTTAAGAGACTAAGAAGAAAGGAGCTAAAAAAGTTATGAAATTGATGATTTATGGGAGTCCTATTTATAGGTTTAGAAAATCATATAAGAAAGGATGACACTATGTGAATACAATAGCTCACACTACGATATGCACATAGTTTCCACACTCATTGTACTCTATCCAAGCATTTCACATCGTTGCACACAAATTTTTTATGCCATGGCCCACGAAGAATTAAGGACAATTGTATTGAGTTTGTTAGGTCACATCATTACACACGATGTTTTCGCTCTATGACTTACCCTGATCTGTTTTACTTATTTTCCTTATTTTCTTGTATCATTTTTCGAATGGTTTGGAGCATTACAATGGAGTACTTCAAGTGTAATTCTTTAACTATTGATCAAATTTATCTTTTTAACCTAAAATACTTGAAAAATAATAAAATATACCTGTGATTTTGAAAAGACAGATTTAAATAAAATAATAGTAAAACTAAGTAAATAAAAATATTTTAATTATTAAACATGCATAAAATCATGTTATATTAAGTGATTTCGAACACTCATTAGTAGACATCATCATTATGGATTCCCCATCCTCATACAATTGCATCCTGAGAAGACACTTTTTGCTTGGGGTCAGGGCTATAGCTTTAACCTACTACCTGGCCTTAAACTTCCCAACAGACATATGAATAGAAGTGGCACTTGGAGAGTAAAAGGTAACTAGAGAATGTTATGCCATAGGGATCTGGATGGGCAAGAAGTAAAAGTCTTGCCAAGCTAAGTCCAAAAATTGCTTACCCTGTTAGTTTTATTTTTCCTTTAAGTTTTTAACAATTTCCATTGTTATAAGACTTAGTAAAATAAATAGCCTTAAGCGACCATATTCCAATTTCTATTCCTATGATATTTTTATTTATTATGTAATTTGATTTATTTTCAATAAATCAAGAATTTTGGAAACATATCTTTGCCTATGATCATATGTCTACACTTGGAAGATATGATAAGATGAAAAGTCAAATATCAAATAAAAAAATGACTTGAGTTCCTTGCATCTAGAAAGGCCAAGGTTTTCAGTGCAACACTACTAAGAACTGAGCACAATAAAATCCTTAGTACATGCCAGGGTATGCACCCATACTAAAGGAGTGAATAAGAGGCATCCCAATAGATGAGCTTTGCATCTTAGAGCCAAGACCACCAAATGATCCATATAAGTTGGGAAGCGTTAAGTTATAGAAAGGATGTACCCTAATCATAGGATCTGTAGTCTAAACTACAACTAACATGGATAATAACTTAATCTACCATAGACCTTGAAAGAGAGCTATGGCTCAAGAGCTTTACCACATTGGGACTAAATGCAATAAAATCCTTAATACCTAACAAGGGCATGCACCATTTCTAAATTAATGAATAAGAAACATCCCAACATGTGAACTCTATGCCTAAGGGCTCATATTATCGAACAATCCATAGAACCTAGGCACATTAAGTTACAAAAAGGACATACCCTAATCATAGGCTATGTAGTCCAGATTATAACTAACATGAAAAATAGCTTAATTCGGTCTTATCATCTCTTAATTGATTATAAACCCAAAAAAGGGCCATGACTTGAAAGCGAAGCTATCTTGGAACTAGGTAATAAAATCCTCAATGCCCCACTAAGACATGCACTGCTACTAAAGAAGTGAATAAGAATTACCCTGGCCAGTAAGCTCTGCGCTTCTAAGACTAGTTCACCAAATAGTCTATAGAAGTTTGAAGCATTAAGTTATAAATCGGATACACCTTAACCACAGGTTTTGCGGTCTATAATACAACTAATAAAATATAGCTTAGTTGGGTCCATATGACCCTTTAATTGGCTATAAACTCTAAAAGGGGGCCATGGCTTAAAATCCACATTATTCTAAGTCCAGAAATCGTCTCAAGTTAACACTATGTCAAGAATATAGACTAAGGTTTGTAGGATTCTGGAAATGAGACTACAAATCTCCAACAAAATGGAGATCAAAAGTTTTCCTAAGTTGGAAACTATCTCATATTTGGACCACTTGAACAAATTCAAGAGCTCCAAACAGAAGTGATGATAGACCAAAAGGCTCAACCAAGAAATACTTGGACCAATAAGTAAACACCAACTTAGAAAATTTTTCAAGGAAACATGGCAAGGCTACAAGTATACAAGTTCTATGTCACCCAAACTTCAAGCCACTGATTGTCCAACCAAACGAATGCATAGGCTAGAGATCGAATTGACACTAGATATCATAGACCAAGACCACATAATGCCAACTAGAACTAGATGTGGTAAGCCAATACGAAAAAGTATGGTTGATTGGCTAGGAATAAGAAGTATGGATGACTAGGAATGTGGCTAACCACTCTTATGGCTGGCTAACCAAGAGGTGCCTGGGTAGGAGTACATCTTATTGTCTAAGACATGCCTAGTTAGGAATGTGACTTGACATGCATATGGCTGGATAGATAGATCTAAGCCTTGGCTTGAGTAATCTTACCCTATTTTTTGTACACTTTATGTATAGGATCCACACTTTGTTATATGTCAATACGTCTTTTTACAATCGTGTATCAACTCAAAGGTATATAGTCTCACAAACAGATAAGACAAAGATCAGGTTCAAAAATAATGTTACAAGTACACGTAAAAGATAAAGTGTAGAAAGTAACACAAGATCCAATAAAATAATACAAGCATAGTCATGTCTAAAAAATCTATTCAAAAAGTCAAGTCTAAGAATAAAAGTAAAGCCAATAAGTATGTACACTTTAGTAGAAAGATACATAAAGTCTAGGCTCACCTAAGACTAAAAGAAGTAAAGAACTACATGATACTAATATATGAATCTAACAACATCCTAAGCTACATCACCACCTTCCACATCATCGTCTTCAATCTTATAAGGGTATTCACAACAAAAACCGCTAGAATCATCATCGTTCCATTCGGAAGTGACTAAACCATAACGAGAAACATGTCTCTTTAAGGAGGGAAAATAATCATAGATACAATAATCTCTAAATAGGCCTATCTAAACCACATTCACCTTGTCTAGAAGTTACGAGCCTAAACATCCAAGGTATCTTTGACATATCTAGTAGGGTTGTGGTACTTAATAATGATTTGGACCCTAGCCCATTTTACTTCAACTATAAGTGCCCATAATTGCTCCTGGATTGAGTATAGGATCTCAAATAGCTCATCATATTGCTCCTTATACTTCGCCCAAGCTATTTACTTCTTCACCAAGGGTGTATCTAACCGGCTAACTTTTTTTTTTCAATTGTTTCCTGGGCCACCATAGCCATCATCTGTAGCTTTAATGCTACGAGAACTTCTAACCTAGACTCTTCCAACTGAGTCTCCAATCCTCAATGAGTAGTCTTAAAAGTGTTAGTAACTTTAACCATCACGTGGATTTCTTCCTTTGCAACTAAAAAGTACCTCTTTAGACCAACACACATTATGATGTCCCATTCTAGTTCCTCAATAAGCTACCATGATCTCCTTACCGAGGTATAGATGTCCTCATCCTTAAGTTAGTAGGCCTTGGAATATCTGGAAAAATAAATGGCCCAAATAGACACATAGTATCCTCATCCACGTCAATAGGTCCTAGAGAAAACTTGTCCACCACTAGGTTAGATGGAATGTTACTAGTTACCTGAGGGGACTCTACCCTTTTAGAACATGCCGCAAGAATGGTCAACCTATGACTTGAGGATCTCTTCCCCTTGAAAGCTCTAGGCTTTCGTACAACTTTGGCCTTCTTATAACCTTCCACTTAGTTAGAGTCCTTCAAGAAATGAATCATAGACTATGTCTCATTGCTCTTCCCAAAAGGATTCCTCAAAGCATACCTGTAAGAAGTTAAAATTTAGTGTAATGACCTAATCACCCAAAACTAATAGCATAAGAATGTTAAACTACAAGAAACACTTATTGTCCAAGTTAGAGGGTCTGTTGCTCTCTAGATTAGTTATATTTGACTTCATGCCCCAATAAGAGATATGAGTAGGAAGGATGAGTCAGTTGCTGTGTCACCTCGATGTGGGAAAACAACATACCAATTCAATAAAATCCTCTTGCCCAGATGTGATATCACCTCGATCACAATGCACTACAAACAAAAAGAAACATGTCAAACAACAATAAAACATAAAATAAAAGACTAAGTGTAAGACACCCAATCATTTCTTTTGAACTTAGTAGGCATAGGAGGAATGTCAAGAGATGGAATATCAAAATCACCCAATGTAATAAAGAGGGAATCCTTCCATCCTTTATTAGTATATGGCAACTTATCAACTAGGATACGATTACCATAAGGTTTAAAATGGAACAAGCCCCTATTATTTCCTGGTAGTTATGAATGGTAGCAGTACTTAAACTCTTCTATGGTCTATCGTGCTCCTTCCAAAGCACCCAATAACCAATTAACATCCTATAATAGTTGGGCAAAAGTTGTCACGAAATTGCATAAACATTGACCAAGAAATTTCACACTATCAGTAGAAAAAAAGGAGTCGTAACCCTACAAAAAAGTGATCAGTAGATAAAATAACTTTGCTAGGAAAATAGTTGCTCAAACTGTGCCGGGAACCTAAGGCATCAAAGTAATGGACTCATAGATCTAGAACATCTCCCTCATCATATCCAAGTAATGATATGTCATCTTGGAATAGTAAAGGTTCAGAGAAAAGAACTCAATATTGCTCTAATCAATACCTCGTTGGCATAAAGGGATGCCAGTTAAGATAGAATTCAATTCATTATGGCTCGAAGACCTAATTTGCATTAAATGTGCTCCCAAATGACCTTCGTGAATGGTGTTTAAGGAACCGCAATATTAGGTTGGCCCAAGTCCATCACATGACAAAACCTACTCCCAATCGAGAAGTACCTGCCGAAAAGTTATCGATCAATTAGGTATTGGCAATGGAAGTGCTAGCCAAAGAACCACCAGCTAGGGAAGTACCAACCAAAAAGCTGTCAGTTAGAAAAGCACCAACTAGACCATTGCTAATAGGACATGTTTTGGCTAGACATAGACAAATCAAGATATCGTTGGCTAAGGTTCTATCGGCCAAGACTTCACCAATTGTCCCAATCTCCACTCGACCACCAACACGTGCTACCCAATCCAATCCTTGGTACACACCCATGCTAGCCAAACCTAATCTTAAACATCCATATATCTGATATCCATCACTTCTTGTGCATGAAGGTGAGATATAAGTGTCGTGGGGTGCAAAGTGTGTACATTGTGGAAAAATAATTATTCTACACTACATGTAACCTAATGGAATAAAAATAAATTAAAAATAAATAAATAATAATTATGGAAGAAATTACTTTGAAAAATGTAATCCCACTTTTCTTCATTCTTTTCCTTCTCTCAAAATGGTCACATACAATGGCCAGGACTACAATCAAGGATTTGAATTTCATATTTCCCTCCAAAAATAAGGAAGAGTTGACTTTCCAAGTTTAAAAGTGAACTTCTTGACTAGGAATTAGATTGAAAATCCAGAAGCATTGCCAACAAAAGACATTGTTGGCACGGTTTTAGTAGCCAACCTATGCATTAAGTCCCTCACTTGGATAGGTCAAAAAGCACATGAAGGTGAGCATAATGACGTTAGTGTGATTGACGAGGGTCATGAATCTAGGTATCGAAAAAAATTACAATCAAACCTTCTTGTCCAAGGTCAGAATGTTTGAGGGGCTAATATCGAGTGTAATTTCGTTTATCTCTTACAATAGTCTGAGATCTTAATAGTTTGTTCATCACATTGATCTATAGAAGAAAATCTTATTTGATATTAATAAAAATCGACATCAACACGTACAAAGCTAGTTTTTGCGTCAACTATATTTTTTGACTGTTTAGATAATGAAAAAAAGATGTAAGAATGAAAAACAAATTTAGTATAATGTTTATAGTTAGGTTTTGCCAGTTAATTAATTAGAGTGTATGCATGTGTTTGCTTCATTCAAAGCATTCATAATATTGATTTTGTGTAAACTTTTGAGGTGGATGGACAAAGGTTATATTTTTTCTTCCCTCTAAAATGTAATGGTAAGGAAAATAAACCAACACGTATATGAGATACATTGTACGCATCATAAAGATACACTTTTCTCGCAATAATTTAAGGCAACCTTGATAAGATACTAATGGAAAAAACCAAATTTGTAAGATTGAACATATGAAAGCTTTTATTATCAAATAATCCACTCGTTTTCTTGAAAGTATTAAGTGTGGTGCACATGATTGGTTCAATCCCAAGATTAGGTAATCATCGAAAACCATAATTGATAATTAATTAATCCTCAACAGTGCTTATATATAATATGAATAAATTGCATAACAAATCAATTTATTTTTATAAATTAAATATATTAATAATGTATTTTAAAATAATATATTTTAATTATCTTATTATTACATTTATGATATTTTAGTTATTTTAGGCCAATTTTGATAATTTTAAAATAACTTTATTTTTCATTTTTTTAAACTTTTGAGACATATTCATATTCAAACATTTATTAACACTCTTGTTATTAAGATTCAATTTGATCGAATTTAAGTTTTTTTAACAAAGATAATCCAAAAAAAATCAAAATTAACAAAAAATGACTAAAATAACCACTTTACAAGAAAAATTGAATATTTTTTTAATATATGATTGTTTTTTGGAACAAAATTTTGTCATATATACTAGTTCTTCGATAAATTAAGTGTTTGACGGAAAATCTTTAGGCCATATTTTTTCCAGCAAAAATTTGTTGAAAAAAGTTAAAATATTTTTTAGCTTATATTTTTAATTGTAGCAAATTTTTAATTTTTAAGAAAAAATTGTTAGTGAAACTTGCATCTCTTTTCTTTTGTTATATTTTATTCTATAGTTATTGATGACTAGTAAGAATGATATAAAACTTTGATTTAGTTTAGTTTGAAACTACTTTAATCGATCAATTTTTTTTACAAATCTTTCGTGTTTTCTTTTAAAAAAATATTATTGCTTTTAGATATCTAACGACAAGTACTTTGGTGAAAATTTAATGTGTCTTGGCGGGTAGATGATTTCTTTTTCCCGATGTATAAGCTTTGTATTGGTTATATACTATTATAAAAGTGACTTTTTATTACATAAATTTATAGTAGTATTTTTTAAAAAACCGATAAGGTAGGATAGAATACATTGTATTTTAAAAAAAAACTGTTATTACTAACTTGATAGTTTTTCTTAAAATTTGAAGCAAATATTATAGACTAACATAAATACTATTTATCCTCTATTTGAAATTATCTCAATTAAGCAAGCACGGTGTCTTTATTTTCTAACCATGAAATGGAATTATAGATTAATAATGTATGCCTTGTCATTTGCTCATTGCAAGGAATTGTTTTAAGTTTTTAAACAATTCTATTTACTACCTTTAATGTGTAAATTAATTATAGTTTGGAAAAAAATATTTAATTTATTTTGTTGTTGTTATTATTATTATCATAACAGTTTATATTAATCTCGTATTAAAGTTTCATTTAAAAAAAAAATACTTGTTTTAAATTTTTAGATGAAATTATCAATTGTTAAAATTAATTTATTTTTAGTCCAATGCTAGCTAGATAATATTGTTTTATAAACAATTTTATTTTTATACATCGACAAGACCATTATGTCTTTATAAAGAAAATTTGTTTCCAACAACTTAAAAAAATGTCTTAAAAAAAGCAATTATAGTTTTAAGTTCTAAACCAGTTTTTTTATATGAAAAAACTGTTTTTACCGAAAAACTTTGTCAATGAAAAAGTTTCTGCTAAGACAAATATATTTTTGTTAAAAAATACAGTTTCTTTGACAAATATTTTATTAGAAAAAATATTTTTACCAAAAAATATTGACTTTGTTGAGAAAAACCTTTTATACGACGAGGATATTATGACAATAATCCCAACAAAATAATTTATCGAGAAAAAGTTTATAACAATAAACGTAAGTGTTTTTTTAACAAAGTGATTTGTCATTGAAAATAATTTTTTTATAGTGTAAAAAATATAACAATAATATTATTAAATTGTACAAATCTTAATAAATATAACTAATATTTTTACTCTATAAAATTAAAATAACTAAAATATTTTGCTTTTTTTGAATATTTATGGGGCTACAATTTTAACGTAAGTGGTTTTGTCTTCAGAAGCAAACACCTTTTAGTTTTCAAAAAGTATTATTAATTTGCATCCAAACACGCTTCAAAATAAGTAAAAAAAATGTTCTGTTTAAATGAAATAACAAGTTATTTTGTTTATTTATGATTTATTGAACTAATTTTCTTAAAAATTACATGATTATTTAATCGTTAAAATTGAAATATAATAATATTTAATTATGATTGTAGCGTGATTAAAATAAAACTTTAGTCACTATTTATTATAAAAATATATAATTTTAATCATATATTTAGGTAAAATTATGTGAATAAAATGACTTAATTTTAAATATTAAATAGCTTATGTATTTATAGTAAAAACTTAATTATTAAAACTCACTAATAATATAAACCAAATAATCTAGAAAACTGATGACCAGGAAGAATTTTTTTTATTACTCAACTAACTAAACTACGTTATTCTATGAACAAAATAAATTGAATTGTTAAACGTCAATGCATGAAAACATAACATATTAATAGTGGTCATAGGCCCGGAAAACTTGTATTGAAAATGAGAGATTCCATCCAAATTAATAACTAATTTTGTTTGATAATTAATTATATTTTTAAATTTAAAATCAATTAGAAATTTTGTTACATTTTTACTTCAAATTTTTTATGGTTTTTGGAATTTAAAGAAAATAATTTTTTTTTGAAAAACCCTATTAATTTTTTTTATTAGTTAACTTTTTGTTGTAAATAAAAGAAGAAAACACTACTTTTTACAAAAAATAAATTCCTTTTCTAAACAAATTAAAAAACAGAAAACAAAACTCGTTATAAAATAAATCCATATCATTCAATATTCATTTCATATAATAAAGAAATAACAAAAATGCTTATAAAAAAACCCAAAATTAAAAATTAAAAACAACTTGGTATAGAAAAGACATCCGTCCTAGTTTTAGGCTTCATTTTCAGTGACTCATCTTCTTGGACTCTTGTTGCATTTTTTTATGTAACTATGAACTCATATTCTCATTCAAATCATTCACCTTATCTTATATAAATCATTGAATATAACAACGAAAATAAATCTAAAATACTAATTTATATCCTTCTATATTAAAAAATATATATTATTTTTATTTTTATAAATTTGTGTTATTAATTAAGGTAATTTAAATATAATATATATATTACAACAGTAAAAGTACAGATATTATTGAAGTGTATCTTATTATGGAGAGTTGAATTGTATAAATATTAAAAAGAATCGCGTGAGGAATATACACCGACTCGAAAACAAAAGCTAATCGCCGAATGAACCGAAAGCTGATTATCAGATTACAAACTTCTAGAAGCTCCACAAACAATTTCAGCTATTGGGATGGATCCGAAATCCATTTCAGAGCCACCTCCATCAATTCCTTCAACCATATCAGACCCTCAAGTTCTAAGTGATCAGTACGAATCTCTCGAAGAAGGTGATCTCTATAGCCGCCTCAAACCATTCCAACATCGAATCAATAGACTGAAAAAAAAGATCCAGGCTGGAAACGAGAAGACGATGATGATATGAGGAGGTTGTGCGAGAGCTAGTGGTGTGGACGACTGTGATGTTCAAGGCAGTTCCAGGTTTTTGCTCTGAGCTTGATGCTCAAACGGTGGCAAGTGATTTGGAAGACATTCGAAGGTAATTATATCTGACTGATCGAATATGCTGGGTTTTGCCTTACATATGGTTACTAACTGTGTTTTGGTCATAATGCAGTGAAGGTTCCTTGAAATTGGCTTCTGAGGGAACAGAGACTGGAAGATCCCTTCCCTATTCTTCAT